>CP025657.1:17535128-17550501 GCA_003576665.1 Ipomoea trifida
TTCAATTTATTTTATACTCCGTAATAATTAAATTTAAATTATTTCTCTTTTTCCATATTTATTTTTGTAATAGTATAATTACTTAAGTTATACAGAGTATTAAATATCAATCTTTTTAAGATAATTGTAAACAAACAAGTCATATATTATTCAATTAATTGAGTGATACTTTTGCACTAATCTTATAATCAAATAAATGCACATATTCAATATTAGATTTTTAAAATAATTTTATCTTTAATTTTATTATCTAAATAAATAATAAAAAATTAATCCGTGAATCGCACGAGTAATTGGACAATTATTTGCTCTAATTTAAGCAAAGAAAACATAACCAATCCAACCAATTTCATCAATTGCACTATATAATATTCGATGTTATAATTTATATAATTGTATATCGATCTAAATATTCTTAAAATATAGTAACAAATTCATTCCGTGCAACGCACGGGCGAAAATACTAGTTTTCTATAATAAGTAATGTTACTTAAACATACCCCGTCAACTTGAAACTTCAATAAACATCAATGGTGTGATGTGTAACAATGTTACGTTGTTAGTGTCCCCTCTGAATTGTCGTATTTCCTTCATTGCCTGCACCGAGACAATGAGATGGTAACACACGTTTTCCGTGCCCATGGTGGGGTCTTGTTTATAAATCATAAAGATAATATATAAATAATATGAGATTACAAAAAGTTTATCAAGCCATGTATAGTAATTTGGTAAATACTTATATTGATTTTTTAACGAAGTCAAACAACTAATAGTGGTCAAATAAGATAAAATTGGCTGATAGGCTGATTATTTACCAAACAGACCCTTAATCAAATTATTGACTTTATGTGTGTGTGAATGAGCGGAGTGGGCTGAGTGGCTCTAGCTCTGTCAACTTCAAGGTTTAGTCGAACTCGAGCCGATTCGTTTTGTAACCGAGTCGAACTCGAATTTCAGTTTTCTAGCTCGAGCTCACATGTTATTTATTGAGCTTGAGTTTGGCTCGTCCACCGCCCTTTTGAGGTTTGATAAAACTTGAACCTTATGGAAAAAATTATATTCACGAACCATAAATTAAAATATCCTTTTTTTTTTTCATTCTCCAAAAATTCAAAGTTCATCTCTCCATATGCGTATAATACAATTGATATATATATTCATAGTAATATAATTAATACCCATTATTAATTATATACTTACCATATTCATATATAAATTATCTAGACTAGATATAGTAGTAATTTAATAGTAATTACTATTTACGGAGCATGGGCCGGATCAATGCCCAAATGAGGCATAGCCCAATATGTAAAATGTTTGGTAGTATATCCATTTCCACAGCAGTCCAGGTAGCTTGGATGCTATAAAAGGACTACTGCGTATTGTTCGTCCTCTACATCACGCGCGCACAGTCACTCACTCTCGTTAGCAACTCGCCAGCCTGAAATCAATTTTGTGGTTCTGATTCATCATTCATGGCCACTCAAGGTCAAGTCATCACTTGCAAAGGTACTGTTCATTCTCTATTCTGCGCATATCTGACATGTAGACAGTAGATTTATGCGGGGAACTGAATTCGCACGGATTTGCTACAAATTGATGTAATTATGTAATTGGAGCGAGGGATCTGATCGTGGCTAATGCGATTTTTTGTTTGTTTGTTTGTGATTTTGAAGCGGCGGTGGCCTGGGAACCCAACAAGCCCTTGGTGATCGAGGATGTGCAGGTGGCTCCGCCGCAGGCCGGGGAAGTCCGAGTTAAGGTTCTCTTCACTGCTCTCTGCCACACCGATGCGTATACGTGGAGCGGCAAGGTCTATTCCTCTCTTTCGCCTTTTCTCACTCGTGTGTGTTTGATAAAAATGGTGTCTATGATGGAATTTTGTGATTTGTTCGGTTTTCTACTGTTTATTTAAGCTGGGATGTGACCTTCCTAGTTTAGGAGTGGTGTAATTCTTGAGCGTGAATTGTTTATACCCGTTCTAAATGTTTTGGTGGTGGTTGTTAGTTGTAGATAGAATTGTAATATTTTTTTAGTGCTTCATTTTATATGGAAATGCAATTATGTAAACATGTTTCCTGTAACGAATGAGAGTTCTCCAATTACTAAATAGCTGCTAGAATGTGTCGGGGAACTTTCTGATATCTGAATTCTGAAATGAAATGTTTTAATTGAAGGGTGCAAACTACGGAATTGTTTTGTTTGATTTTAGTATGAAGTGTTTGTATTATTATCTGAGACATTGTGTCTTTTCTCTCTGAAGGATCCTGAAGGTCTCTTCCCATGCATCCTTGGTCATGAAGCTGCAGGGTACGTGGCTATGTGCTCATTGTGCATCATAAAATCTTAATTAAAACCATTGGTTCAATGTTCATTTTTTCATTGTTTTTCTCATTTGAAAAAAATGCAGTATAGTGGAAAGTGTTGGTGAAGGTGTGACTGAGGTGCAGCCTGGAGACCATGTTATTCCTTGCTATCAGGCAGAATGCAAGGAGTGCAAGTTTTGCAAATCGGGAAAGACCAATCTTTGTGGAAAAGTGAGGAGTGCTACTGGAGTTGGAATCATGATGAATGACCGCAAGAGCCGATTTTCAATCAATGGAAAGCCCATCTATCACTTCATGGGAACCTCTACATTCAGTCAATACACAGTTGTCCATGATGTTAGTGTTGCTAAGATTGACCCAAAGGCTCCTTTGGACAAAGTCTGTCTTCTTGGGTGTGGTGTTCCAACAGGTGATGTTTTTTTGTTTTCTTGAATCTGATTAAAATTCTAACCTGCCTGTTAATTTTCCTTTATAGCTGATTGATAGTGTGAATATGGAATTACCTCTATATGTACTTCACATATACCCTTCTTTCAACCCCAGCTTGTAACTGCTAATAAATTTAAGAACTAGGGGAAAGAAAGAACATAGGCAACTGAGAAGAAGAGATAAAGAGAACAACAAAATGTTAATCATAGAATGTTCCCTACTTTTTCTGATTTTGAACTTGTTACCTTTATTGCTTGTGTCTGTAGACTTCTATAACTATAGCTTCGTTGCCCTATTCATCAGGAGAAAATGAAATGACAAGATTTCAACACTTCATACCAGTGGTTGTTTATATTGTCAATTTCTATCTGTTTTTGTTGTTCTTTACAAAACTCAAGCTTTAACTGATAAATATTAACTGCTTTTCTTCTCCCATGAGGAATTCTTGCTGCACGTGGATGACATTTTTATCTTAGGGAGTTTATTCTGTGCATTTTCAGATCGATTGAACTTGTATTAATTCTTTCAGCAATGTTTTGTGTATGAATCGTTTTTAGTTATTTACATCTTATATTTTTGGTCTTCAGGTCTTGGAGCAGTTTGGAACACTGCAAAAGTTGAAGCAGGTTCTATTGTTGCTGTCTTTGGCCTTGGGACTGTTGGGCTTGCTGTAATTTCCTGACAATACTGTTGTGTTGGTAATCTTGTTCTTAATCACTTTATTCTCCAAGTAACAACGAGCTTTTAATTTCTTTGTAGGTGGCAGAGGGTGCTAAAGCTGCTGGTGCCTCACGAGTCATTGGGATAGATATCGATAGCAAAAAGTTTGACACAGGTAGCTTGATCTTGCATTGATGATGACCTATATATATATATATATATATATATATATATATATATATTAGTTGTGTGCTGTTGATCTTGATCACACCTTAGTTTGTCATAAACTGATTACACATCAATGAATTTTGTGCATGTGATGGAGCATTCTTTGCATCTTGATAAGAATAAGTACTTGGATAATTTTTCATGTATATTCGGGCAGTCATAAATATTTTTGTGTGTATCAAGGCATAACATTTTCCACGGATAAAACTAACATGATATTTTCATTTTCCTTCAATGCAGCTAAGAATTTTGGTGTGACTGAATTCATCAATCCAAAAGACCATGACAAACCAATACAGCAGGTTATTGTAGATCAAACTGATGGTGGTGTTGACTACAGCTTTGAGTGCATTGGGAATGTCCAAGTGATGAGGGCTGCTCTAGAGTGCTGTCATAAGGTGACAATGCACATAATTACTGTTCTCGATTTTTTTTAAGATACAAAAAACTGTATGGGGTGCCATTTTTTAAGATCCAAAAAACCTTTTGAAATTGTTGTAGGGATGGGGAACATCAGTTATTGTAGGCGTTGCAGCATCCGGCCAAGAGATAGCAACCCGTCCATTCCAGCTGGTGACAGGCCGTGTTTGGAAGGGAACTGCATTTGGCGGTTTCAAGAGCCGCTCACAAGTACCATGGCTCGTGGAGAAATACATGAAGAAGGTGAGTGAATACACCAACGTCCCCTACTTTCTTCCCTCTATTACAGTGCACCTTATGTGTTTTCTTTTCCCCTGAAATCACACTATTGACTCAAACGAAATGCCCATTTAACAGGAAATCAAAGTGGACGAGTACATCACCCACAATTTGACACTTGCAGAGATCAACCAAGCTTTCGATCTGATGCACGAAGGAGGCTGCCTTCGCGTTGTGCTGAATATGGATGCATAAGCTTCTTGCTAAGTGGGCTTTCAACTTTTTGTTTGGTTTGGACTCCTCCCCTTCAGTTGGATCACTTTAATAAGAGGCTATTTGTTGATTATCTCTTTTTGGAGACATGCATTGTTGGCAATCCCTATTTTCATCTTTAAGCTTCCTCATTTATGTTTTGTCAGTAACCCATTAAAGGTATGGGTCTCATCTGTGAATTGTTGGAGGACCTAAACCCTGCAAAAATTGAATGAAACCCCCATTGAACATCCCAACTTCAGACCCCAAATAACAGATGTTCATGTCTGTCAATTATCTGCCTTCATTTTCAAAGGATCTGGTGGTCCTGATTCGAGGCAATTGAGGTTACAGTTTCTAGTCTTTTGCTAGCCGACGGTTCAATTCTTAAGATCTAAAATCCTTAGATAATGTTTTTCGCCCTTATAATTACTACTGCCGGATTAAAAAAGAAAAACTTCAAAACAAAAGTTGTGAAGTTATTTTGGATTGGTTGATCAGTTGAGTTGTGCTCTAGGGGTGTCAATGAATGAGTGATTAAAACTGAGGTTGAAACTTTTGATTTACATGAAAGTCTACTATTTAAAAATATATTTTGTGTGAACTTTGTCTTTTGAGTTATGACACTGTAACAGGCAAAAGCTCTCGAAGTTGGAAGCTAATCATGTCATTAGCATTCTATTTAATTGATTGGTGAATAATTGCTCACCATTTCTGTACAAAATATATAGCTGTTAGATTTATTTATCAGGTCAACTCTTTCACTTGCAGGATTGCATCTGCGAGAATCACTCTAAAATCCTTTAATAAATATGTATTAGTACGACACATCTCTATCAAAGTTAATCATCCTACATTGTAAATTTTGTATTAATAGTTTGTTTACAAATTGTCTTATTCTCACTTACTCGAATGCATGCTTAAGGTGAAACTCACATTGTAATCTTAGTTGACAAATGACTAAAAAGAGTACCGACTTAAGATACTTTATTTGACTGAGTGAGAATTGTGGGCAAAGACATAAAATCGAATCCTAACAAAGACAGAGAATAAAACCCTAATAGTCATAATGTGGGAGTTGATTTCTGGGTGGGAGATTGTGAACAAAGACATAAATTGAACCCTCATAGTGTGGGAGTTACACTCAATGTAGTGGGCTCCTTGTCAATACCAGACATTGGTCCTGTCACCTAATTGACTACTGAGTTATTGTAATTTATTCCTCCACTATTTAATTGGATTGAGGTACTCTAATTGACTACTGAGTTATTGTAATTTATTCCTCCACTATTTAATTGGATTGAGGTACCCTAATTGACTACTGAGTTATTGTAATTTATTCCTCCACTATTTAATTGGATTGAGGTACGAGAGCTTTGAAGTGAATTTTTTTTGTCTGGATAACTTAAGATACCCTACTTTACATTTTTTATTTATTGAGACACAACATTAAATAAATTGATGTAAATTAATTGTGGAGGGGCAAGGGGAGGCAAAAAGCACGTGGAAACTACACCAAATTCCGTGAAACAAGAACACCTCCCCCATTTAATGCTTCTCAAATCTCAACACCATCTCTCTGCTACTGCCTCCTCCAAGTGTCCTTTTTTTTTTTTTGGTAAATTTACAGGGTCTTTCTCTCCGTCCGTGTAACGATCCGGGGTCCACCCATGTTCGCTCCAGGAGGCATGGGAGCTGGCCCAGGGGGAATCGTCACTTGTGGAAATTGAACCCGGGTTCTCCCGAAATTTCTCCCCACAAAGAGAGCTCACTTGCCACTTGAGCTACCCCATTGGGTTTCCTCCAAGTGTCCTTTGATTACATTCATTTCCACTCATTAATTATCGTGCAATTATCCAGCGAGGGATTAACCACTGAGTTCGACAATGGAGACCCTAGGTTACACGTAAAAAAAAATAAAAAATCATGCAATTAAACTGGACCAACATTATAGTTCATTAGACTAAAAACATATTACATTATATGAGATGCACAATACATTATATGTCATATGTGATCAAAGTATTACACATCTCACGTAATCATGTTAACCGAATATTATGAGTTGTACTAAAAAGGTGTAGATGAGATCACTCAAATTTCTTATACACACTGTTGCAAAAATCGACCATTTAGAAACGAGGCGTCCTTACGCCGAGACGAATTGTTCCTTAGGTGATCGCTTAGCGCCTAACTCGGCCGATTCGGTCGAGTTAACTCGGATGAGTCGACCTTGTTAATTTTTTTTATATAATAATAATAATAATAATAATAATAATAATAATAATAATATGACATACACCGACACAAATGCACTATTTTTTTTATAGGTCGCGGCCTAGATGCTAAGCGCTAGTCTATCGCTTGACTAGCGCCTACAGTAACCTTGTTTATACCTTAACATGTATAATTAATATCGATATGTGATTAACTCATTAACTAATAGAAGAAACTTTGATTAATTTAGAAAAAAAAACATTATAAGTTGTACCATTTATTTTTTACTCCGGTATTATATTATGAACTTCATTGAACTTCTCACAATTGAATCATATTAAATGACGTGGGGATTACTATGCAAAAATAGGCAAAGGATTTTGATTTTCCATTGCTGATTTCGACGTGTCTCCTCGGACGTCTGTTGATGTGTTATGGCATTGTTGTTTTGGGGCTAAACCATAACAGAAAACATTTTCCGTTTTGCATGTCCCTGCCTGCCATTCTCGGAAGATTATCTACGCCGCAGCCGGCATCCTCATCCAAGACAGACGCCGCACAAATCACCATCTTTGCCGTGAAAACCCATACCATAAACCATCAAAAAATCAAACTTTTTTGTAAGTGGGTATAACGATCACATACTCTTTTTCACCTGGTATTGCTGTGCATATGTGGATTCTATATGGGTTATTGTGTATGTAGAGATGTGAGAATGTTCTTAATCGATGGTAATTTGTGGGTAATTAATGGTTGGTTGAATGCATGCTCATATTTTTCAAATTTTGGGTAAAGGGGTGGTGTATCTGTTCTGGAAATGTTGTATTTCAGGCTCAAGATAGCATCTTTATATGACTTTTGTGTTTTTTCTTTTCCATCTTTTTCTTCAACAGTGTTTACAGGGTGTTCAATAGGTGTGGATTCTACAAGCAGAGAACAATCATGCTCATTGGAACCCAGATTCTTGAAGTTGTCAATTTGAGGTTAGATCAGAGTAGCACTCTTTTTACTTAACTTCTGGATTGGGTTATGATTTTGCTAGATTTGGTGTGTGTTTAGGGCCATAGATTGAAGTTTAAGGGGTGAAATGATGTTAGTTAGTGATGGTAGTTAGTTATCATGGTTTTGGAAAAAGGAAAGATTTTAGTTAATCTGTGAGCATATTATTGGATTAGGGTGTTATAATGATGCAACAAGAAAGAGAGTTGCTAGAGGGCTTGCAACTACCGCCTCGTCACGTGTCACAGCAAATCTCTGAAGGAGTGACTAGTGAGGCGCTACAGAATGTCTCGGGTAGTTTTGGTGTTCCACCAGCACGGGCAACGCATAGAAGAAGTCAGAGTGAAGTAGCGCCATCTTCAGTTAATAGGGGTGGCAATAATGTTCCGAAATGGAAGACAAATATGCAAAGAGCTTTGCGTTGGGGGAATAATTTTCAGGGAGAAGGCCCATTTTATTCTTTCAATCCTGAGGTTCTGGCCAATCAAAAGCGGCAATGGTATCAGCTTCATTCAAAAACGTCGGTATGCTTCTATCCCGATGTCAAGGTCTTCATTTTTGCTTAATACATCAGTTCTATTCTCGACTTACAGATACATACCTAGACGACTTGATTATAGTTCTTCCCATGCCAGACACGAATAGTTTTCATAACCATCCTCACCATGCACACTTTTGGACCTTTAATTTGCTAGCTCTTGTTATTTTGGGTGGTTTGGTTGTGTGTTGTTCCCTTTTATTTTTTACCGTCTGGGCTCATAGTGAGATTTATGTATGATCGATCTCATTTGATTATACTAATTTGACGGGGAATGCTGTGCAGGATGGTAAGAAATACAAGGAGCCCACCTCACTTTTTGAACACTTCATTATTGTGGGTCTTCATCCAGAGGCTAATCTTAAGGCTGCTGAGGATGCATTTGCTAGGAAGAAGAAATGGGAGCTAGAGTTGGAAAGGTCCGATATAGTAGATATCAGAATGCTACCACACCGGGGCCCTCCACTTCCATCTCTAGAACCTCAGGTTTAGTAGCTTTGTTTGAATTTTAAAATTGCTTTTAGATCTTCCAGACTTTGCTTCTTTTTTGAACGCAAAACATAGTTTCTTTGTGGCTAGTTTATTCTGACTTTTTCAGTAGAAATTCTGGAATAATGCTGCTTTCGTTCATTGGTTAACTGCACAACCATGTTGTCTTCTGTATAACATCATCATTTCACATATATCATTGGGAAATTTCTCTATAGAAATTGGAACTTAGATGAAGCTGGAAATATCATTTAATTCCTTTAGTTTCTACTTTCTATGCCTATGCTAGAATTCAATTTTTTTTTTTTAAAAAAAAAAAAAAAATTATCTTTGTTGTCAATACTAAACCTGTGGCGTCACCATATTAACAGACATGCTTAATGCTTCTATTTCTTCCTCATTGCTGAAATAATTTCATTTTCAGTAAATGATACTGAAATAATTTCACCATTTTCAGTTATGATACTGTTCCTCTATGCAGATACTTTTTAAATATCCTCCTGGAAAGAAAATGACTATGCGTTCAACCGATTTGGCTGCTTTCTGCTTTCCTGGAGGTGTTAAGGTGTATTTTCTGCTGCTCCAAGATGTTACTACTTACTATTGTTTTGATGAATTTTAGCTGGATTTCTTAATTCCTACAATATTTATTTAATGTGCTTCTAGATGTGTTTGAATGATTTTCTCTGGTACCTAGTGCATGCTTATATACTCTCATACAATAAAGTTGAATGCGTGTTTTATGCAAGAAGTTCTGCATTGATAAGACTAAAAAAATCTATTCTCATACATCTCTTCAACTTAGAATCTCTTTAGCTAGAAATTTCTTTAGAACCTATTCAATTAGTTCCTATCTGCAAGACTTTTTAAGTCATGAAATTATTCTTTGATTAGGGTTTTGGTTTCTTGAGATTATTCAGATATCATGAATTTCTGCTAAACTGCCATGCTTTCCCTACCTGAATTTCTGTGATACCTGTAATTGTCTGTGCACTTATGAAATGCCTTTTAGTGTATATTTCTTGATGCTTCTTTCATATCACCCAACTTGAATACCTTAAACGTCATTAGGGAGACTCCCAGAGGGAGCGGCCTAGGTTGGTTTATCTCCTCATGGTCCTTTGCCGGCTAGGGTTACAAGGCCGGGTTTATCCAGTGCACACCCTCGGGTAGTGGCTACAGGTTTCCCTTGTCATCCAAAAAAAGAAATAGGGAGAATTTATGACAGTATTGGTATTATTCCACGGTGCTACGATGATAACTTGATTGCAACTAAAGTAATCGTTTGGCTGCCTGAAGTAGCAGGGGAATCTCTTCACTGGTGGGCCGCAGATTTCCGGATCTTCAGATATAATTATGACTTATGAGTAATTTAAGATGTTTTATGCAGCATCTTCAAATGGTTTTGCCCAGGAAAATTGATTATTTTGGTGCATGGCTTGAGTTGCTAACTTCTTTCGTATGTTCCATTTTTCTAGAGTTGAAAATTTAGTGGTTTAAGTTGTTCGAAAGATCTATATCTCATAACTAATCAATCTCAGGAAAAGGATACGGCATTCATACTTATATATCTCTTCTTTAATTAAGGCACATGTATTAGAGAGGACCCCGTCATTGAGTGAATTGAATCAACTGATCTATGGGCAGGTACGTGTGGTTTGAAAGGATAACACTTTCTAAAGTACTCCATAATTATACAATGTTACTTGGACCATCATATGGTTCTAGGAAAGTGAAGATAAAAGTAAGTGTATCTTTGATGAAATTACATTTTTGTTTTTCTTTTTTGTTACGTCTTCAGGAGCATTTAAGCAGAGATGACTTTTCCTTTTTATTTTCTTTCAAGGTAAGTTAAAATAATCCTTTTATTATCATCATTGGTATCTTCTTCTTCCTCTTGTTTTTTCCCTCGTCTTTTTTACCTTTTGTATCTGATCTTTCTGGTTTTCAATGGACCAACATACTCGTTCTTTACGTAATACTGCATTACCTTTTATCATTTCTTATAGTGTTTCTTGGTAATATATCCTTTATTTGATCTTTCATTTGACTTCGATAAGGTACTTTCCATATAGTGTTTCTTGTGTTTTATTCTACCTGATTTGGTTGTGCAGCAAATCCGTTTCCCCGCTATATTATACTATATGCTTTATGTATGTGCTGACAAATACTCTATCGGCCTTTGATCAGGTGGGGGACAATGCTACCCTTTATGGTGTTTGTTTACAAGTACGAGAAATTGTTCAAAGACCGCCTGCTATCTATGTAAACTCGTCGGCTCCTTGCCAGTCACCTTTAGGTAGCAGTCGGTTTTTGGTTTCTGCACCTCGCTGTTACTGTGTTTTAACGAGAGTTCCTTTCTTTGAATTGCATTATGAGATGTTGAACAGGTCAGCATTTAGTGGATACGGATTATTTCTTGTTGCTCAGCATATTTTATCTTCAATTAGTCATTTATATTTTATACCGAGTAACATGAGAGCATCCTTTATGCCACTCACTATATTTATTTACTTGGGTGCAGTCTCATTGCACAGGAGCGTCTAAATAGGATAACCAATTTGCTCAGTGACGTTAGTCTTTCTGACATTGTCCCTTCGGCACCTCCGGCCAAACTAAATCGTCGATCAAATGGAAATCATTCTTCGACCGATACTGCTTGGATGGATTCCGCTATCCCCGTTGACAGTGCAAGTGCTCTAACTGCGGCCGCTGCTGGGATAATATGTGACGATGAGGCTTCGTTATCTTCTTCGAGGTGGGAAGTTTTGTCTCCTGCAAGCATGAGTGCTAGTGAGGCATCGGATCATTGTCAAATGAAGTTTGGCTCCTTTGATGATTGTGCATCCGAGGGCTCAGAAAGTCGCCCCGATTGTGCTGAAAGGAACAATGGAGTTCATGATGGTGGCCGAACCTCAGAAGTTGGATCGTCAAATTTCTGCTCTAGACACCGTAAACATAGCAGTTCTGATTCCGTATTCAGGTAGTAGATCTCTTTCGATTTTTTTTTTTAAATTATTTTTTTCTGTTTATTTATCATTTTCTTATGCATTTGACAACAAGAATAACATAATGGACAATTTCTGTTTTCTATTCACACACTTCAGAATATACGTGGGTCATATCATATAGGAGATTTGCATACCATAAAACTCTACTAAACTGTATAGTTAAAATATGACTTAATACCACTATTGCAAAAATCCCCCGCCCTAGGCGCTAGGCGCCCTTAGACCGAGGAGAATTGCTCCCTAGGCGTCTGCCTAGCGCCCTAGCGCCTAACTCGGCCGACTCGGCCGAATTTGGCCGAGTTAACTCGTCCAATTCGGCAGAGTTAGCCGAGTTAACTCGAGCGAGGTAAATATATTTATTTATACAAGTAAGAGAAGTAAGATATATATATATATTAGGGCGGGGGATTTATACAAGTAAGAGAAGTAAGATATATATATATATATATAAAATATATGACATACACTCACACACATGCATTATTTTTTTGTTTTTATAGGTCGCCGCCTAGGTACCGCTTAGGCGCTAGGCGCTAGTCTACCGCCCGACTAGCGCCTAGCGTCTACTGCAACCATGCTTAATACCCAATTTAATCATTGGCTATAATGGTTTTTCTCGATTTAGTCCTAAACATCTTTTTGTGCTTAATTAGGTCTTGGACTTCAATGGTTTTACCGTATTGAGTCCTCGGCTATTACAATCATAGACTAAATTGAGAAAAACCACTATAGTTGAGGACTAAATCGAGAAAAACCATTATAGGTCTCCAAGTTTTTGTGTCCAAATTTCAGTGAGGTGGTCGGTATCTTTTTCATGCTACCTAGGACCGTTATTTCCTTGTATCATAGTCTTTTTTTAATTTTCAGTACAGCGAGGAATCTATTATCAGAGGATGAAGATGAAATCTGCGAGAGCCATGAGAGAGATGCTGCAGATGCAATAATGGAATGGGCTCGGGTGAGGAGACTTTCATGCTTAAATAAAAAAAAAAATTGGAGTTTCGTGTTTCATCTACCGGTGAACTCCTCTTTTCTGACTTCCCTCGCTTGTTTCCTTTGGCAGGAGAATAAGAACGAGTTGCTGCAGATAGTTTGCAGTTATCATTGCTTGTCTCTTCCATCTCGGGGAAGTAAGATTGTTTTTCAGCCACTCGAGCATCTATCGGCAATTGAGTATAAGAGATGCTCGGTTTCTGAACTTGGATTTAGTTATAAACATTTAGCTGTTGAAATGCAGGATTTAGAAGTAATTGCTAAGGTGGGACCTTTTCTCTTTAACCGTTTATCTTTGAAGGTTTACATACACATTTAGAAATGAATACTAATATTATAATATTATATCAAGGCCAATTTCGATTTAGCTGCTGCTGAGGAAGCCGTTGCATTATCAGTATGGACAACCGCTACAATTTGTCGAGCTCTTTCCCTTGAAACTGTAATTTTTTTTTTAATTGTTACTATAAAATATTTTCCTTCTTGATCATGGAAGTTCATCATTGGAGTGTAAATATACTTGCGGGGAAAATTAACCGGTGTTCTCAAATTTTAGAAAATGCCCTTTAAACCAGAACTTAGTTTGATGTATGCTCCATCTTTCTTTTTTTTTTTTTTTTTTTTCCAGATTTTGGCCTTGGTCACGGGTGTGCTACTGGAAAAACAAGTGGTTGTCATATGCCCAAATCTGGTAAGCTATGATCGTTCAGAGTTTACGTTTTTTGTTGCATTTCATTAACTGTTTAGTTACGTTTTTGTATCACTTTCCAACAAATACAGGGAATTCTTTCGGCTCTCGTGTTATCTTTAATTCCAATTATTCGTCCCTTTCAGTGGCAGAGTTTATTCCTTCCCGTAAGTTCTCCAACACCGAATATTTTTTTTATACGAATGAATGCTGTAGGTGTAGGTATTTAATGTTTGAATGAGTGAACTTTAGCATGTGTGTCTTTTTTCCCTTTCTTCCCTCGTTCTTCTCTCTTTTCTATATGCATCTTTCCCGTTTCTTCTCTTTTCTGTTCTTATTGAATGACTGACGGTGGGCCGGTGGATTAGTCTTGTTTTAGCCATCCTTCTAGTTATCAATTGTATTTATCGTTGAATTTAACCACCATATTTCCCTTTTTAGTATGACGTCTGTGCTCCTCAAATAATTCTGTTAATGAATTCCAACAGATTTTGCCACGTAAGATGCTTGATTTGCTCGATGCTCCTGTTCCTTTCATTGTAAGTTCCTTTTTTTTTTTTTGGGTTGCGAGATGCTTTCTAATGCTATAAATTTGATCTGCTATTGTTGTTCAGCCTTTTATTGACAGCTTTTCATATATTAATATTAATGGAAGTCGATAAGTTGCTTCATCTGCCATGTGCTTTTCATTTGTCTCGATTTTAACTTCCCAATCTAGTATATGTTCCATGTAGAGTGGAACGTGCGTGTATAGTCGGGGCGGTTGATAGGTCGTAATTCAATTAGAAGTTTCATTGCTTTTTCGGTTGGTGATTTTTCAGGTTGGCTTGCAACAGAAACCAGCTGACTTGAAGACAAAAATCTCGAACCTTATTTATGTCAATGTGGCAAAAGACCAGGTTAGTTTAGCTTTCGGGATCACATTCAGTCTCTTCATACCATTAGTGCCTCCCTCGTTTCCGCTTTTAAGGAACGTTTGATAGGACAGCAGAAGAAGCAAATCCAATAACGCCACTTTTTGTCTTTTATCTTTGATTAAACATCTTTGAAGCCTCATTAAATGTTTGTTTTATTCTTGGAGCATTTAAATTTCAAGAATCTGTTCTAGGTTGGCTCTTTATTCTTGTTTTCTCTCGTCCAAAAAGGGCAATCGGTTCATTAACAGGAGAATTGGGGAAATTTTTGTCCCGCTGATATACTCTCTTCTGATCTACGAGTGTCTTGTGTTCTACTCTTCATGTTTTTTTTCTCATTTTGTCAGTCCCATCTGGGGTGCAGGCAAAACCGTGTCACTTGCCATTACTTCCCGGGTTTAAGGAGCTCGTATCGGAACTGCATCCAATCCACGTTAGATTGGCACGTGAGGATCTCGTTGCTCAAAGGCATCCAGTATATAGATGCAACGAAGTACAGGTTGCCAACATTGATTCTTCGCGTTTAATGTTCCCCATTAGGCAATAACATAAATTTTTTTATACATCTTGGCATCTGTATCTGATCTGCATTTTACGTGTTTTGTTTGAGCATATATGCAGACCGAGGCTGCTGCTCAATTCTTGAATGTTATGGGGCATTACTTGGAATCCCTTTGCTCAGATTTGAGGTCTCACGCGATCACTAGCGTGCAATCAAACAACGACAGGGTTTGTTCGATGAACCAGCTTTCGATCGATTGAAAATTCCTTCCTTCGTATGTATGTCTTGGAAACTAATTTTTCGCCTTTCGTGTGTCAGGTTTCTATATTGATGAAGGATAGCTTTATTTCGTCTTTTCCTATTCGGGATCGAGCATTTGTTAAGGTAAAACATATGTTTTTGTTCAACCTTCTGTCTAATAACTATTCACTTTCCTGCAATTTGGTGTTATCACTTATCATTAGCTGCAATTTCATCATCTTTTTTT
>CP025657.1:17550529-17669715 GCA_003576665.1 Ipomoea trifida
TTTTTTTTTTTTTTTTTTTCGTTTTTTCGTTTTTTCGCTTCTGCAGTCATTCATCGATACGCAACTGTTCAGCGTGTTGTCAGATGCGCGCCTCTCGAGCTATGAGGATTGAATAGAGCGCGGTATGATCAGCTAAACGCGTAGGATCGCCTTCTAATGCAGCCCCGAGTTTCTCCCTGTTATAGGTGTTTTCAGATGAGCATTTCCCAGATCACATTCATACTGTCTTGTCACCATTCCCACCTTTTTTTTTGTAGGATTATTGTATGTATAGGTTTAGGATTTCAAATATACTCTCCATTTACTTAAAAAAGAAAAAGACAGTGCCATGATGCTTAAACTACAGCACTTTCTGTGACAAATGTTGTATCAGTTATATATACACATTCTCAAATGTTTAACTCAATTGGGCTTTAATGTAAATACAACGGATAGACAAACAGGGTTAGATTATTGGTCACTTAACCAGGTTATAATGCAAATAAACTAAATCACGTTAAAAATTAAATTCAATCAATTAACTAGTCTAACACTAGCAAAGAAGGCAGTTGAATTGCATGAGAACGCTAGAGCATCGGGTTTGGGACATTATGGAGAGCCTTCTATGGGCATTCCGATGAACCGCTTGGTTTTCATATGCAAGGTTTTAGGTTTGAACCTCATCCCAATCAGAGTATAATAGTTGAGCATATATTGTGAATATGAGAGTTTATTAAAAAAAAAAATACAATATAAAATTTAACAACTTTGGTCAATTAATTAGCTAGATTATATATATAGCATTCAAAGTTGAGCATCAAAGATTGTAAATAAGGAACCTTGAAAATTATTTTCTTACATCGTTTTAAAAACAAAATCTAGGTTATTTATTTAATTTTTAACGGAATGACATTTTATTCAGGACAAAATCTAGGTTATTTATTTAATTTTTAACGGAATGACATTTTATTCTGAATGTATTCCATGAACCAAAAGTGAGGAATCTAAACATTGTTTCATTTTAACAAGAAGATTTTCTTTTTGAATTTTTTTAAAAGACATATTATTTATCTATTTATCATTTTAATTGATTTGACAAATTAAGTTCCAAGATGTAACTTTGTAGTAAATCACAATAATTATTTCATTTATATATAAGTAATAAATTTGAATTTGAACATCGTGATCTTTGTCCCAATCAAATGTTAAAAGAAAAAAAAATTACAAGACATGAATTTGTAACTTTAATTGAAGTATGTATTCCATCACTTGAAGTTATAATTGAACAATATATTTATGTTTATATATTATACACTCGACACATCTTCTCCTCCCATCTCATCCTCGCGTGTTTGGGCCATTTTCAAGAGTATTTCCCTTTCCGCCTTCTTCAGTGCCCTTCCAACAAATAACTTTTTTGATCCTGAGATTGATGACAAAAAAATTAATTACATTAGCATACAATCAAATTCGAGGCGTAAGAAATACTACATAATAAGCATCAAAGCATGCATGCATGCACGCACGTAAGTAAGTACCTATTAGTTGACCATTAAGAGCCTCAATCGCCTTCCTAGCATCTTCATCCGAATCAAAATTGACAAAGCCAAAGCCTTTTGAATTCCCTTCTTCATCCCTCATAATCACAGCACTTTTGACGTTCCCATATCTGGAGAATTTTTCTCTTAGGAGGTCCTCTGTCATATTGACACCGAAGTTTTTCACATATAGATTAGTGAATTTTTGCTCATTAAATGCATCCATCACCCTCTCTTCTTTCTTCTTAAATGTGGACACATGCCTGAAAAACACCAAACAAGTAATTTAAACCGATTAGATTATTCGTTAGAAACAATTTGAAGCCAAAATCGATCTACAAGCTGAAAGGGCCGGGCATGTTTTAAATTCCATATAAAGAAAGATTTGATGGCTGGGAATTTACTAAAACATCATGAAAATGAAAGAAACACAAGAACAGAAGAAATAGTGCAGTAAAATTAACGAAACAAGCATGTCAGGTAGTAAAAAGTTAAGGGAGTATGCAACTTACAACTCCTTCCCTCCAAACACTGCTCCATTGAGGGCACTGATAGCAGAAATGGCAGAATTCTGTGTTTCAAACTGAACAAATCCATAACATTTGCTCTTTCCATTTTCCTCCTCGGCGATTTTGCAGGACACTATTAAGCCATATTTACTAAAGATGCTCTCTAATTGAGCACTGGTGATAGAAGGAGCAAGGTTCTTCACAAAGACATTCCCAATCCCAGATTTTCTTAGCTCTGAATCCTTTTGCCACCACGTAATCCTCATTGGCTTTCCTCTCAGGGTTGTATGGTTTAGGCGTTTCATAGCGTTTAAAGCTGATGATAAAAAATATAAATAATTATTTGCAAATTATAATAAGTTATGAAAATATATGTTAACTTGAAATAGGGCCTTTTTTTTTACATGCCCTAGCCTATAAAATTATAGGACCGGGACCTATCAACCAAGATATAGGACCTGTGGAAATATATGTTACTTGAAATAGGGCCTTTTTTTTTTTACATACCCGGGCCTATAAAATTATAGGACCGGGCCTATCAACCAAGAAATAGGACCTATGAAAATATATGTTAACTTGAAATAGGACCTTTTTTTACATACCCGGATCTATAAAATTATAGGACCGGGCCTATCGACCATGAAATAAGACCTATGAAAATATATGTTAACTTGAAATATGACCTTTTTTTTTACATACCCGGGCCTATAAAATTATAGGACCGGGCCTATCAACAAGAGATTAAATGCAAATATATATAAACGTAGAAAAGTGGGATGGTTAGTTACCATGAGAGACACAAAAGAAGTTGACGAAAGCATAGCAAAGAGATTTTCCAGACACGGCATCTTTGCGAACCGCGAAAGAATCCAGCGGGCCAATCACAGAAAATGCAGCCTCGAGGTCCGCTGCTGTGGTTTCCGGGTGAAGATCACCGACGTAGAGAGTATGCTGCCAACAAGTTTCTGACGTCCCAAACAACCAAAGTGCTGGTGCTGGCACCTCTGGCATTGTGTAACAAAAGAGTTTTTTTAGAGAGTGAAGTGGGAGAGAGTTTTTTCTTCTTAGAGAAAGAGAGGCAAGTGATTAATTGTAGGACTTTGAAAGAGATTATTTATAAAGGTTTGTAGGGGTATTTTTGTTTAATTAAAAAAAAAAATCTATTCTTGATGGACTAGGAATACCTAATACCAATGGGCTTGGGAATAGCTATTCCCATGCAGTACAAATCAAACCAAACAATAGATATTATTATTATTATTATTATTATTATTATTATTATTATTATTATTATTATTACAATTAAATTAGTGTAAATAAAAGGAACTCATGACATTTATTTTTATTTTTTGCTTTTTTCTATTCTTCTTTCAATTGTTTTATCATTTATGATAATAATTGAATATAATAATATTTATTTAATTTGATTCGTTACTATCCGCCATATATAAAAGTGAAATATATTATTTTTAGAATCATCATCTTAAAAAATATAAATGTCATACTAGAATTATTATAACAAAATATTACTTTAATTAGAATATACATTTTTATTACAAGTTGATATGTTTATGTCTTTAACAAAATTCTTCTCCATTTTAAGAATTTAGATTGCAAATTTAGTATTTCTAAATATCAATGAAAGTTTGCAAGAGGAAGAGTTCACATATTACTAAAATTGAGGTCTTAATTATGTGTATAAGGAAACCCTATAAATTAAAATGCTATAGTTTCATTGCATAACTTTTATCTACAACAATATCCATCAGTGTACTATTATTTTTATCACAAATTCAAAATAT
Organism: Ipomoea trifida; assembly: GCA_003576665.1. NCBI lineage: Eukaryota > Viridiplantae > Streptophyta > Magnoliopsida > Solanales > Convolvulaceae > Ipomoea > Ipomoea trifida. Next base: position 17,554,358 of record CP025657.1, read on the forward strand.
TCATCCCATCATACTATAAATAATTAATTCTATTTTATATGCTATTATTTTTATCTACTTATTTTAGTTTTCACTAGAGATTAGTTTAGTAATTCTGCTTAATTGTCATGCTTTTCCTATCTGACTTATTTTTTTTTAATACAACTGACCCTATTACATTGTAGTATCTGCTCAAATATGCTTTCTCAACCTGTTGAAACACAGAGTCAATTCACTGAGGCTCGATCTCATGATAGAGTCAGTACCGGCCATCTGAGGCGGTGCTTGGCTTTCTATCTGAATTTAATTTCTGTGCACTTATGAAATGCCTTAGTGTACATTCTTCTCTTCTTTTCTTTTTTTTTTTTTGAAAGTTTTAGTTTATATTTCTTGATGCTTCTTTTTCTAGAATCCCCAAGTGGGAATTCATCAGATCTAGCCTCTGGAACTGAAAAATCATCACTAGCAGATGCATAGATTTTTACCTGAGATGTAGAGCTCACATTTTCACCCCCTACCACACCGCCGGTCAAGCTTCACCGCCGATCTACTGCTGCTGCCGACGATCGTAGCCGCTGGAGGTCGCCAGAAGCTCGCCGGATTCATCGCCTGCGATTGTTGTTGCCGTGAGGAGGAAAACAAGGTGGAGACTGGAGAAGTAATTGGCCGTGGGAGATCCGATCGATCGCTCTCTCTCTCCGTCACCGCCATCTTCGATTTCGCCACTCATTCCATGAAGATTTGTGTAAAATTTTCACATAAATTAAAATCTGACGATTTGCAGCCATGGCTTGCTGGTGTCAAATGCTTCAATAATGCCTTCATAGATACAGATTTGAGCCTCAATTTCTTTGTGCTTTTTGGTGGGCAAATTGTGTTTGTACATTTGCTTGTGGTTTGAAAAAGAATGGTGAATGTGGGCGGTGGAGTGCGATGGGAATAACAAAGAAAAAGAAAAAGTGGAGGCAAATTGAAGAATGAGTGCTGCATGCAGATTGCAGAGTGGAAGTGAAAATATATCTAAAAACATACTCCGGAATAAGTTTAAATATGTCTTAAGTTTATGTCCGCGTTTTTAGTACTATCTGTTTGTACATTTTACTTTTAATGTTGTAAATAATTTTTTGTAGAGAAAAATATTCAGGGATATTTCGTTAATCTGTTTCTTTTCTTAATCTGTCATTAAGTACTATGTAATCACATTTCCTAATCTGATTTCATTGAATACTATGCTAATCACTTCAATTTTGCTATTGTAGCCTGCTCTATTTATTTTGACTTTGTTCATTCTTTGTGAATATCAAAATTCTCCAATAATACTTTTCCTTTTTCCTTATGCAACGATTTTAGTACTAGGTTGGAAAAAAATTTCTCTCGAAGATATATTTTTATTGGATCAAAAAGACACCAAAGATTACAAGTTATATGCTATAATTTCATTGCATAATTTTTAAACCTATAAGTAATAACACAGATAAAAGACAGACAACCAGACTAAACAAAAATAGTATTGTTTATTTAATGAACCAAAATCATAAAAAATATTGGGAATTCAAGGAATGCAGTGTTTGGGAATTTGAAGAAACAGCATTTTCATCCTGATCTGATTTACATAAACTAGAGCAAGATTACATCAAGAGCATCAAGTTCCCAAACAGTACTTTGTAATTGTATGGTTACCAAATTCCAACTATCCTGATAAAGACTAGCATACAGATATGATGCATTTTCCACTCTAATCAACATCAACATAGTTGAGCTGCAAGAAATTCATCCAAGTCCACATAGACATGGTGGCAGTTCACTCAATATACAGAATGATCAGAAGCAATTAGCCAATTGCGCTGCTCACGCGTACCAGACAACAATTGGATCATCAGTAGCTCGATCAGGAACAGGGAACGATTCAAAATAATTTCTAATTACTTCTCTTCGTCTTCATCATCTGATGCTTGGAAGAGCGGTTGAGGCTGTGTTTGGGCGTATGCTGGAGCCACGTATTTTGGTTGATTTGCAGCTACATCAGCGTACTTTAGGATAGCTTCTCTAGGATCTTCGTCCATCCATGTCTCCTTGATCAACCCGCCTTGCTGCAATACAGGGAGTAAAATCTTATCTTAGTTTCGGACCCTTCAATTGTAAGAGACAGCAGAAAATAACAAAAAGAAGAAGATAATCGGCAAAGTAGAAATTAACAAAAAAAAAAACTTGATCTAAATGGAAGAGGATAAGATTGTTTGGACACCATGGAGGTACAAAACTCTCTCTCTCCTAAAGGATATGAGGCATGGGAACAAAAAAGATGTTACCTGCCAAGCACCTTCTACTCATATGGCATATAGTGATTCTCCCGTACGGGAGGTCATGAGATCGAGCCTCAGTGGAGGCGAATTGACTCTTTGTGTTTCAATAGGTTGAGAAAGTATATATAGATTACCAGATACTACAATGTAATAGGGTCAGTTGTATTCTAAAAAAAAAAAAAAAAAAACAGATGTTACCTTGAGAAGGTATTGTGTTAACAAGCTTCCCTTGCTTGCACCGACCCTTCCACCGTGACCAGGCCCTGTTATAGGCAGTTCAGGCTTATGAGCCTTGAGGGGGTCTTTCAACATTTTCTCGCGCTGGCGTTTACGGCTAGGCTGATCCCTGAATAAGGGTAGTGCATGTGGATTGTGAATCACAGGCTGTGCCTGGAAATCATCAACAGACTTTTTCCTTGGTGCACGTGCAACACAAACAAGAGCTCCTCTTTCACTAAGGGTTGGATCATATAGGATATGAGTTCCTCCCTCGTGCTTATCCCCAGTCGTTGCAAACACCTAAAACAATGCTCGGAAAAATTAGCAAACTCTCAAGTTTCAGGAAGTTCTGATATATTTAACGGAAAAAATAGATATATAATCACTGAGCTAGGAATTTCCATCTCAGCTTGATATTCCTTTATTTTTCCCTTATTTGAAATGCTATCGATAAACAATATAATATGGATACCTGATTTAGCCTTGGGTGCCAGGCACACTGCACAACACTACAAGTAGGAGAGATTCCAACTCTCGACACAAGTTCCAACTTTGCCCGATCATAAAAGCATAGCAAGCCTCCAGTTGTGCTATCCCTTTCAACTGATGTCCCAGTCAAAAAGATTTGTTCATCAGGACTAAATGCAATATTTGTTTGAGCGTAATGATTCGGAAGATCGTTAAATGTCTGAAGGGGTTCTTTCATCTTACGCAAATCCCAAACCTATGAAGCACAGAAAATATAGAAATTGACTCATCTATAGTAAAAAATAAAAAATAAAAAATAAAAAAGAAATTCAGAATGGGCTTGATGGATACCTTTAATGAACCATCAAAGCTTCTCGACAATAGAATCCTTCCATCACTTGAAAACTTGAGTCCAGTAATATCATCCGAGTGTGCATTCGCTACATATAGGTCTGGTCTGCTTCCCCATCCAGGCTTTAGATTCCATATCTTTAAGAAAAGAAGAAAACATCATGATGAGAAAAGATACCATGAAGGGGTAATTTTTCAATACAAGAAAGATCCCCCTATTCTATTTTTTTTTTTTTAAATTTAACCAATCAAAGCTTTCAGAAGAAAATACCTGTATAGAGCCGTCTCCTATACCACCTGCAATGCTTTTTCCTTCACGATCCCAACCACATGTGGTCACATGAACTCTCCCAGGCCTAGATTGTTTTGGTTTGATGACCTGCTTTTGACATTTAAAGTTATTCACATCCCACGTTCGCAGTGAGCCATCTTCTGATGACGTTAAGATTGTCTCCTTTGCTTTTGGATGCCATTCCCCACATGTCAACCCAGATATGTGGCCTTTAGTATTCTTGAGATCACGTATATACATATCTCCCCTTTCAGATTCAGCAAGGGTAAGTCCATCACGATCATAGATCTGGAACACCAAAGAAACAAATCAGTAACACCTAACATTTCATTGCCACTGAACGAGAAGGTGCAGGTACAATCAGTAAACTGGCAAACCTTAAGCTGAGCCGAGCCGGTGACGCATAAAAATCTATCTGAGGTGGGACTCCAACTCAAACTACGAACTTGGTGGCCTTCAAACGGTTCCACCTGTCTAAATGACTGCAGGCGGGCATTCATTCCTTGAAAATCGTACATCCGAACAGTGTAGTCATAGCTACCAGAAAGAACTCTTGATCCTGTATGGTCCACGGCAAGCGCAGAAACAATCTGACCAAGAATATAGAATAGTCAATAGTGACTCTTCAAACATTCTAAAATTTTCCCTTATGTAGCACAATATATAGATAGAAGCATATCCATTCAAATTCATGCGAGGAAGGTGATAAGTCAAATATCTAATAAAAAAGGAGCAACAGAGACTAACTAGGAGGCTACTTGAGCAACTCGGGATTTACCTCCTCGAGGACTTAAGACTCTAATACAATGCAGTATCTATTCCTCGAGCAACTCAGGATTTACCTCCTCGAGGGTTTAAGACTATTACAATGCAGTATCTGTTCCTTGAGCAACTCAGGATTTACCTCCTCGAGGGCTTAAGACTCTATTACAATGCATGTTCCTCGAGGGCTTAAAGATTAGTCTAGTCTAAGATGTAATCAAATGTATCTAATAAAAATGTGAGTTTTTTTACTAACGGTGGGGAAAAGGTACCTTTGAATGCCCTTTTAACATTATTTCATTGCTCAGCGGTATCCGATACCGATTTTCTTCTTCTTCTTCCTCTTCCATTTCATCATCGGAATCCGATCCAATCGAAGCAGGTGGCGGTGCGGGCGGGCCAATCATCGGCCCGTCGTCCTCCTCGTCTACAGGAGGCGGCCGTGGAGGTCCAATCACGGGCCCATCCTCATCCTCATCCTCCGTCGCAACTGAAGGCCGAGGTGGCCCAATCATGGCCGCCTCCTCCTTCTCTTCCTCCTCCTCCCCATTCCCCGAATCCAAATCAGCCCCGGGCCGCGGAGGCCCAAACGTCACGCTCTTCTTCGAATTGCTAGGGTTAGGCTTCTTGAACGACTCTAGCCAAGCTTGGGAAGTCGAAGATATAGATGGAAAAGGCTTATCTTTGCTCGCAGAAGAAGAGGGATTAGGTTTTCCATCGCCGGAGCGGCGGGTGGCGCTGTGGACGATTTCCAGAGGGGTTTGAGATTGCGCTTGCTTGCCGAACGTCAAAGGAAACTGAGCCCTAATTCCGTCGTACATGTCCGATTCGTCCGCCATCTCGTCTTCAATACCGGCGTGTAGAGACGATTCTATCTCGGCGTAGACTGTAGAGAAGCTCCGGAGCTCTTCTGTGTGTTCCCACTCACAAACACCTTTTTGATTTTGAAGTCATTTATACATACCTTCTGCCGCCATAGCTCACTGTCAACCTGAACAACTATCAACTTCGTCAGCAGTTAATCCCCAATTTAGTTAGGAAAATGAAATATAAATTAATTTTTATTACTCTGGCCTATGTTCAATGTAATATATGTACATAACTACTTTGTTATAAATAAAATTCTAACTATATAAGTTAATTTAGATTCAATTTGATTTGGTTTTACTTTTCGTTATAATGAAATTTTGAATCTTATAGTTGTATTAGTAATTCATTCACTAACTATTCAAAAAGTATTGAACTTTAAGATGATGACACTTGAGAATGATTATACAGTCACAATAAAAAATTTGTTTTCTTACTGGTTATAAAGATTGTTATTATTTCAATATTAGTTATAAAAAGGATTGAGCTCATTCAATATGACATGTCCATAAAGAAGCTAATTGGTATGTAAATTGGATGCAACATATCTATGGAAGACCTAAATGATATGCATATTGAACGGTATTTTCTTATATGTTACAACGTTTGAAGTTGTTCGTGTTTGATGAAGTTCGGCCTTTGCTTATTGCTTGTTTTTTGTGTTATAGGAGATTATTTGTCTAAATTTATATTGTTGTTTACCTTTGCATCGTATGTTTTGTTTCTCTCACGCTTGATACGCTACTTAACAAGAATACATACTTTCAAAAGTGCAAATAAGCTGACTCGGGACTTAGCATAGACCATTTAATGTCACGACTAGATGCAGTAGTGTTGTGTGCAAATTAAAGTTTAATTGGTGAGCTAAGTTTGATTGCTGAGCTAATTTGAGGACTCGCGATTTATCTCAATAATAATTTAATGGGAAACATAATTTTTTGGTCGAGCCCCTAGCTATTATACCAGAGAGGGAATAATGAGAATACCAAATATAGATAAGTACATAAAAAAGTATTATAATTATCCTCACTATTCATAGTATAGCCGGCATCATAGGATTTGGAGCCCTATTTCATATTCTTCCATCTATTTATCTATTATTCCATTTCCACCTCCTACTGGTTCAGTGGTTCACTGCTCACTATCAGATTGTATATTTGTATTCTCCTTGGAACCTCCACCACACCTCCCCAGCAAGAAAAAAGAGAAAGGAAAAGAGAAAAAGAGAGCAAAAATGTAAGTTCCTACTTGTAATAACACGGAGTAATTGTTAATGGTGTAGTTTCACGTGAATTTTGGAAATGATCATAAAAAAAGAGTCTTTTTTTTATTGATTTATTTCCTTGAATTTTCAACCTGGTTTGAAACTGGGCATTGCTTGCAGGGAGGGTGGGTCGAATTTGAAGCCAATGGATTCAGAGCAACTGAGGGAATATGGTCACAAGATGGTGGATTTCATTGCCGATTACTACAAGAACATTGAGAGTTTCCCAGTTCTCAGTCAAGTTCAGGTTTTTGGCAAAACTCATGAGTTTCCTTTCTTTTCAGTAAATTCCCATAGTTTATATATGTTATGCTATGCATTCTTTATTGGGTTTTGATAAATGAAGGAAGGGTATGGGAGTTTAGTTGGATTGATGGTTGATATTCTAGGACTAGGAAGGCTGACAATATTATGAGCAATTTTTATTTTCCTAGTTTATGTTTGGCAATCAATTCATTGAGAAAAAAAAAAGTTTAGATTTTAAGTGGTTGATAATTAGTGTGCCAGTTCTTGACTGTATTAAGGTATTATCTTCACACAGCCAGGTTATCTACGCGGGCTCCTGCCAGAATCTGCACCTACTTACCCCGAGACGTTGCAGGATGTTCTTCAAGGTAAAGCTTTCCTGATGTTCTTTCAATAGAGTTATATATATACTTATATGTACAAATATAGGGTTCCCTTTCTCGTTCAGCTGTTAGAATGACATTAACCGGGAAATGAATTAAAATCGCTGATTTTAATTACATGATGAGTGATTGCAGATGTCCAGACAAAGATATTACCTGGAGTTACACATTGGCAAAGCCCAGACTATTTTGCATATTTTCCCTCTAACAGTAGTGTGGCTGGATTTTTGGGGGAAATGCTTAGTGCTGGAATAAACATGGTGGGATTCAGTTGGATAACTTCTCCGGCAGCAACAGAACTTGAAATGATTGTTTTGGATTGGCTTGCAAAAGCACTCAAGTTGCCTGATAATTTTCTTTCTAGCGGTAGTGATCTCATCCATTCAATGTAATAGCTTTACAGAACCTAAAACTACCTTGCATTATTGACTTGCAAAATAATGCATTATTTTTGTGCAACTTTTAATTGGCTTGCAGGTGAAGGTGGTGGAGTGATACAAGGCACAGCAAGTGAAGCTGTTCTTGTTGTGCTTTTAGCTGCTCGTGACAAAATTCTGAGAGCAGTTGGAAAAGAGTTGATAGGGAAGCTCGTCGTTTATGCTTCTGATCAGACTCATTCTGCTTTACAGAAGGCCTGCCAGGTAAAATTGTATTTCCACACGAGTGCCTGGGGTATTGTCTCATTTATCTTATTTCATCACTGCTGAAATCTTATTACTTTATGAGATGTACATATTTTTCTATAAAGCTAATGAAATACTCACTTTTTTTATGAACAGTGTTGCCTTTAACCTTGAACTTGTTCTGCCCTTGTTTAATTCAACTGAATGGTATTTTCTTGATTTTGGCAGATAGCAGGAATTCATCCAGAGAACTGTCGTTTTCTAAAGACTGACTCATCTACTGAATATGCTCTTTCTCCCGACTCACTCCGTGAAGCGTTATCCCAAGACTTAGCCACTGGTCTAATCCCCTTCTTCTTGTGTGCTACCGTAAGAAATAACGTGAAAAAAAAATCTTTAATCTCAGTTGTTTAATGCTTCTTCTTATCTCATACACTCTCACCACATTATTGGAAAATGTTTTTCCCTTGGGTTTACCGAACTATGATTCATCCACCTTTTCAACAACAATTCTATACTCAAACGAAGCTGCCTCTAAACTAGCTAGAGGACATCTGCTAAATTTGTCAAGCCCTATTGAACTGTGCTTTTACACATTTTCAGCTTCTTTATATCATGTGACTCAATAATTACGATGCACTGAGTAATTTTTTTTGGTGATTCTCCTTCAGGTTGGTACTACATCGTCAACTGCTGTTGATCCCTTACTCGCACTCGGGCATATTGCAAAGGTAATGGTCATGTATCTCATGTAAGACAGTAACTATGGTTCAAGTGATTTGAGCACTCAACTCTTTTGCACTTGTTTATCTGTACATTTTTTGCTTTTTTTCTTATTTGTAGTAATATGATAGGCAAGAAATCTAATTGTTATATCGGAACTATGGCCATATTTTAAATGCTGGATCTGTATGCCTAAGTGGACAAGAATTTGAATTTGAGGTAGTTTTTCGGGACATTGATACATTGATTACCTTCGACTTGAATTTTAGATACCACAATAATTTGACTCGAAATTGCAGGGCATGTGGTATTAATTAGTGGTTCATTGACTTAGTGTAGTCCGATCACAAACGCAAAACATGAATGTTGTTATGGATAACCTATTACCTATTATTGTCAATTTATGATGGTTGGATTACGTATTTAGATTACTCTTTGAATTTTTCATTTATCTTTCAAATGGTGAAATCCAGTTGCTCTAGAAGCTGCAAGTAATTTTCAGATATTATCGAGATGACCGTTAAAAAAAACTGCTCTTTTATAGAGTAATGGCGTGTGGTTTCATGTGGATGCCGCATATGCTGGAAGTGCTTGCGTGTGTCCCGAGTTCCGCCACTATTTGGATGGCGTAGAAGAAGCCGACTCGTTCAACATGAATGCACATAAATGGTTTCTTACAAACTTTGACTGTTCTGCACTTTGGGTAAAGGTATGCACTTGTCTTGACATTATCGTGCCATATAGTTATGCAGTTCTCGTGTTATCATGCAGATGATATTCTTAGCTTTTTCCATTTCTGTCGGCCCGTGGCTATATGATGTATGGATGTGGGCTTGAAAATGTTGCGAGAGAAAACTCATATTTAATAACATTACTTGGATGAACAATAATTTATGCTCTCTTATGAACAGGACCGGAGTGCTCTCATTCAGGCGCTGTCAACTAATCCTGAATTTCTCAAAAACAAAGTAAGAATCTTTCGACTGGAATTCAATATTTTCAGAAACTATTAGCGATCCCATACTGTGGAGGAACATATTCTCAAATACTGTGGACTATATCAAACGGCTGAGGTTTCCTTGTGAACTTTTCCTTTTTTTTCTTGGTTGTGATGTATAATATTTCAGGCTTCTCAAGCAAATATGGTTGTAGATTACAAAGATTGGCAAATTCCCCTTGGACGCAGGTTCAGGTATGCTGTCACATGTTGCTGTTTATTTTTTTTTTAATGTTTTTGTTGATTCTGGGATTTCACGAAAACGTTTTAAAGATTCATATTAACTGTTAGATTTGTAACAAAACTATTATTGATTCCTCATTAATTTTGTGGTATTGACCAGGTCACTCAAACTATGGATGGTATTAAGACTCTATGGCTTGGAGAACCTTCAAGCGTATGTGAAGAACCATATAGAATTGGCTAAACGCTTCGAAGAGTTTGTTTCCGAGGACTCTAGGTTTGAGGTAAGAACTATACATGTGCTTCTGTCGCTTATAACATAACTTTTCTAGTGGCTTCTAGAAATTATGCATGTAAGAAAACATAATGATCCCCTCTGGTAGTGACTGTGGGTTTTTCTTGCAATAAAAAAAAGAAAACATAATAATCTCAGTGGGTTCGAGCCTCAGTGGAGGCGATTGTTGACTCTTTGTGCTTCAGTAGGTTGAGAAAGTAGCTATGAACAGATACTACATTGTAACAGAGTCAGTAGTACTCAAAAAAAAAAATCTCAATATTGAAATGTTATTTTCATGTTGCATCATGGCCAAGAACGTATCTTACATCCTTCAATTGTTTCCCAGGTTGTGGCCCATCGAAAGTTTTCTCTAGTGTGCTTCCGTCTTCTGCCACCTCAGAACGACGAAGATCTTGCAAACAAACTCAACCGCGATCTGCTGGACGCTGTCAACTCATCTGGAAAAATATTTATCTCACACACCGTACGGTCAAGTTTACGCTTCCTTTCTCCCCCTCCCCGCCCTCCGTGCCCTCGTTTCATTTGCCTTTTCGAATCCATCTAGCGATAGGGCGCTGTCTAACTGCAAACGATCCAACCGTGCAGGTTCTATCCGGCAAATACGTTCTGCGCTTTGCAATTGGGGCTCCTCTGACAGAAGAGAGGCATGTGATTGCAGCCTGGAAAGTTTTGCAAGATGAGGCTGCTGCTTTGTTGAGAAACTCTTCAAAGATGACCAATTGTTTTGCATAGAGGATTCTCTGCACCAACCAGTTTATGCATTCAGATTGTCTGCAACTTTTACTTCATTGACAGATTTGCTGTTGAAGTACTGAAATTCTTGTGTAATTCTTTGGCAATGGGTGAATACTATTGCACATTGTATTATTGTTAATTCATACATCATGTAACTAAGTATTCACTTTTGATGCAATTTTTGCTGTTTGGACAGGCAAAATTGGGTGAGAACATGTAGGCTAATTCCATATCTTAATCTAAGATGATCAAAGTTAAAAATTAAATAAAAGATGTTGTATTTTTGTAATTATGATTGTACATTTGAAAACACTTAAAATGTATTAGCGTTTCTAAATTTACAATTATAATTACAAAAATACGATTGTATTTTTCCTTATGCGCATATGAGATTAACCCGTTCTCAAAAGAAGCGTCCTCATATAAACTTTTTTCTATATATATCGGTTGGAAATTCAAAGTAATTTGGTTTGACTCATTGAATGAAGCCAACCACAATCATAACTAGTTTGCTATGAGAGGTCAGTCCATTCTTATCTTAGGACATCTACATTAGTAGTTATTGGACCATATTTTGAGAAAATTTTGGTGAGTCGGAGGAGAGGGGTAGGAGAGATAAAGGTAGAGACTAGAGATCTTCTTGCATGGAGGAGGTTTTTCGTAGAAATGTGGGACCCACTGCATTAATAGGCCATTCGAGCGCGTTACGCATGGCTGTCACAATTGTGCCCAGACTACTCGCGCCCGCTAGGCGCATTAATGGCGATGTTTTAATTTTTAATTTTTTTTTGTTGTTGAACTCAGTTTTTTTTTTTTTTTTTTTTTTTTTTTTTTTTTTTTTTTTTTTTTTTTTTTTTTTTTTTTTTTTTTTTTTTTTCTATCATCTCCTCTTTCCTAATCACACTTACAAAAACTTCTCAAAAACCACAAAGAAAAACCCTACTATTGAGGATGCCGAAGGCGGTCCATTTTTACCTTAGAAGGCCTAATTGACTTATTTTGGAAGATTTGCGCAACCTCCTCTTATAGAAGACCTAATCTCGAAAAAATCTCCACTAACACTTTGTCTTTTAATTTGGTCGGACCAGTGTAAACGTGAATTAGTATAAGTGGTTAGTCTGAATATGATACAAGTTTAAATATACCTCTTACAGTTAGGCATACTCTGGACTTGTAGCCTGACAAAAAAAAAAAAGGGAAAAGGGTCAAATAGACCCCTAAACTATAAGCCAAAAATCAATTAGGCCCCTAAACTTTTAAAATGGTCAATTAAACCCTCGAACTTGTCATTTTTGGTCAAATAGATCAAATTTACCGGTAACCAACAGGTTACCGGTAAAAATGACCGGAAACATTTTGGACGCCTTCTCCGGCCACTCGCCGGAGAAGCATGGACACCTTCTCATGAAATCTAAAAGGGAACCTGGGAAAAAACAACAAGCTACTGCCACCACATAGAATTTGAAACTGCCAAGTAATGTGTATGCCAAATTGAAATCATGATTGTTAAGAAAAGATTTTGTTGCACTGCTCCGCATAAATTAATCCCTGGGAAAAAAATCGCCGCCCAGAAAATGTCTTTTTCTGCTGTGCGAATCGCTGACCGGAAACCTCCGTATGACTTTAAGAGCCCAAATTAATCATCATCGCAAAAAAAAAAAAAAAAAAAAAAAAAAAAAAGAAAGAAAGAAAGAAGAAGAACAAAATGGCGACAGTATACGTCTAGGATCGCCAGTTCGCAGATGCCATCCAACGAAATGCTTCGCGACCGCCGTAGCGCCAAACATGAGTCACCGTTACAGACCCCTTCGCTTGCTGTGTATGTGTGGACTACGCCAAGCACGGACCTCCAACGACGGAACGGAGAGAAGCCCGACTCAACGGCGCCAAACCCTTCGATTCCGATCGTCGCCGGTCGCCTGAAGTGTTCGTCGTTCGCCGAGTGATACAAATGACCTGTAATAACAGGTCATTTACCTGTTTTGGGGCTTCATTGATCAAAAATGACAAGTTTAAGGGTTTAATTGACCAATTTAAAAGTTTAGGGGCCTAATTGACTTTTGGTATATAGTTTAGGGGTTTATTTGACCCTTTTCCCAAAAAAAAAAAGAATTTAATTAGTATTTTAAATGTTTTTGACTGATTTTTTTAACTCACTAATCACATTTTTTTATAGAGTAATATTTAAAATGAATAAATTACAAAAACGATTCTCCATTTTCACAGGCCTTTGCAGCAAACAGCAATTCGCAATCGCTTTCTCCCAGAGCTCAGCGCAGACGAAGAACAATGCAGGCCGTTACGAGGCGTCTAGGGCAACAATCTTTCAATCCGTCTTCACCTTCAATTTCAGCTCTCAAGTCTTCCTATCTCCTCTCCGATCAATGTACCCGCGTCTTATCTTAGGGCTAATTCATGTAATAATTGATTTTTTTTGTTAAACCATTCTGCAATTTTCATTTTGATTTCAGGCTATGGAATTGGAACTCCGCGCTATGCATCTACCCTCACTGCCAAAGGTACTGGACACATAGTTCGCAAGGGAACTGGAGGGAGATCATCTGTGAGGTAATGCCCAGTCCCAAAGCTCGGATTTTTGGTCTGATTTGTTTTTAGTTTGCATTAAATCTTTGGTCTGATTTGACGCCAATTAGAACTAATAAACCCAATCTGACAATTGCAGCTGTTTGACAGATGTTTGATATGTTTTTCAGCTTGAGTTGTGTTTCTGTTGATATTATTGTGCAGCTCAAGAATTTGTTGGGCTTAATTTCTCTTTCTTTTTATTCTATTTTTTTCTTGAAGTTTTTGTTCTGACGTCAGAATTGAAATGTCAGTGGAACTTTAGATGATAGATTTTTAGTTTTTAGTTTTTATGTTATCCAACATGCTGATCGAATAGAATGTGTTGTTTATGGCAGTGGAATTGTTGCTACAGTGTTTGGGGCAACAGGATTTCTTGGGAGGTACCTAGTGCAGCAGCTTGGTAAAGTGCTAATCACCTTTTCCTTCTAGGTTTTGGTTTGGCAGTTGGTGTTCAATAGTAGATTATTATATAGGTTCTACCATTATGCTCATATGTGTTTGATGTAAAAGCTAAAGGAGCCATCTTTTGTTGAAATCACAGAAATTCCTGTTTTAGAATTTCTAATTATCTGCAGTTTGTGTCTACAGCTAAAATGGGTTCTCAAGTTTTGGTACCTTTCCGAGGATCTGAAGATTGTCATCGTCATCTCAAGTTAATGGGTGATTTGGGTCAGGTAGATCAATTTTGCTCCTACAGTAAAAAATCTTACTTGTTTGAGAAGATATAGATGATGTGGTGTGACTTCCCCATGATGATATTCTGGTTCTCCTCGTTTTTTCTATACAGATTGTTCCAATGAAATACAACCCTAGAGATGAAAATTCAATAAAAGCAGTGATGGCAAAAGCTAATGTTGTTATCAATCTTATCGGTGTGTGCTCTATGATTATCAACCAATTGTCCATGATATTATGGATACTTTCTTGGAAATATCCAAAAAAATTATTTTTGTTATAGCTGTTTCACACATCAAGTATATGATTATCAGGAAGGGACTACGAGACAAGGAATTACAGCTTTGAGGAAGTCAACCACTATATGGCTCAACAGCTTGCTTCAGTAGGTTTCTACACTTACTGCAGTATTCATAAGTCTGTTAATCTATTTTCATGAATCCCTTTGACTACTACTCATATTTAATCATAGACATTTTTGTTAATCTATTTTCATGAATCCCTTTGACTACTACTCATATTTAATCATAGACATTTCAACTTGAAGTCTATAATGCTTGAGTCTCTCTTGAACTTGTGATGACAAAAAGCTTATTGAAGATTTTGGTGGAATCTATGACTATAAGCCATGAAATAATTGATTTTTCTTTATAAGCATACTTTTTTGAAGTCATACATCTTCATGTCTTTTCTTATTATTTGCTAATGTAATACGTTCTTCTCTTATATTTGTAGATTGCCAAAGAACACGGTGGAGTTTTGAGATTTATACAGCTTTCAAGGTTGGGGGCATCTCCAACATCCCCATCCAGAATGCTTAGGGCTAAAGCTGCAGCTGAGGAAGCTATTTTACAAGAACTTCCCGAGGTAAACATTGTACTTGTTGTGGGTTCTCTTTGAGCCATGTTGTGCCTGCTGTATTCAACTGATAATGCTATTCTTAGCTGTCTTTGTTTGGATGATATAATATGCAATGATTTTGCTCATTTTCTACTCTTTTTTATTTAACTTTACTGCATCTCTACCTTTGCCTCATTTTCTTTATTATGAGCTTATTGCAAAAAAAATGGATATGTTTTTGACATATCAAAGTAGGCACCATTAGAGTTGTATTTACATATTCACGTGTTCACTATTCTCGTGGATCATCAATAAACTATTCAAACTGCAGTTTGCTCATTGCTGATCTTAGTGTCTCTGTGTTACTGAAACAAAGTTATTAATGTGCTCACACATCTTTAGGCAACAATATTGAAGCCTGCTGTAATGATTGGTACTGAGGATAGAATTCTAAATCCTTGGGCACAAGTTGCGAAGAATTTTGGCTTTATCCCATTAATTGGAGATGGCTCTACAAAGTATGTCGATATGCAATATCTCTCATTACTATTGCCAACAATTTACGAGCTTCTGATGTCATGTTCTTTACATGCTTTTGCAGAATCCAACCTGTATATGTTGCTGATGTTGCATCTGCAGTTATTGCATCACTGAAAGATGATGGTACCAGCATGGGAAAAGTTTATGAACTTGGTGGACCGGAAATTTACACTATGCACCAATTGGTGAATCTTCAACCTCCACTTCGGCCCTCTTCCTTTCTTTAGCCAATTATTCTTTTTGAGTGAAAATTAGTCTTTAAGGTGAGAGTTTTACTGAAGTTGTTTTGCTGCAGGCAGAGCTTATGTATGACATGATCCGTGAATGGCCTCGCTATGTTAAGGTTCCTTTCCCTATTGCTAAGGTGAGTATCTGCAAATGGATTTCATATTTTGTTTCTAAAGCACCCCAAATTTTGTCCGTTTCTTCTTTAGATGGAAGTTCTGTTCTGATACTCATGTTTTACACATTCCAAATTGTTGTTTTCAGGCAATTGCTACACCTCGAGAAGTACTGCTCAAGAAAGTTCCCTTTCCATTGCCAACTCCCTCAATATTTAACCTGGATTTGATTGAAGCCCTTACCACTGATACTGTTGTGTCAAAAGATGGTTGGTGCTCGTGCCCTTAGTGATAATTATGTGATTTTAAATTTTATAACCTTATGATGTCCAAATCTCAAAGAACTGTCTCATACGGATTTCTCATCTCAAACCTTCCAATTGTTTTGCAGCTTTGACATTTGATGATCTTGGGATTGTCCCCCATAAGCTGAAGGGCTATCCAGTTGAGTATCTTATCCAATATCGTAAAGGTGGACCTCAATATGGTTCAACAGTTAGTGAAAGAGTATCCCCCGATTCTTATCCATGAGGTCCTTCACATCTTCAGTTTGAACATTTTCCGTTGTTAGAACAGGTATTTGTTACCGTAATCAACCCAGCACACTCAAATTTCCATCGACGAACATAATTTTTAATACGTCAAACAATATGGTTATTCTTGTCTGTTTGCCAGAACTCTTCCCCGTTTGCTAGAGTCAAACAAGGGAGTAATAAAAGACATGGGAGAATTCTTCTTCAGCAACCTGATAACCCGTACAGCGCTGATAAACTCTCTACTTAGCTGTGTGGTGCTTGACCAACACCGAGGACTTTTAGAGAAATGCATGTATAATTGCGCCTAACGTTTTGATGGCTATTGTACCTTCCATTTAATTTCCTTTGCATTATTTCCTTTTTGATGATCTGTGCATGAAGAAGATCACAGGGGGAACAAAATGATATCCCTTTAATTCTCTTACAAGTTTGCTATGCTGCCAATGTTGTTATGCCAGTTGAGATTCATATTTATGTTTGCATTTTAACTTCCAAAATATGTGAAACATACCATCATCAAGAGCAAGCTAGGGCTCAATGAGACTTGCCTCATTGCTAAAATGTTCACTTTTTCTTTTAAAATTCTTGAACTAAATATATCCATTGTGTTGACTGTTGAGGGGGTTCTTACTTATGAATATGTCCAAATTAGAGGAGGCAATTTTGGTTATTCACATTCAATCTATCCAAATTGTCAAATTTAACTTGTAAATCAAGTGCAAAGAGGCAACTTTATTTCTATCTTCTTTTTTTAAAAAAAAAGTATTTGCATAGCAGTTAATAACAACTAATGTAACGTTTCAAATGTACAAGTTAAGAGTAGGGTCCCGCGAGATGCTTGCCTACATCTTTGGATCCTTTTGTAGCATTTTGTCCATTAAAAGACCTCTTATTTGTCACTTGTATCACTAATAACACGTTTGATTCAGGAAGAGTATCATTCTTTATACTTGCATAGCAATCGATACCAACTAACAACTAATGCAACATTTTGAATATACAGATGAGCGGGGTTACTAGTATCTGCATTTTGCGAGATGCTTTATGCTTACGGGCATCTTTGAGAGTTTTTGTAACTTATTTTTGTCTAGACCTCCTATTTGTCACCTATGTCATCAAGTCACTCCAAGGGAACATCTGCTTTACTTGTGGAAGGAGAAAAGCACCCTCAACTCATTCTTTAATTCAAGGATTTGTACCTAACCAAGAATGCCCTCTCCCCATTCAACACCCCAAAACATTTTCTCATATCAATCAATCCACCAAACTGATCTGATTCATGTCCTCAAGAGGCGAGTTTGCGTCGTTTGAGGATGTCACGATGGAGGGGACCAACGTCGGAGCAACGATGATCGCCCGCCGGACATGCTCGGGCGACTCCCGGGACAGCTGCTGCATAAACATTTACATCAGCAACAACGTTCAAGGGGTGAACAACTCCATCCTGGTCGGGAGCAACGTCAGACTGAGAGATCCCGGGGTCAGCTTCTCCTTGGAGGGCTTAACTTTCCATACTGAATCTCCGCAAAGAAAGAACAGACTAAGTGACACAGCTGTGGCGTTCTCCGTGATTTTGCTTTCTGCAGCTTTGATCATCTCCCTGTTCTTGTCCCTGTTTCTTTAGCTGAAAATCCCGAGCTTTTGTTTAATCTGACACACATTTATGTAATGCAAAAGAATTTTCTAAACATATAGTAATATAAGAAGCAGGATGAGAATTGATTGCCAGCAGCAAAACTGTGTATTGACAAGGATGTTTTAATGTTTTTGAGTTCGCTCTTTCAGTTAGGCTTACAAATTTGAAAGCGAGCAGGAACAGAACTACGAATGGCTTCATTTTTTGACGAATGCCAGGCCATTAGCGTTAGCATAGCGCTCCATGAATCTCATGAACCTGTCCCATTCCCGAGGGTTCCTCATGATGTACTTAGCTTCGATCCCTGCAGGTTTCCCGTTGACAAACTTGGCATTCACATCGACCGACTGGAGAACCCCTTCTTCGTCGATCATGTAGAACCCAGTAATGTCACCGACTTCCTGAGATGAGTCAAAAACCGAGGGTTGGCTGAAATTGAATATGGCCATGCCATTTGTTCCATCCCGGGATTTCGTTAGTCTAACATCCGGTACTGTCTGCTCATCCGTTCCTTGTATGAACTGAATCGATGGTTTTACCATCATTATTGTTAGTCTGCTAGGTGTTTTTCGGGTTTGTGTGCAGGAGGAAATATGCAAACGAGGCAGGTACAGTGGCTGACCACTGAACGTGGAGCGTGGTTTTTGATGAACTACTCCAGATGCCATACCTGCACAACACACAATATATTTCACTCGCAAATTTCCCAGTCAATTGCTCATGACAGTTGTTTATGCTGTTTTTGAATTCTTCCTTAAATTACAATGCAAAAACAATGTATCTGATCTAATATGCAGCGTCTAAACTGTTCTCTCTGCAATTCTTGATAACACTCATTTTCTAGACATCTTTCCGGGTTGCCTATTGATATATGTCAAACAATAATCCACGAGCTGAACGCAATATTAATCATCTTTGTTAATCACATAATAATTGCAAAACCGGGCCCGAACATGCTCTGATACCATGTTATAATTTTAGATTGGGCTATAATGCACATGGGTCAAACCATGTTAAAAGATTGAATCCAACTAATTAGCTAGTCTAACCCATGGTCCTATAAACCCATATATTCTCTTATTTTCCAATGTAGGACTCTTAAGAAGGTAAAAGCTTAGGGGGGAAACTTCTATTTTTTTTTTTTACTAGTATTGCATCTGCATCCTGTAAGATGAGACTAATTTAGTCGAGCCTCGGTCAGATCCCTTCCCCTTCCATAGTTCCACTCGAGCCTACTACACTAGTACCCGCATATGCATCCCACGAGATGAGACTAATCTAGTCGAGCCTCACTCGGTCGGTTCTCTCCCCTTCCACTTGAACTAACCCTTCTTGGTACCTTCTAATTTTCACAAGAATAAAATGGGCATTTCTCTTTCATAATCAAATCACATTCTTTGGTGATAATAGGTCCAATTCTCAACTTCTCTTTCATAATCAAATCACATTAGTTGTCTATCCATCAGAATATTTCTCCATTCATTACATTTACATTGCAGAGGTATAGGGTTTGCTATACAAAACCATATGAAACACAATTTCTCTTAGTGCATTGCTATTAGACAATCAGTTCTCAGGTTTAACATGCAAATGGAGAAATGCAAAATGAAAACAACAAAAAATGAAACAATAATTCCATCCCAACAATACCCATTTAAGCATTTTAAAGAAAGTGCAGAAAGACTACAACTTTACACCAAAATGAACTGATCCACAGAGAATAAATTACCTAGAGCAAACCGAGGCTGATGGGAATGTGAACATGGAGGAGAGAATGCAAGGGACTGTAGTGTTGCCATTATGTGCAGTGAGAGTGAGAGAGGGAGAGAGAGAGAGAGAGAGGAGAAAGAAATAAGATTTTAAGAGAGAGAGAGATGATGGGGTGGTGGACAGTGAAGTAGTGGTGTCATAACCACAGCCATTCACTTGTAAAACAGTTTTGGCTCTGGAAAGGATTGAAATGGTTGATGGTGGTTGATTGACCCTCCAAGATTATTTATTTTTTATACATTAACTTTTCGCCAGATTAATCCTAAATCCCTAAAAGCTTCTACCCAAGAGTTATTGGATAAGATAAATCGTGACTATTTCATCAGTCTCTAGATTTCTAACTTTTATCTGTACACTCTGAACACAAAAAGTCTTCATCACTTCTGATCGATATCCTCAATTTTTCAATGAAATTCAAACCTCACACTAGCATTAGAGTAAGGCAGCTTTGGATCGATCGAATTAACTGAACTAGTTCTATGGAACCCAAGATTTCCAATATTTATATATACACTCTGAACACAAAAAGTCTTCATTACTTCTGATCGATCAAGGTCTTTCAATAATTTTCAATTTTTCAATGAGATTCAAACCTCACACTAGCATAGAGTAAGACAACATTGGATCGGTCGAACTAACTGAGCTAGCTCTATGGGACCCAAAATTTTACTATGGCTCCAAAATTGGGCCTCTTTCTTCTCAAATGGTGTCTGCAAGAGCCCAAGCAACTCCCATGTTATATCCTTGTCTTGGTCTTTCAGCACACCAACCATTGTCGTTTTCTCCCATGAACATGACTGCAACAGTGACAAATGAGGCATGGAACTGTGATCAACATATATGTTAGAACTTTGATGGATATTAGACTTGAGCATAACAGATTGAGTAACTGATTTTCTTAACGAATACGGGATATTCAGTTGGCACATGTTTATCACGAGCATAACAAAGTAACTGATTTTCTTTTTAGCAACGAAATGAATGTGATTACAATAGTCACAAATTAGGGTTGCGGCTAAGATCACCATATGTTGGAACCTTAACGAATACAACAAGTTATTTAGTTGGCACATATTTATCATGAATATAACAGAATAACAGATTTTCTTATTAGTAACGTTTATTGAGGTCACGCCTTTCTTGTTGATCCAAAAAAACACGCATTTACGTTTATTTTTGTTCACGAAACCATTAAATCATTAATCAATGAAAGAAATTTTATGCACCAGAGAGAAGGGAACAATCAACAAAGAACAGTAAGTGAAAATTTGTATTATATGATTCATAAACAACATGAAGGTTTAGGTTCCAATGCATAACCACCTTGCAAAACAGTATTTTCCTCTTTCTCAGAGTGTAAAAAGCTCAAAAATGCACCAAAACATGGCACTTCCGTACTTACAACAGCACCAAGCAAACTCGATATTCTGATGATGTATTCGATAGATGATGACTGCAGCGCCTGTATATTCCCGAGGTACGCAAAACAAATAATAATAATAATTAATATAAGCAAAATAAACGCCTTGAGGTTTCAACAAAAAGTTGGCAATCCCGTATACTTCAATCAGTTGGATATTATAAGTTTTTTTGTAGAACTCATATCGGCTTAGTCCTCGGTCTCCCATTCCTTTCTTGATGCATAGTTGGAGCTGCACAAAAGACGAAGATGATGATTAAGAAAATGTTTTTTGTTAGTGTCAAAATGCAGAAAGAATTGTGTTTTGGTGTGTGTATGTACTTGTTCCCAGCCCATTGGCCTCGGATTTTCTCACGATCCTCAACCTCTTGACCGAGCAAACGAATATCCTGAAAGAAATAGTAAAGCAGTGTTACGAGTGTGTAAATATGGTCATTCTTTACTTGTTCCTCTAATAAAAACTAACACAGGAAACAAAACGAGTTGAAATTCTCCCCGGTCTATACGACTGTACTGGTTGGTTCTCTACGTCTAAGAATACACGACCTCGTGGTTTTGGCATAAATCTAAGTGATATAGGTTCAATCCCCGTTCCCCTCAAATGTACTAAGAAAAGAATAGGCTAACAGAAAATTAGAAAGGGTAAGTTTTAGGTGAATAAGAAACATACTCCCATGGAACGTCTCCAACAAGCATCCAGTCGCCGTCTTTGTCTTCATAAGTAAGCACGAATTCAGATGATCCATCCAACAGTCTCGGGCGTGCAGCTGCATCTGTCATTGCGTTTTTCTCTTCAAGGTTTGAACCTGATAGAGGAGAAATATTACGATTTTCGGCAAATTGAAAGTTTAGCATCAATTGTAACCTCAACTTTATTGAATATATTTAGCAATTTCACTTCTAAACTTTAACTAGTTTCCATTTCCAACACAAGATAATGAATTTCCGGCAGATAAAAGCAGGTAGGCTCCACGGCCAGATTTTAGGTCGTGCAAGATGAGCAACACCACAGGTCTCCAAAATTTTGGGGGCCCCTAATCCAGCCCTGGCCTAATAGTTAGTATATGTATTTGTGATTATATTGGCCCAAAATTAGGTTTTTTGCATTTTTCTTTTGCAATTTTTCTTCAATTCGCAGTTTATTTATACTTTGATAGGACCTCACTTATTTACCAACACAGGGCCACGCAAATAAAAAAACCGGCCCCGTAGGCTCGGTCATTGGTTCTCACAAGGGAGGATATGGCTATAAAAGCAGGTTCGAGAATTTCGGGTTCGTTTCAGATAACGACTACTTACATCTTGTGTGGGCAGTTGTGGTGGGCATAAAGAACATCTCGTCCAAGGTGCACGCTAAGTCCTCGTAGTTGGTATGAGCACCGAGGTCGACCTTCCTCCCGATCATAACTCCATCCATATTCACCTTCACAAACAAGGACGCCTTGACGAAACTTTTATCCTTAGCATCGCTGTTAATCTTGCTGCCACCTCGGGTTTTGTCCACAACGATGACTTTGCTCTTGCTTTTCTCGACTGTGGACGAGGAGAACTCTTCTACAGCCGGAGATTTCGTCGTCTGGCTGACTAAGCTGTTCATTCTATACGTTCTGATAGGAGGCCATCCCACAACCTGACTGCATTAGCAAATCCACGCAAAAACGAAAAAAGCAACAAAATCAAAATCATTCTGAAATTATGCTAAGCGCCCAAAACAAACACCACAAGCCACAAGCCCGGGAAAGGGAAGGACGATGTTACAAAGTCTCGAGAAAGGCCCCATTGTTCCAAATATGCAGTAAACCGAGTCCAAATTATAGTATTATATCATTGAAATTATACATATTTGTTCCTCCTTTTCTCGATTTGATCAGCAAACATTAAGGGCAAGGATAGAGCATAGGAAACACGAAAACAATAAACATCGAATCTGACTTAGGTGCCAGCCTTCTTCTGTCTCCATTTCAGCAGATCTTATCTATAGTTATTAGATTCCTCAAGAATAAGTAATCAATTATACTAAAGCCTGAGATCATATAAAGTAATTATGCATATATAGAACACAACAGAGAAAAGGAAAGTTTCAATTCTCATCAGAATGGAACTAACATAAACAGTCATTACATTAAAAACACCAACATATGTAATATGTTACATATCAATCTTGAATATAGAAATTTCAATCTGCAACTAACAAAACCAACAATTAAGGTTCAGAGCAAACCAAGACAGCATATTTATATGCAAAAACACAACCTGGAAATTCAAGGTATAATAATCAAATGAGAAAAGGAAAGTTTCAATTCTCATCAGAACGGAACTAACATAAACAGTCATTACATTAACAACACAAACATATGTTACAAATCAATCTTGAACATAGAAATTTTAATCTGCAACTAACAAAACCAACAATTAAGGTTCAGAGCAAACCAAGACAACATATTTATATGCAAAAAAAAAAAACCAAAAAAAAAAAAAAAAAAAAGGATATACCTGACACCAGAACGAGGAGGGGAACTAGAATCTGCAGCTCTTTTGGTGCCACAAGAAGCATTGTTGGCTTTAGTTGCAGAGGAACATGAAGATGAAGATGAAGACTTTGAAACCCCAGAAGGGAAATCCTCAGCAGTCAAGATCCTGCCATATTGACCCCAAGGAGCAGACTTTGAGCCACCCAGACTCAACCCAAGGCCCAATTCAAGCTCAGACTCATCTGGGTGTGAACAAGAAGAAGAAACTGTTGACATTGAACCCCCAGAAACCACTCCATCACCACCACCACCACTGTCCATCAATTCAAGAGTAGTAGCATCCATGGAAAACCCAGAAATCCCTAATTGAAAGGAGAACAAAAGAAGGAGAAAAAAAGAGAGGATTTTGGTTGTTTCTTGGCTCTTGGTGGGCAAGAAAAATGAGGGAAATGGTTGAGTGGGTGTGGGGTGCGAATGAATGAAGGAAAGTAGGTGTGGGTGTTGGAGTCGACAAAGAAGAGGGGGGTGGGGGGAAGTGTGGGCCCCACATGTCGGCTTTGTGCGCCTCAGTTCATCATGGGTTTCTCCAACCGGTACCCGCTGCCACTCTGGTCGCGCTGTTCGTCTGCAGACAAAACTGCCCAAACAACCAACTAAAACCTTTGATTCTTTGTTTTCCAAAAAAAAAAAAAACCTTTGATTCTTGGTTGCCTTTCTCCCTCGTCTTTCCTGGCATTGTATAATACTATAATGTATTAATGTATACTACCTAGTACCCAACCACCAAAATATCTTACTCATTTAATTTATACGGAGTATATTTTTAATTTATAAATTTATGAATAATTATGATGTCTGAATTAAATATATTATATTTCTCCCCTACTAACCTACTGTTAATAGAAAAATGCTTCTTACTCTTGATGATTATAGAATTTGGCTTGGGTTGTGATAATAGAATTTGATCTTTTTGGAGATAAATTAGGTTTCGTAACTTATATTGAACTAATTTTATTTTCCTGGAATCCTTGTCTAAGGACGCTTGAGGAGATAAATCTTGAGTCTCTAATCAATTCTCTGTTTTCACTCTCATCTGAGTCTTCATCACTGCTGATAGAGTAAGACTTACAAGATAACCCTTTTAAACTATTGAACTAAGCCCCACAAGGTAGAATTTAGCTCTTTCTTATAGAAAAAATTGACCATAAACTATTTGACATAATATGCACATACAAAGTCTATAGTGAGTGAAAAAAAAAAAAAAATCCCGTAGCAAAGTTAAATTACAATGAAACAATGATTTTTTTGGATTCAATTTTGTATCTTTGGGTACAATTTGTCACTCAAAAACAAACTGAGTTACTGGTAAAGACTACAAAAGTCTATCTTTTAATCTTATAATATTTTAGCAATTCGCTTATCAGCTAACCAAAACTTTTGAATTTTCGTAGTGAAATATTTCAATTACTCTCTTAAATGAACTATGAGTAATGAAGGCACAAAGCATTAGTTCCATACTGAGATAGCATTGAATCGAGTAATACCAGATACCTGATCCTTTCGAACCCTAATAAGACATATTCTAATGGTAAAAAAAAAGATTTTTTTTGGTGGAAAGGGAGGGTAATACTCAGTCATTGACTTTTTTCTAATGAAAGTCATTCTAGCACGGTCGTTTTCAAAAAGAATGCTAACATCGTTCGGCGTTTGAATGAACTCGATCCATTCGCAATTCTTCCTAAGAGCGACTTCGACAAGTCGATCGGCAACCTCGTTACAGTGTGGGGGGGGGGGGGGGGTTATGGTTTATAGAAATGGGCCAAACAAAAAGGAAGGGCAGCCCAATATGGAAATGGGTCGTTGGTATAGAGGGATGACAGGGACAGCTAAAGTGGGGCCAAGAGGTGTGTTTCCAAACGACAAGCCGACAAAGAGTGGGGCCCGCAAAAGCAAATACAGTCACGCAATGCCTGCCACCCACCTTCTGGAAACTCGCTCTGCTTTCACCGCCTCCCATCACTGTGCACTAAACCAGGGACACGTGGATACCTAGCGATAGAACGAATAGGTTCACTTACATTTTTAACCCTATAATGATGCCTTGTACACGTAGTGATGTGAACAACACAAGTCTCGACACATTTGTGCTGAGAAAAAAACAAATAAACAAACAAACAAAATTACTTTCGAATCATGTGATCTAGTAACACGAAATGACTCTCTTCCATAGAAGGTCATGAGTTTAAGTTTCAGTGAAGGTAATATTAATTTTTTGTGCTTTAATAGGTTGAAAAAGCAGTTATGTACACATATTATATTGTAATAGAGTCAAATACTTTTGAACCTCACCACAAATAATTAGGTTAGAGTTTGGCTATTTATGCATAAACATACAGAACTTGATGTATGATTCGAAGTTAAGCATTCTTTACTTCGTGATTTTGAAAATATGTTCATAGAATCATTGATATAATCTGACAAAATTAAGACACTTACGTTATCAAAAATAAAAATTCATCCATCAACCTATCACTAACAACTGAGTTGAAATTATTATTATTATTTATGAATGTGCATTTGCGATAAAAACTTGCCTTATGATTTTAGACGACAATGATTATAAAGGAGAGATAAATTAGGTCATAGCTGACTAATTCAAAATAAGAAGGGCCAATAAATAACTCTGGAGTTAAAGTTGAAACTTGTTTCAAGCGGTTGGTCTGACCAACTTGACTGAAGATTGCAAGTATCCCTATTTGATAAATTTGTAATAAATATAATTTTTTTTACATATAACAATCAGTATTTTCACTATAAAATTAAACTTAACTCTTATTAAGAGATAAAATTTAATTCTAAAAAATAAAAGGAAAAATAATATTTCTCTTACTGAGACGCGTTAAGAACAATTTTTCATAAGCTGTGGTCCTGTCACTCCTGTGGTCTGTCCACAATGGATTCGGAAACTTTATATCTTTTCCTTTTTATATATATGGGAGGTGAAGCTTTACAAAGAGAAGTGGGGTCCACGGGGAGATACAGGTCATAATTATAATTAGTATAAAAGATATGTAAAAGAATCATTTTAATGTTTCTACTTTTGTTACATGTTGAAGTGGGAGTGGCTATAGATGTAAAAAAATACTTAATAATTTTGCATATTAATAAACCATTGTCGGGTGTAATATGGACCGTCGTCTCAATAGTCGACCAGACACCATTTGACAGAGTCGTCTCAATGGTCAACTGGTAAACTCCCAGTTTTAACATCAACTTTTGTTTCTGTCATTGGAAAATGTCTGTCCTTTTTTCCACCACTTGGCTGTCTTAGTTTGACTCTAAATTTAAGTAATGTATAGAAATGGATGAAATAGGCCTGTTTTCCTTGTATATGCTCATTTCAAAGTGACAAAACTTGTTATACACAAAGAGCTTTCACTTGTTCAAACAAAAAGTATAACAGATTTCAAACAAAAAGTATAACAGATGAGACAACCACAACTAAGTTAGTCAGGTAGTTGGCTTGGTAACCAAGAGGTCCTAAGTTTGGCTCCTGACCTTTTTAATTTGAGTCAGTCAGCTATGAACAACCTATACTGGTTTACCTCAACAGTTGAAGAATCAGCTATGAACAACATATACTGGTTTACCTAAACAGTTGCAGAATCAGCTATGAACAACCTATACTGGTTTACCTAAACAGTTGCAGAATCAACTATGAACAACCTATACTGGTTTACCTAAACAGTTGCAGAATCAGCTATGAACAACCTATACTGGTTTACTTCAACGGTTGTAGACTTCCCCATAATAGAAGATGGATAGCATATGCTCTCATCATCCAATGATGATCTGCTTGTTAAGAAAAGTGAGGAATAGTATACATGAGGTTACAAACTTACAACAAATCTTCTGTCTGCTAACCTGATCTGCAATCAGTGTGGTAGTCTGATTGAAACATGGAAGATATGGGAATGGAGAAGAGTTATACACTGCAAATCTGCAACGGCATTACATATAACGTTACCATCTTTCATCCCCTATCCAATTGTTCTTCTCCTTCGGCCCGGAAGGACCTTCTTCCCCAGACAATTCCACGGGCAGCTTACTAAAGATGTTCAGCGCTGAAAATCTAAGCGTTAGAGGTAAACGATTGGCAGCCTTATTAAGTTCGGTCCTTGAATCATAAACGATGGTCGGACCCCACTCCCTCATGTACTGCAACCAACCCGGCTCCCGAACAACTCCATGCCCTAGATACTCTGCTGCAATGATTTCGTACTGGGTGCTAGAATCGACATAATAGTGACTGCGGGCAGCATCGTTCCTAATTCCAATCCCGAGCATTGAGGAGCCTTGGATGTAGACGCCCGGGTGAGGATAGCTAGCGTGGCCATGTTTGGACGAGTATACAACAGCTTTGTTCCCCTCAATGAACTCTAAATCGTATATATCCACCCATTCACCACCGCTATGCTGTGAAAAGTATATGCTTTGTAGCTCTCCATTAAAATTGCTCAGCCTGAGTGTGAAATGCTCCCAATCACCCACATGCTGGCCAATTTTGCACAGAGACAAGTTCATTACGCCAATCTTTAGAGTGGCTGGCCCGTTGAAGGGACAAAAGACCCACATTGCTATATCTGTGAATGTACCACCTAAGGCTGGCTTTACGTGAACGTAAAGTTTTGCACTCCGTATGTTTCCATGCTTGATAGTCCCTAAACGGTCATCCCTAGGCAAATCTATCCAATATTCTCTATCATTCGTTCCACCGGCAGGCAAATTGGACCCATCAGCGTCAATGGTCTTTCCATTTGCATCACCGGCTTTGTACAGCAATGCTCCATTTTCAAAGAACCAAGAGACAGAAGATGGAAGATAGATCTCCTCTGGATGAAAAAATACAGTGGGACCGTAGTGCTTGATGAGTGCATGTATCTGATCAAGATTTGGCATTGCATGCATATTAGGGTCAAAGTTCTTCAAGCATACGATATCTAGCTCTTCCCTCAAGGTCAAATAGTCGGTGCAAAAAAAGGTACCAACCGGAACACCTTTCCCTTGCATTCCTCTATGACAGGGTCGTGTACTCCAGACCATAAGAGGTACTTGAGAAAATTTAGAAGTGGTTTTTAGTATCATCCGGTAGGTTTCACATTGATCAATGAGGTCATTTCGCACACACTTAACTTCATCTAGTTCAGGCTTCGCAGGTTTGTTCGTCACCACAAAACCCAAAGCTTTATAACCTTCCGGTGGTTGAGGTGACCAGAAGTAACTAGATGCAGCAAAGTCATCCTCGCTCTCATCATTCGAACTCCAAACTAACGTATAGTCCAAGGGGTTTCGGAGAGCTGGAGAATACTTGGAGGTGTGTGGATGAGGGTTCCCGGGCTTAGGTTTAGCCACTTCGCGAACTGCGAGAACAAAACCTCGCAACGGCTTTACATTAGGTTGGGCATAATAACCAAGATTGAAAAACCCTTCTGGCAACCCAATTGGTTTATAAAAGCTAACACCTTGCTTCCCACCCTGTGGCAAATTGCTTCCCCAAATAAACTCAAATCTCGTGATCTGGCAAACCTCTAGCTCACCCAATCTTATTACTCCAGTACCAAACCCTGTGCCTGATCATGCAGATATTTCATTACAACAAACCAACAAGTGAAAGAAAACAAATATCAAACCACACATTACATTATTTTTCCTTGAAACAAGGGTAAGTCTGGCATTCAAAATCTACAAGTGCAATCATGGCAGACTTTTGTTTCAGACTAACAGTAACCACTATGATGAGACTTAGCAAATGGCTGAAAAAAAAAGTGTTAATGTTCAGTGTCAACTTGACAAACATATCGAGCCTGGACTGAACTTTGGGCTAACTGGCCCGTTTGACAACTCTGTTGGAGTGTTGGGCGTTGACCAAGCTAGCGGAGTTCAGCCTTTGCTCGGTTCAAGACGTGACATCGTGGCATACCATGGAGGGAAGTGGTTAACGTCCACCTACTTATCACCAATTGATTTTAAGTAGGATATGGCAACTAGATAGCCGAAGAACTCTTTCTGGTTAAGCGGAGTTCAGCCTTTGCTCGGTTCAAGAACGCATGGTTAAGCGTGCTTAACTAATCATCCATAAACCTCTAGTGTCAAATACAATCTGAATGCTACTTATACCAAAGATTTCTTCTAGAAAACATGATCAAACACTATATCTGGCCTCAATATGTAAACTTCCAGGACAGGTATTTGCAGGTTAATCTTTTGAATGCAAGTAAAAAGCTCAAATCAAAGAGTATTGGGATAATTAACACGAAAAAAGCGCAAGATTAGCTAAAAGATTAAAACTTTATTAGCATTAATACAAATTAAACAAAAAAAAATTGACAGGAAAATCAGGGGTGGGCATACCATGAGGCCATTGAGGAATCGGCGCCGGCAAGGAGAAAGTTTCCGGTTGCTGCTCGAAGAAACCGGGGACTCTGGTCCAGGTCAAGCATTTGCAGCACAACATCTTTGCTCCTCCGGAAGATTATGAACCTAAGAATTCATGAAAACTCGTTTCGAGAATTGGGAATCAATAGCCGTCGACGAAGCCTTACGGAGCTTCTACGCATGTTTCGTCGGAAAAAATTCTTTTCATTGTCGATACGCTTATACTTTTGTCGTGGAATATGGAATAAAGGTTGCCGCCTCGCCGGAGAAAAGTAGAAAAACTGAAAAAATCCAGAGCAAGTTAAAACTAAACGGTGTCGTTTCTTCATTTTTGGGGGTACTTTCAACTCTATTAAAAAATGTTTAAAATCATAATTATTTTTTTTTTTAAAAAAAGTGTGCATTTATATTCTTACTTTTTTTTTTTTTTAGTACTACTCGCTCTGTTACAATGTAGTATATGTTCATAGCTACTTTCTCAACCTAAGGCTTGGGCTTGAACCCACTCCCATCATCTATGTGAGAGTGTTTTTCGGGACACGGATGCCGCTAGACCACAAGCTTTTCTTTGGTATTTTAATTATTTTTAAATTTAATTTTTGTATTTAATAGTATTTTTAGTATAGTTTCTAAATATATAAATTTTGTATACTGATACCAAACTTAATATTATGAAAAATTGAATTAAAAATATTGTTAACAAGACAAAATGAGACGGAAGAGTATAATTTTTCCCTTTAAAAGAATGTCATACAAATAACGATGAAAAATGATGTAAGTTTTTAGGTTAGAATGTACTCCATCTTATACTATCATGTATATTTTGATAGGTTTTTCGATACCTAAAATAACTGCTTTCAAAACTAATAATTCAGACTTTAACTTCAATCAATTATATGTACTTTTTTCAATTGATTTAATTCAACTAATAATTCAGACTTTAGCTTCAATCAATTATATGTACTTTTTTCAATTGATTTAATTGAGGTAATGAGAAGTTGTTACAATCAATTTTTAATTTTAGTCAATTATTAGTCGACATCGACCGACACTATTCCCCAGTCTTGTGTATGTTATTGAATTGAATTTATACATCAAGAACCATCTATTCTGAAAAAATGAAACGTGTGTGGTGGTTCTAAATTGGTATAAATCAATGTTGGAAGGAAGAATGCCAAAATTTGTTTCCTTTTCAATGCCTTCCTTACCAAGCAAAATTAGAGAAGTCATTTTCTTGTTGTATTCCTTTCATTTACGGAAAAGTTTACACCTGTTATTTAAATGTGAACATTTGATGATTTGTAACCTTAAATCAACAAAAGATCACAAGAAGATAAATTAGCCTAAGTAAGTGTCCATAACTAACCAGGTCAAATCAAGAAAGAAAATCGATAGGAAAGTATGAAACTTGAATTTTCTTATTGTATTCCCACAAGTTGGGAGTAGGGCCTATGAATGGGCAGTTCAAGAATGGAAATTGTAAGTTTCTTGGCAACCAACGGAGCATATGCTTGATGCTTCTATGCACGTGAAGATCCTGACCTTTCTAAGTACAACTGGTCCAATTGATATTTTTCTCACTCCAAAACGGTTTTGTGCTTCATTCTCCACCGTTCAAATTCATTGATTCACAAACCCAAATCTCCAATAATTCAACCTTTATAAAAGGGTACCTCTCTGTTATTGCATTTGATTCAGAATTTTTAAGATCTGGCAAGAAAGATGCTGCTAAGAAGCTCTTCTACTCCGATTCTTGGGTCTCTTCTTACAGATAGTTGTGGGGAAGGTGTTACACCAAATCATCATTTCAAGAAAGTATTGTATCCCCCCCATGTTGGATCCCTCAACTTCAACAAGTTTTCTTGCAGTTCTTCTTCCCCTGGCTCCCCTTCGGTTTCTGAGTTTTCTTCTGGCAAGCAGTTGTCCAGAAATGGGTTTCGAAAAGTTATGTCAGAGGGGAACTTGGAAGGCTTGGCAGTCCATGAATCCGGCAATGGTGAGGATGAGTTCAGTCTTGCTATCCCGCTAAAGAAGTTCCCACGCGTGAATGGGTTGGAAACCATCCCATCTTTCTCGTTACATGGCTCGGGAAGTTGTGAAGATGAAGAAAGTGATGAAGATGAGGAATTGGAGGCCATTGATGGTGTTGTTAATCAAGGATTGAAAGCCGAGATGAGCCTGAAGGTTGCAGAAGGGAGAGAGATGTGTCTTATCAGAGAGGCAATGGTTGTTCATGGTGGCGGTGATGATCCTACTGGAGGTTGTGGTGCCACCGGTGGTGGTGGTGGTGGCGGCTGTAAGCCAGTGGCCTTTCCCAGGGGCGGGGGCGATAGCCATGGGTTCAGTATGGAGGAGTACTTCAAGAAGATGGTGGACGAAAATCCCAGCAATCCCCTGTTCTTGAGGAACTATGCTCACTTCTTGCATCAAGTGAGTCATCGTTTCATCTTTCAAGATTCCCATATTTTCCCCCACAATTTTCAACACATCTTTTTTAATCGTTTCATTGATGAACAGACAAAGGGAGATTGTAAAGGAGCAGAGGAATATTACTCGAGGGCAATTCTAGCAGATCCAGGAGATGGTGAAGTTCTATCACAGTATGCTAACCTGGTTTGGGAGCTCCACCGCGATGCTGATAGAGCAACGAGCTACTTTGAACGCGCAGTCCAAGCTGCTGCAGAAGACAGGTTTGTTTTCAATGGATGCCGTTCTGATAAAACAAAGTGTAAATATTCAATCACATCTCCACTCATTACTTCTTGATTTTCCAGCCATGTTCATGCTGCATATGCAAGGTTTCTCTGGGAAATTGAAGACAATGAGGATGAAGAAGATGACATACCAAGTAATGCACATATAAACACTGTTCTCCATCCAGGAGCAATGGCCTCTGCAACTGCTCACTGAATTGAATTGTATCCCTGTAGTTTTAGGTAGCAGTAATAATAGATATGACAGATGAAATTCTTTTCAGTTCTAAGAAGCTTAGCGGGAGAGTGAGTGCAATGATTAACTCAACTCGACTAAGCTGTATTCCCGATAAGGGTCTATATAGAATCTTGAACTCCATTCATAATGATTCAGAGTATATGATTTTGATTGGATCTTTGAAAATGGTTTACATGGCAGCAGGTGAGAAGAAGATAAAGAATATTGACAAGAAAGAACTCCATAAATTTAATCAAAATTTCAAACCCAATGTAAAAGATGTACCTCTTAGATTGAAGACAATAAAAGCAATCAAGAGGAAAAAGGCACGCGAATTGATTGTATGCTTGCATTTCAAATGTTACGGGGGAAGAAAACAAAAAAACATTAACCTACATCTCACAAATGCTAGGCATAAACCTCATAATGAGTCACAACTTTCCATTGATTGGATCTTCTTTCTAATGCTCCATCACACAAGAGACTAGTGATTGATATTCTGTATCATGCAGCACGAAAGCCATTACTCTTCACCCTGTTGTAATCAACGCTATCTTGATAGCCTCCCCGTCCGAATGTCCGTCCCCCAGAACGACCTCCTCTACCCCTTCCACCTCTTCCTCCTGATCAAGGCAATTCCAAAAATCAGTGTTGTGTGTTAAAAGAAAAAGAAGTAACATTAAAAATTAAAAATACGATAATACAAATAAGAGATAAAACTATTCATATCTTGAAATTTTGTAAAGCACATGATGGTCATACAGTAATGGCAATATGTCAATATGACATAGCAAACACAAAAGGGTAAGGCCAATAAAAGAAAATATGAAAAAAATCTAGAACAATCAGATCAGATTCAAACAGTCACTTTAAACCAAAAAGCAGTTTTGAAGAACGTACTTCCTCCGCGTGAAGCACTATTGTTGTTTGGTCTCCTCTCCTCAATGTAGACTTGCCTTCCAGCTAATAGTATTGGTGAAGCCTAAAAAAGGGCATGATATTATTATAAATGCATATTGCCGTGCCAATGATGGTATGCTTAAGTCAATTCATAAATAGCACACAATGACTAAAAATGGGTAAGCAAAGCAAATCACAAAATATTTTAGCAATTCCGCAGCAAATTCCTCTGTGAAATAACAACTATATATTAAATAGAGTAACATAAAAGCTAGTTAAAAATCAAGTTTGATGAATCTCAAACCTTGAGTGCATTCTGAACACCCTGCACATCTTCAAACTCAACAAAGGCATAGCAGACACCAACATCCTGAGTAGCAGTTGCAATTCCTGTATCAGCACATATCTATTTTTAAGCACATAATTACACAAGAGAAATAACTAACCTTGCGGTTTCTTAAGAACACCCCATCTTGCTTGATTGTTCCAAAGTTCTTAAACTCTTGCACAATATCTAGAGTCGATACACTTGATGGCAAGTTCCTCACATACACAGACAATGATTCCCCTACCAGATAAAAGATTCATTAAATCATGCTTGGCAAACAAACAAGAATCTCAACTGAAAAAAGAAGTAAATAATGACATAATGAGACACTAGAAGTCATATCTAGTGCACACCCTAATAAGAATGAGACTGGTGTTCACCTTCTTGATATAAGCCTTCATCTGCTAGCTCATGGCTGTTATCAGGCAAAACAGTTGAGGCAGCATCTGTCTGCTGGACAACTGGTTGCCAGTCTGAAGTAGGCTGTGCACTCTTGGTGAAAGGTTGCTGGACACTAACTGATGGTGGAGATTTTCCTTTTGGTGCGCGCAACTGTAAGTTGTCAAGAATTATATGCCGAATGGTGGAGAAAAAACAAATGCAAATACATTTCCCTATAGAAAGATTCAGTTATATATATGGAGCATTAAAATTGAAAATATAAGGAATACATACTATGGAAGCATAACTAAGCTTTGACTGCTCTCCAGCAGGTTCTTCCCAAGAAGGTTCGGGCACCTCCAAAGCTTCCACATTGTTCTGCAAAGTATATGGCTCTTCTTCCAAAGGAGGTTCTTCATGCACTGTTTCTGTCTCAGGGACATATTCTTGTAAATCTTGCTGATTCTCTGAATAACTGTACTCACCAACAGAATTGTTTCCTTCTAGGTTGACCATGTTGACATATTCCCTAGCTTCTTCCTCCAAGGCATAGTCAGAGGCTGTTAAGAGAATTAGCAAGGTAAAGCACAACCAAAGATAATATAACACAAGAGAAATACTAAGCATATAGGCAGTAGCTGATAATGTCACAAAATAACCTGCAACTAGCTGATAAGCTAGCTGTAGTTGTTGCTAGCTAGTAGCTGATAGGCAGTGATAGATGATAAGGTAGCTAATTGACTTGGAAGTGTTTGGTAATGAACTAGCTTTCTAATGTAAATGACTTATCAAAGGACTAGCTGCTAATAAGCTATAGACTAATGAAAACCTTGTTTTCCAAACAGCTCTAAAAGACAACAGCTAACTTCTTATAAGTTATAAAGTACCAAAAGCTTGCTGCTAAACACATCTTAATGTAAATGACTTATCAAAGGACTAGCTGCTAATAAGCTATAGACTAATGAAAACCTTGTTTTCCAAACAGCTCTAAAAGACAGCAGCTAACTTCTTATAAGTTATAAAGTACCAAAAGCTTGCTGCCAAACACATCTTAATGGAAAAAGCAAAAATGGTAAAGAAATAATGAACCTAAGAGAGAGAGAGTGAGAATGCCTGGAATACAACCTAAGAGAAAGCCCACACTACAAGTCTACAACTTTGTGAAAAGATGATATAATGAATAATCACTGCAGGAAGATAATGAGATTTTTAATGTAATCAATACCTCTATAGAATATAAGAATAAATGGTACCTGGTGCCTCTGCATGCGGAGGACTAGGGGCAGTTGGTTGAGCACCAAAATTGTTTTCCGAAACTACCACAGGCGCTGGCGGTTGGTTCTTCACCTCCATGTCACCAAAATGGAAGACATCATTAAGAACAAAGAAGCCCTTTTCCTGTGGAGCAAGGAAAAATGTCTGCACAAAATCCCTCCACCCACTAACATCTTTCAGCTTGACAGAACCAGAAACCACCACGAGAACACCTCCGTTCCAAGATTCAAGAGAATTTATTGTCTTAACCTTAATCCCTGAGAATCCTACTGACAGGAGAAGTGAATGTATTTCCTGCAAAAACATAGGACAGAGAAACATACAAATTAAATTGAAGTCTGCATATGGTACTCTGAGCTGGAAAAATAAAA
Source organism: Ipomoea trifida (assembly GCA_003576665.1). Lineage (NCBI taxonomy): Eukaryota > Viridiplantae > Streptophyta > Magnoliopsida > Solanales > Convolvulaceae > Ipomoea > Ipomoea trifida. Next base: position 17,590,487 of record CP025657.1, read on the forward strand.
ACAAAAACAAGCTATATGCTTAAACAGCTCCAATTTGAAGGATATCATGGTCCCAAAACTCAAGACAGTCATATTTCTCAACACAAAATTAAATTTTATATTAGGTGCTGTCTACCTTGTCAAGTTGCATTCTAAATCTCAGACCCTTTCCATATACACACTAAAGATCAGAAAATCGAAAATCAAGAGAACTAAACAAAATTCTCACATATCAGTGCACCTCAAAAAACAAGAACTAAACTTCCACTTTCAGTTATAATTACACTTAGTCAGATTCCAGTTTAATGAAGAGAAAGACTCACCAGGAGTGAGGAAGCTGACTCGGCGGATTCTCCATCAACTCTAACAATGGAGCTGGAATCCGTGTAGAACTGATGAACATAATCCGGTTGCTGTTGCAGCACCTGATAATATTGTTGCACAAAGTACGAGCCAACCTGTTTTTAAACAAAAAAATCAATCAGCAAAAAATAAAAGAAGCAAAATCCCAAATCAATAAACAGAGAAATAAACTGAGTTTGCTGATTTCGCAGACCTGAGTAGCACTTATCGGAGCAGCGTACGGGGTAGCCATTCTCTCACTCTCAACAAGTCCTCCGCCCCTCGGAACCTACCCCTGAAACCCTAGATCACGAGATTTCTAGGGCTGACGAATTCTGGGTTTTAAAATTCTTCAATCAGAAAAATATAAAATATATACTGATTTAACCTCCCTTATTTTATTATATGCACTGAAAGACGCGATTCAGAGAGATGAAAGCCAAAGCTTTCTAGTTCATACAGAAATACATACACACGTATACACTGTATGTATGTGTCTGAGATTGATTGGAGTTTCAGGGCGATTATGGGAATCGAAAAGTTGCAGAGAGAAGAGCGAATGATAGATCTATGTGGAGAGAGAGAGAGAGACAGAGATGTTCAGTGGGGGGTTTAATAGATCTATGTGGAGAGAGAGAGAGAGAGAGAGACAGAGATGTTCAGTGGGGGGTTTATGGTAAGATGAATCTTTGACTTCCAGAGGGATTGAGGGAATCAACGGCGGATGATTATGCGGGGGACAAATTGGACGGATAGGATTGGATCATGGGGAGAAGAGAGTATCAGTAAGATAGTAAATGCTAGAACCTCGTCATAGTATTTTTTTTCAAAAAAGTAATTTTTTTATTTCTTTTTTATGTTAATAAAAGTAAATTTCTTTACCATATAGTACTCTCATTAAATAAATATGACATGATTAAATTTCAATGGTGGGATATTGACAATACTAACTCTTGTAATAGAGTCAATAGTAGTATAGTACTAAAAAGAAAAAGTAAAACTATTCAAGTTATTATTTGTAGCAATTTTTTATTACATAGGATTATAGGTTTCAGATCACATCGCTTTGACGCATTATATTCCCACAAATTTTGAGTCTCAATAATAATATATACACTTGTGTACAACAATGTGTTAACCTAAACCTAAACTTAAAATATTCATGACAACAATTAAACTATTATCAGGTTGTTGTAGCAAGAAGTAAGTGAAGTTTCTCTCATCAACGTAACTGATAGTGTTTAATCCCTCTTGTATTCTGCATGTATAAATGTATGTGGAAAATGTATGAACCAAAGAGAGAAAAATCACCATTAAGCTTCAAGAAGTTCGCTTATTCCATCTTCTAGAGAGAGGTTAGAGGAGAAGCAAAAAGCCCCCCAACACCTAGGACTAAAGTCCCTCTTATAGGCCAATATCGCATAGTACACCTAAATACGTATAATGTACTTAGGACCGTATACCCGGGGTATATTCCCTATCAACTAGCCCCCCAGTCCGAGCCCTGACGTCGAGTCAACAAGAAAGGGGTCGGGCTAGAAGACTAACCTTACGGTCCGCGACTTACGCTAGTTGCCTCGTTAAAAACCTTAGGCTAAGAAAAAACCCAGTGGGAAAAAATCCTAGCCAAGGAAAAAAGAGCACAACTTTAAGCGCCAACGAGGGAGAGTTCGAGCTAGGGAAACTAACCGTATAGTCTGCGACCTGTGCCGGTTGCCTCGTTAAAAACCTTAAACTAAGAAAAAACCCAATGGGAAAAAATCTTAGCTAAGGAAAAAAGAGCACAACCTCAAGCACAGTCTTTTGGACTATAAGGGTCGTCCGAACTCTACCGATCTTAGGGATCGGATTTTACCAATCAAGGGATTGGAGTTGCCCGGAGCGGAATGCCGACCTGGCGGACTGAATTGCCTACCTCGTAGGGCTTAAGGCCAAGAACTGGTCCGATCCCAAGCTAACTATGCCGGTGACGGCGATATGAAGCCGATCTAATCGAACTTGCAACGTCGATGGTGGTAACGCCGACCTAACCGGACTTAACTGCCTACTACGTAGGACTCGTGCCGAGATATGATCCCGGGCCGACGGTGGCAATGCCGACCTAATCGGGCTTAGGGCGCCGGTGGTGGTAATGCCGACCTAACCGGACTTAACTGCCTACAATGTAGGAGTTATACCGAGATATGGTCTCGGGTTCACCGAGCCGATGGTGGCGATGCCGACCTAATCGGGCTTCATATACGACTAATTAGAGAGAAGGGAGAGAGTATGGCTACTGAGTATTTTAGAGAGAGAAGCGAAGGTTCCAAAAGCCCCCCATCCACTAGGACTAGAGTCCAATTTATAGGTCAATATCGTATAGTATATTTAAATACGTATAACGTACTTAAGACCGTATTCCCGAGATATATTCCCTATCAAGTAGCCCCCTCAGTCCGTGCCTTGACGCTGTGTCAATGAGGAAGGGTTCGGGCTGGAACACTGGCCCTAAGGTCCGTGACCTACGCTAGTTGCCTCGTTAAAAACCTTAGGCTAAGAAAAAACTCAGTGGGAAAAAAAAATCATAGCCAAGGAAAAAAGAGCACAACTTCAAGCGCCGATGAGGAAGAGTTCGAGCTAGGGAAACTGACCGTAGTCTGCGACCTGCGCCGGTTGCCTCGTTAAAAAACCTTGGACTAAGAAAAAACCCAACAGGAAAAAATCCTAGTCCGAGGAAAAAGAATACAACCTTAAGCACAGTCTTTTATGCTACAGCGGTCGTCCGAACTCTACCGATCTAAGGATCGGATCTACCGATCTAGGGATCGGGTTTCACCAATCAGGGGATTGGATTTATTCGAGGTGGGATGCCAACCTGGCGGGCTGAAGGCGCCGGTGGTGGTAATGCCAACCTAATCGGACTTAACTGCCTACAATGTAAGACTTGTGCCGAGATATGGTCTCGGGCTCACCGAGCTGATGGTGGCGAAGCCAACCTAATCGGGTTTATAGCGCCGGTGGTGGTAATACCGACCTAACCGGACTTAACAGCCTACCATGTAGGACTTATGTCGAGATATAATCTTGGGCTTACCGAGCCGATGGTGGCGATGCCGACCTAATCGGGCTTAAGGTGCCGGTGGTGGTAATGCCAACCTAACCGGGCTTTACACACGACTAATCTATATACATGGTCGTGTACAACTTACAAAGAAAAGCAAACGAGGGTAATTCTTCCTCGTTGGCGCGAAGAGTGTAGTTTTTCCGACTTTTCGTCGTAGCGTTTTTTCCGACCGCCGTCGTAAAGATCGGTTCGAGACCGACGGGCACCTTACTTAGTTTTTTCGTTTTCGGTAGCGTTTTTCCGACCGCCGTCGTAATAGATCGGTTCGAGGACGAGCGGGCACCTTACTCCCGTAGTTTTTTCCGACTTTTCGGTCGTAGCGTTTTTCGCGACCGCCGTCGTAATAGATCGGTTCGAGGACCGAGCGGGCACCTTACTCCCGTAGTTTTTTCCGACTTTTCGGTCGTAGCGTTTTTTCCGACCGCCGTCGTAATAGATCGGTTCGAGGACCGAGCGGGCACCTTACTCCGTAGTTTTTTCCGACTTTTCGGTCGTAGCGTTTTTCCGACCGCCGTCGTAATAGATCGGTTCGAGGACCGAGCGGCACCTTACTCCCGTAGTTTTTTCCGACTTTTCGATAGCGTACCTCGTAAAGATCGTTTTACTCCCGTAGTTTTTTCCGACTTTTCGGTCGTAGCGTTTTTTCGACCGCCGTCGTAATAGATCGGTTCGAGGACCGAGCGGCACCTTACTCCCGTAGTTTTTTCCGACTTTTCGGTCGTAGCGTTTTTTCCGACCGCCGTCGTAATAGATCGGTTCGAGGACCGAGCGGGCACCTTACTCCCGTAGTTTTTTCGACTTTTCGGTCGTAGCGTTTTTTCCGACCGCCGTCGTAATTAAATGGTTTGAGGACCATAAACGGGCACCTTACTCCCGTAGTGGCACCTTGCTCCCACAAAGATCGGTCCGAGGACCATAACGGGCACCTTGCTCCCGTAGTGGGCACCTTACTCCCACAAAGATCGGTCGAGGACCATAAACGGGCACCTTGCTCCCGTAGTGGGCACCTTACCCCACAAAAACTGGTCGAGGACCATAAACGGGCACCTTACTCCCGTTGCGTTTTTTCCGACCGCCGTCGTGATTAATTATAGCGAGATCTGACCTCGGGATTACAATACCGGTGGTGGATGGACCGACCTGACCGGACTTATTACATAGACTCTGCTATTACAATTTCTAAGAGTACAAGGCTATACCTATACAATTTTTACAATGTGAAATTTAAAATGTTACAATTTATACAAATTCTAAAATTCTTTTCCTGCTGCACAGCCTTCAGTTTGCTTTTTTCTTTCTTAGCTTTTTGGTTTTCTCAGTGATGGCAATTTTCGCACGCAGCATGTCACCCACCAATATCAAAGAGATATTCATCACATTCAATTCTAGTGATCGGACACCCCATCCTCTAGACTTAGTGCTCTTTTCAAGAAAGGTAAAGCTAAGCCATGCATGCTTCTTAACTCCAAACCTTCACAAGCTTGGGGAGCACGAGGATCATTATAATTATGGGTGATCATGGGATGGTAGGCACACTAGCATGCACAAGTGATAAAAAGCTAATATTTTTAGGTGTGAATTAGCTTCCTGGATTAAAATTCGGCCACTATTTATTTTAAGAGAGAAAAGTGACAGCATGGGTGGGAACTGCATCTTGTCTCAAAAGTATGAGAGAGAAAACTGCCACCCCCCATTGACCAATAGAAAGCCACACGCAAAGTTCACCTCTTTTCAAGCAGTCGGCCGGAAATTTCATTTCTGCCGGAGAACACATCGAGTCATCGACCCACGAAAGAATTTAGCAATTTGCATCCTCGCTCCACTCCCGCAAATAACCGGCGACGGTTTCCCTTACGAGTAGCAGACAACGACGACTATTTTTATCTCCCGCGACAGCTGCCGACGAGGGCTCCGGCTCCCCTGCGCCTCTGGTCACGTCTCCCTTCAAACCATAGAAGTCGTCGGAAAATTCATTAATGCACCCGCGAAATCTGAAAGAAAACTCACAGTATAGTGCAAACATCTCCAGACTCCGGCAAGTTGACCAACGACGAAGCAGCTCCCTCCTGCGAATTGTGAGAAGCATGGATGCCGATGGTGGTCGGCGAAGTAGACGATGGTGCTGAGCTTGAGGAGGACAGGCATGCGGGAATGGGAGGTGTTTGGCAGTTCAAGACCAGCACAGCCACCGCCCAAATTCACCATTCATTGAAATCTTGCGTCTCGGACTCCTAATGATGAGACGAGTGGCGAGGATGGCGGTGACCTCCAGTGTAGCTCGGACGAACCAGCAACAGCAGCGTCGAACGACGGCAGCAACAAGGAAATCCGGCGGCCTCTGGTCTTTGCTCCCTCTCGCTCATCGACATGCAGCAGCGGATGGTGACTGGCGCTTCAAGGCTGTCTTGGCCGGCGATGGTTGCGAGCAGTGGTGCATGTTGGCTATCACCCTTCTGCATGCTTCTTCTCTGGCTGGATTTGGTATCTTGGTGGCTGAGTTGCTGATGAACATACGAAGATCAAGGGAGCCAGACGAACAGATTAGGAAGAAATCAAAGTCAAACCCGGTTAATTTTGACTGAAAAGATCTCCATGCAAACCAAACTGTATCTCCCCGATCAAACCTCCCAAATAGACTTCTCTTAGTAGATTGCAGATCAGGCAGAAATCAAGGAAAAGCACGAAAAATTGCAGGAACACAGCTTGTTGTTCGGGTCCCCACAGACGGCGCCATTGATAATGTTAAAATGCCTTCAATATACTGGGGTGCATAAGAGTATATGTAAAGTAGAAAGGAGATGGAGAATTTAACCCAAAGAAGTAATTTTATTCACTGTGTTCTTCCATAGCTCTAGAGAGAAGGGAGAGGATTACTTCCAGAGTGTTCCAATTTAGAGAGAGAGTCAAGAGGCCAAAAGTCCCCTAGCATGAAGGAATAAGGTCCCTTAAATAGGGCCAAGCTAATACCCGTATTCATACTCGTATACGCATGAAATACGTAACACGCAGGAGAGTATAACCGGGGTATATTCCTTATCAAGTAGCCCCCCCAGTCCGAGCCTTGACGTCGAGTCAACAAGGAAGGGGTCGGGCTGGAAGACTGGCCCTAAGGTCCGCGACTCACGCTAGTTGCCTCGTTAAAAACCTTGGGCTAAGAAAAAACCCAGTGAGAAAAAATCCTAGCCAAGGAAAAAAGAGCACAACTTTGAACGCCAACGAAAAAGAGTTCAGGCTGGGAAAACTGATCGTATAGTCTGCGATCTACGTCGGTTGCCTCGTTAAAAAACCTTAGGCCAAGAAAAAACCCAATGGGATAAAAAATTATGGCTAAGGAAAAAGAGCACAACCTTAAGTAGCTCTCTGGACTATAAGGGTCGGCCGAACTCTACCGATCTAAGGGTCGGACTTATCGATCTAGGGATCGGGTTTCACCAATCAGGGGATTGGATTTGCCCGGGGCGGAATGCCAACCTGACGGGCCGGTGGTGTTAGTGCCGACCTAACCGGACTTAACTGCCTACAACGTAGGGCTTATGCCGAGATATAGTCTCGAGCTCATAGGGCCGATGGTGGTCATGCCGACCTAATCGGGCTTATAACGCCGGTGGTGGTAATGCCGACCTAACCGGACTTATAACATGACTAATATATATACATGGTCGTGTACAATTTACAAAGCAAAGCAAACGAGGGCAATTCTTCCTCGTTGGTGCAAAGAGTGTAGTTTTTTCCGACTTTTCGGTCGTAGCGTTTTTTTCCGACCGCCGTCGTAATAGATCGGTTCGAGGACCGAGCGGGCACCTTACTCCCGTAGTTTTTTCCGACTTTTCGGTCGTAGCGTTTTTTCCGACCGCCGTCGTAATAGATTGGTTCGAGGACCGAACGGGTACCTTACTCCCGTAGTGGGCACCTTGCTCCCACAAAGATCGGTTCGAGGACCGTAAACGGGCACCTTACTCCCGTAGTGGGCACCTTGCTCCCACAAAAATCGGTCCGAGGACCATAAACGGGCACCTTGCTCCCGTAGTGGGCACCTTACTCCCACAAAAATCGGTTCGAGGACCGTAAACGGGCACCTTGCTCCCGTTGCGTTTTTTCCGACCGCCGTCGTAATTAATTGTACCGAGATCTGACCTCGGGGTTACAATGCCGGTGGCGGCAGGGCCGACTTGACCGGGCTTTATATACATTTTACTTTTTCTATTACAATAATTCCTAATACTGCGATAGGAACAATACAACTAGTAAATTAAAATTACAGTTGTAACATAATTTTACAAATTTGAAACTCCTAATTAAGAGCAAAGTATGGCCATGCTATCTTCAACAACTCGTCAGTGATGTTCAGAGTTAACCAGTGCTCGGCTTTCTGCGAGTGCGTCACGCATCAACGACTCGTTGCTTGACCTCGAGCCATACTCTACTGCATGGAAAACCTTACAATCCAGAGTCCGCGCTCCATGGTGGCCTGTTCTTCGAGACAATACAGATGTTTCTTACTCGGCGTCACCATCAACAAGTACCAGGTGGATCGGCGGAGCAATGCTCGCTGCTCGGTTCCGATCGCCGAGCAATTTTCTCAACGGAGCAAGCTGGCAAATTCTACGAGCTGTTATTGCCCGGCCGGAATCTTCTCACGAAGCAAGTCTGTTCTCCGATCACCGAAGCAGTTTCAACTCAAGATGATCGATCGGAGATTGACTGGGAAAACCGCCGGCTTAAGCTTTCGCTCAATGACACCGGGTGATCGCGAACATTGATCGTCTCCACTAGGCTGCCAGCAAACGTCGGAGCCATATAAGTTCGGAGGTTCGGGAGAATCTGCTCGGGAAACAGAATGTAAGTCGCAGTCGCCCTTGATGGCTGCTGGGAGCTGTGGCGATCTTTTAACAAGTTTTTTGCCATCGGGAAGCTCTATCCCAATCTAGACGACAATCTTGCGACTGTGCATGGTGACCGGTCGAAAGGATGTCGAGGCCGAAACTTGTTCTAAAAGAGGCAAGACTTTAATCAATAACCAGCTGGGAGGTCGGGAAGTGAGTCTGCTACTCTGTTCCCTTGTTTTGCTCGGGAAATGGTACGACAGATTCGATCGCACGTTCAGAGATAGAGTTGCCGCCTTACTACTATCCCAATAGTCATGGGACACTCGGAAAGGTAGTTGCTAATCGTGCTACATGCTCGAGCAGTTCCCGATCGGTAAAAAATCTCTGACCGGCGGATTCAGCATCGTACTGCTCAAGTAAACAAAGCTCGGAGACCGATTCGTCAATGCACTCCACTGTTTGAGTAAGCGAATGTTTATCAACTCGGGGAACCAACTCGAGGTCCGGAGATTAATTGCTCTACTTTGAAATGCATTTGTCCAGGAAACCACTTTGGGACTCAGGCCGACTTCGACTATCGGCTCGGAAGATCAGGAGATGCATCCGATCGCTTGGGTCATTGCTATGTTATCCGCGCCGATCATCTTCGTGCTAAATTGGGGTGTCAGTGCCGAGCCCCATGGTAACCAAAAAATGTGCTCAGTTCGTGACATGTAGGCAACCATTGCATGTCTCAGACTGGTGATCTTTTCAGTTCGAGCGTACTCATGGTTCCAGTCCCCCGACCTTACCTCAGTTATGAATTGTTTGCTTTGCTGGTCGTCGGAGTCTAGCAGGTTTTTCGGCCTACGATGATCTACAGGAGTTTTGGATTCATATTTACTGCAATTGAGTAGACTTGTAATCCTGCGATCAATTCCCGGTCAAATTGAGTAGATTCCTGCTGGGAGAGTAGCATGATATGTTGTCGACTCTAGGAGCAAGAATTTCAAGATCAATTGGCCTTTTCTCAGAAATGATTGCAGCTTTGTTTTGATCATGGTGTGAAGGGATTGCTGCCAGCCAGTGAAAGAAGCATGTGGTTGAAAACACCTCCATTGTTGATAAACAGAATATACTCGTTTCAGATGGAGACTGTTGCAGGCCAAGTGATTATTGTTTGCTTGTTAGTTCTCGCAATTCCAAATTAGCTTCTGAATCTGTTAACATAAATTCAGTCCGATATGAAGGAGATAAAGCCTATCCTTTAGCAACAACTAGCCAACCTGGCTCAGAAATTGACTCTGTTCCTGCTACTAGGAGTTCTTGCTTGGAATTTGGAACTAATATCCAGAACTAGTAGTTTCACTATTTCAGAATCAATAGCTTCAAAAACAAGTTCGGTTTGCAAGAATTTTTCATCCTCTTCAAACACCGCTTTGAATGCCCACATTGATCAATGTCTTTCTAGCGAGTCAACAATCACGTGGAAGAAGAAGAAACCCAAGAGTCATGCCCCGAGATCTCACAAAATTCTGAAATCTGCTGCTTACAACAAAAAGGTTTGCTCTCGCAGTGCACACAGTGCTTGAGAAAGAAGTTTCATTCGGGAGCGAAGTCCTGAGAAAGGGGAATGCCTAACCAACGCCTCAGATCTCAAGATCACAGTAAGTTCAGTGGATCAGGAACCTCATGTTTCTTTACAAGTTTCTCTTTCTTTCCACTATTTCGAATTGCGCACTCCACCGCCATTGCCCACCAATAAGCTTGCATGCGTTTATTCCCTTCTCTATTGGACCGCACAGTAATGGATCTTCGCCATCCTGAAGATGAAGAGGAAGCTACGGCCAGGAGCGGCTCTCTGAAACCGCACTGCATGTCCTCATCAACGCTTCCCTATGGGTGAAGAGTAGAATCAAACCTGTAACGGCCGGAGCCACGGAGGTGTTGATCGGTCTTCAGCCTGGAACGACGGTGAGATGAAACGGTGAGTGGCGGTGATGCATGGCAAAGACGGCGATGGCGGGTGGCGGAGCTGGAGTCCTTGGCAGTGATGCCTTGCTGTTTTAATAAACCTGCAGGCGCCATAATAATGTTGCGTAGAAAAGGAAAACCAAGTAGCTGCCAAAGCAGGTTAGATCTTGTTGCATTGTGGAATGCAATCATGGTGCCTTTCCCAGCATGCAAATGGTGAGGTCGCCTAGCAAGAACATGGCAGGGGAGGAGGAAAACTGGCGGATGCAGCTGCGGTGAAGCCGGACTTCGTTTGGGCGGTAATTTGCTATCGCTGTAGTCGCCAATCTCCGGAGGCCCGAGGTGCAGGAACTAACTCCGGCTTTTATGGGAGAAATTTTAGAAATTCTGGAGATTTTTTGCAGAATTTCTCCATCTTTGATAGCTTAGAAGAACGCAACTTTTTCTGTTGCATTCCCCACAGACGGCGCCATTGATAATGTTAAAATGCCTTCAATATACTGGGGTGCATAAGAGTATATGTAAAGTAGAAAGGAGATGGAGAATTTAACCCAAAGAAGTAATTTTATTCACTGTGTTCTTCCATAGCTCTAGAGAGAAGGGAGAGGATTACTTCCAGAGTGTTCCAATTTAGAGAGAGAGTCAAGAGGCCAAAAGTCCCCTAGCATGAAGGAATAAGGTCCCTTAAATAGGGCCAAGCTAATACCCGTATTCATACTCGTATACGCATGAAATACGTAACACGCAGGAGAGTATAACCGGGGTATATTCCTTATCAAGTATACTTGATAGTGTTTAATCCCTCTTGTATTCTGCATGTATAAATGTATGTGGAAAATGTATGAACCAAAGAGAGAAAAATCACCATTAAGCTTCAAGAAGTTCGCTTATTCCATCTTCTAGAGAGAGGTTAGAGGAGAAGCAAAAAGCCCCCCAACACCTAGGACTAAAGTCCCTCTTATAGGCCAATATCGCATAGTACACCTAAATACGTATAATGTACTTAGGACCGTATACCCGGGGTATATTCCCTATCAGTAACCATACCAATATCATAAGCGTTACGACTATCTAAGAGTGTATATGGTTAAAGTGTTAAACTATAGTCATGTGTAATAGTTTTCAGATTTTATAGGAAAATACTCTTCAACCCTATCACAACCAGGTCCAACCATCTTGGTGAGTCGATACAAATGGATTTGAGGGGACCTACATGTCGAATGTACCGTGTCCAGCTGAAGAATTCCACGTGACAACTCCACTCATCGTGTCAAATAGAGCAATATATTAAAGACATATGGCATTGACAATATGGTTGATCAATACATGCCCTCCACATGTTTAGTAGCAAGGATAATATGGAAGTGTCGTGTGAGGTAACTATTTAAGCATTGAATACCCGTGTGTGGGAACATTTTATTTTTATTTTTCAGATAAATGACTTTTTATAAGGAAGTGGTGGAGAACTCGGATACACCTTAATAAAATTATTACCTTTTTATGCTTTTAAATTCGATCTCGTATTTTGCAATATCAACACTAAATAAAATGGATAAATCACACTAAGAATATTCATGACATATTTTAATTTAATTAACAAGTCTTTTAATAAATTTATAGAGTATATAAAACTAGTAATTTTGTGAGCACCAGTATATTTGTTTACATTTTTAAAAAGTCTAAATTGAATACCAAAAGTTGTTGTTAAGATTGTTTATAAGTTTGAATGGAATACCAATTGACTTTTTAAAAACTTGTTGAAAGTTTAAATCGACAATTATTTAACCGAATGATTGGAGTATAGAGATTTCTAACTAGATTTTATCTTGCTACCTAGTCACAATTTCATATTGGGTTGCGCCTCTTTTTAACCCAAGACCATTCAATTATAAAAGACCACATCATTTCACATGCACCTATATGAGTTACGGGATATGAGATACTCAAGTTGGCATGCGTCACGTTTGTTCAACATAATTCAACTAATTGAGCAATTTTGTAAACTAAATTGATATCTTAACTTTGTTGATAATTAGATTATTGGAGGGTGCGCTACATCCTACAATAAACATATACGATCAAGTTTTTGGAGCAAAACAGGAACGATGCAATAGTTATTACGTGGGTTCGAAAATGACGTCGTTTTGTGTTTTTTTACTAACTACAACATACATTTTATGGCTCATAATATATATTATTATAACTCATAAAGTACATTATCACACCTTAGAAGTTTTATTATTCTAACACGTAATGTACATTATTATAATACAAAGTATATTATTTTAACACATAAAATACATTATTTTAAGAGCATCCATACCTGTGAGAATTTTACACATTTTTTTAAGTGCCACTATGAGAAAGAGAAGAAGGAAAAAGAAGAAAAAAACAGAGGAAATCTGACGTAGCAGGAAAAAAAAGGCCGGCAAACGCGCCAACGGCTGCGTGCATAGCTAGACCCTTCAAAACGCATAAAAACCGACATTGTATTTATTACTGTTCAAAAAACCCACCAAAATTCATTGGTGTAGTTACGTTAATATATAAAGTATATTATTTTAATTCATAATGTACATTATTATAAACTCATAAAATTCAACGACGTTATTTTGGATCGTAATTTACACCGTTGTTATAATTTACCGGAGCGATGGGAGTCATTAAAAAAATTTTCAAATTGCGATGCAAACTTCTTAATCACCCAAGAGGCCCAAAAGTAAATTTCGGGCTTAGATGCCCTAGTATTTCAGCCCATAATTCCCACCAAAAACCCTAGCACTTGCATATAAGAATCGCATTACCATTTCTATCTGACTAGTTTCAGAAGAGAGAGAAAGCATCAACAATGTCGAAGCGAGGTAAGCTGTAGTCCGATGATATATTTCAAGTATTTTTGTCCGTTTTTTGTGTTTTTTTTTGGTTAAATGTAAATATGCTTTATCGGTAATTTAGGTCGCGGAGGTTCCGCCGGGAACAAATTCCGCATGTCGCTGGGTCTGCCGGTGGCTGCGACGGTGAACTGCGCCGACAACACCGGTGCTAAGAATCTCTACATTATCTCGGTGAAGGGAATCAAGGGAAGACTCAACAGGTTGCCCTCTGCTTGCGTCGGGGACATGGTGATGGCCACCGTGAAGAAGGGTAAGCCCGATCTCAGGAAGAAGGTCATGCCGGCCGTGATCGTCCGTCAACGCAAGCCTTGGCGCCGAAAGGACGGTGTTTATATGTATTTTGAAGGTATTCTTCATCTATTATTGTCTTTGAGCTGCACATATACTGTACTTTATGTGTTTTGGTTCTGTGACCTAATTTTTCTGCATTTGATTATGATCTATATTAGTGAAATTGATGTTTTGAACACCATGATCCATGCTATCGGGCTCTGATCATAGTGTGCTTTTTCTTGCAGACAATGCTGGGGTGATTGTGAATCCCAAAGGAGAAATGAAAGGTAAAACTTTGTTTCAAATGTTTATTGATTGCAGGTTATAAGTAGCTATAATCTTGTCAAATGTTCATTGATTTGTATCTTATAAGTAACTACAGAGTATAATATTGTCAAATGTTCATTGTTTGTATCTTATAAGAAACTATAATATTGTCAAATGTTCATTGATTGTATCTTATAAGTAACTAGAATCTTGTCAAATGTTCATTGATTGTATCTTATAAGTAGCTACAATCATTTCAAATGCACATTGATTGTATCTTATAAGTTACTACAATCTAAACATGGCTTAACTAGTCAAAGTATAAAGTAAAAAGATGGTCTTCTTTGGTCAGTTTCTTTCTCATCAATAGTAATGGGCATTTGGTTGGGGGTATAATTGAAATGAAATTCACCCTTTGGTGATTGATAAGAATTTTGTAGACACTGGGAATAGGAATCAAATTCTCAAGCACAAGTGCACCACACTTTTTCATTCGTGGCTCTGGTTGGGGGTTTTAAGGGTCATAATTGAGATGAAATTCATTGTTGGTAATTGGCAAGAATTTATTTAGACCCTGTGAATATGAATTAAATCCTCAAGCACCCCACTTTTCATTCTTGGCTCTTTTCCTGTGAGGGGCTTTAAGGGTCATAATTGAAATGAAATTAATTGTTGGTAATTGATAATAAATTTTTATTGACACTGGGAATAAGTATCAAATCCTCAAGTACCCCACTTTTTCATTCCTTGTTCTCTCACTTTCATTCTATTTAGTAAAACCTAATCAAAGTGCTAAACATTTGATTTTTTATGCCTGCTAAGATTATTACTCAGTTTCAGCCAATTTTAGTTTTTGTTCTAATCATTTGTTCACTGTTTTTTGCTTGCAGGGTCTGCAATTACTGGGCCTATTGGCAAGGAGTGTGCAGATCTTTGGCCTAGGATTGCCAGTGCTGCCAATGCTATTGTTTAGTGATATGTCTCATATTATGGATTAGTTGGATTTTTGTTTTGGCTGTTTTTTTTTTTTGAGTTTTTGACATTGAGTTCTTGGCCATAAGCATTTTGTATCACTGAGGATTTGAGTTATATTAATGACAGTTATTTTTATACTTTTTTTTATTCATACCAAGAGTGTCTTTTTATTGCTGAATACAAGTTAGTTTCCTAAAATGCTGTATTGTGTGTTGGTCTTAATCTAGGTTTTGTTTTAAAACTTGTAACACAACAAATTATATTACTCCGTAATAGTTATTACCACATAACATATACTTCATCGTTTAAATTGATAAAAATGAGACTTAAGGTGATTTTTGATATTAAATTATCAAAAGGAAAATGGCTGTTACCCCTCCTAAATTTCTCTTCCAATATTTTTCTTATCATTGGCTGCCTATGACGACTTTAACAACGAACAAACCATTTGACAATCATACCAACTTAGGCCAGCTTTGATCCATAGCCCACGATAGAGCCATAGTCTTGGCAAGGTGAGGATTATGGAGACATTTCACTAATGAGTAGGTGAGGATTGTGAAGACATTTCACTAATGAGTTTCAGAAAAAAAATGTAAGAGAAATAAATTAAGGCTATATGAATGGATCATTATAAACAAGATCAAATTAAGAAAAAAAAAAAACCAACAAATGGGGGAACCATTATAAACAACAGGAAATTAAGAAAAAAACAAAAAATAGGGGTAAATTAGCCGCATAATTGCGGTTATCCTAAAACAAAAGGTCACAGTTTCTTGTCAAAATCAATAGTACTTAAAAAAAAAAAAAAAAAAAAAAAAAAAGGTAAAATTGTAAAAACAGGCTTCCCGTTTATGATTGGCGGGAAAAGTGTAAACTCGGCGGCATCTCCCCTTTCGGTTCTCTTCTTTCCCATTCCCAGTTTACTTCATCTCGATGACTGAAAGTTCTCTGTTTGAATTATTAATCCGAAAATGGCAGGTTGGAATTATCCGGAAATATCCCTAGAAGATTTGCTGAAAGCAATAAAAGGGTTCATAGATATGTTGATTCTAGCTTCTGGGTATCAATCATCTGGTCGTCTTGCCCACTGGGATTCGGGTAATATCAAGAGTGCTCTCCAGTGGGCTCTGTTTCTCGAGGATGTGGGTACCTTGATTTTTTTCCTTTTCTAATAATTTATATGTGAACTTTTAATATCATTATTACTGTGTAAAATGATTGATTGTTACTCTGATAAGTGATACAAGCCTACAAGAGTATTGTTTACTGCCTTTGGACTTTGGAGTTTCTTTTTATAGAGAGAGCAATTGAAAGTTTGCAGCTTTAGTCATAGGATGATGGATTTCGTTGTGATTTTCCTTATAAAAGCATAGTGTGTTTCAGTTCTGCAGCTGAGAATTTGTGTATGTAAAAATTCTTGCACTTATGACTTCTTAGGTGATTGGTAGCTTGAACAGTCAGGATGAGTACAGAGATTCTCTGGAGGAGCTTGATGTAGCTTTATGTGAGATGATTTCTATGCCATATTTCCCCAAGGTTATGAGCTTAACTTCTAAGTCCTTTTTAGTTTCTGAATCTGTCCTTAATTCTTACCCACAAAGGGTGAAATTCCCAGGCCCCAGAATCCTCACACTTTGGCCCGACAGGATAGTCGAGGGGTTAATCATGCTGCCTACAAGGAGCCTACCACATTGCGTGTAATACTGCAGTTGCCAGGCTCGATCCAGTGTCCTTATCCATAACCTACCACCCAGGAACCAATTGCGCCGTCCATGCGGACATTTGTTCTTAATTCTACCCGTTGTAACAACTTCCATTATTAGGCGTTTTCTACTTTTCTCAGGCATTTTTTTTTGTTATTGTTGACAGGGTATAGAACATCTATCATCTAAGACTCTTAGCAATGCGAGAAATTTAATGTTAGAACATCTGACTCATACCTTACCACTAAGGGATTTGCATCTAAGAGCTCTAGTGACAGCTACAGTTGAGATGGATTTTCACATGCTTCCAAATGCAGATAGTGATTGCATTGACAAACATTTTGAAGAATTGATGCATAGTGAATCAAAGAAACCTGCTTTCAATGTGAGCAGGCATTTAATGGAAGACTCGGTAAACACATCTATGATGACTTCTCCTAGTAGAAAAGCTAATGATGCTGCCTGCAGCTTTTCTGCCATCACTGCACGAGAACTTGGAAGGAGACATATGACCGTGTCATCACTATCTGCAGCAGAGACTTGCTTGGAGATGTTGTCTCGCAGTGTATACCATTTGAATGTGAGTGAGCCTGGCAAGAATTTGCATGATGGTGTGGCTCACACAGGAGCTTTAATGTAAGTGATATTTTCATATGAATATTACCCCACATCTCTGTAAATAGGAAGGTTACCATTTTATTGTATATCCATTTAGTTTACAAAAAGAAAAAGAAAGGAAAAAAAGAAGAAGGAATCCCTTTATCTTTTTCTGATATGAGAAAACTAGATATAATCTGCGCATATCCTGCATTATGACATAATTGGAGTGGAAAGATACTTATGTTGAGGTGTGTGGTAGAATTACTGAAGTTGGACAGCTGGTTAGAGGTTCAACTTCAGTAAAGAAAACTGTCTGTGTTGATAAACCAGTTTGCTCTTTAATTCTCTTATTTATTTGTGTCCATCCTCACCTCCTCTTCCCTGGGGCCTTTCTGGTCTGACATAAAATTGTTTTCAAGGTCTGATGAAGTACCGATCGATCCTTTTACCTGGAACCTTTTGAAATCAAGAAACCTCTCTTATCTGCTTGACAAGAGAACTATTAGACTGGTATCAGGCGCCAATCTTATTCTTTCAGCTCCCGAGGACCAATGGGTTCGAGTGTTTGGACGGCTAAATATTTCAACTGAAGCTGAACATAATTTATGTGAAACAGTGGTAAGCCTTTCAGGCTTTTGTAATTCTTATGTTGGTTTTGGAAAAGTTCAATTGTGAGCAAGGTTTTCATATGTCTTAGGCCAGTTAAAAAATCATATATGTGCAAAACCTCTAACCCTTTAATATTTGGTAAGTTAGTACAACTTTTATGCAATTTTCTAGTAGGAATTTAATGTATGTATAGTAGTTTTTTTTTTCCTGGGTTATATATTCCTTAAGCTGTACTCAATTTCCAATAGGAGCTTTTGTTACTGGGATGTGTTGCAAGCAAATGGAAAAATTTGATTGAACATTTAATGTCGAGTTCATACAAACCTGTTACTATATCAAAACTATGCCAAGAGGTGCTCAACTTAGTGGTTGGAGGTTGTAAAAACCTTTGTTGCAAAGATAATATGACGAGTTCAAAGGTACTCTTCTTATACTCTATATGATTCGTAGCAACTGTATATATTAATCGTTTTCTTAATACTAAGTCTGGCATATCTAGACTGCAACTTTATTAGCTTCATGGGCATTTTAATTGTTGGATGGCATTTCATATGTATGAAATCTTGAATATTCTCGGGAGCTTTGTATTGCAATTATCTTCGTTGGAGCAATACTGCTATGACTTTTATTTTCTTTCCTCTCTTATGTTAAACTAGGATAGAAGGGTTGTAAGGTTTCTGGAAGGCTTGCTAAGCAGTCAGCTATACACCTTGTGGAAACTATCACCTATCCTAGCAGCATTTGCAATTCCTTCATGGTATACTTGTAAACATTTTTATTTTTCTAAAGCTATTCAAAAAAGTGTGAGACTGTGAGATTACACTTTTATAATTTTTATGATGAACTTTTACTTTTCCAATGTGTTACTGGCATCCACTAAACAACTTTTGGTGCACTTACATGCAGGTCACCGTTGTTTAGATCCTATTTAAGGGAGCTGGAGTGTCAATTGAGAGGAGACACATCATTGACAAGGTTTTTTACATTTATATTTCTTAGTTATGAGACTTTATGCTTTTTCACTCGAAGGTGGCTGTTCTTACTGCATTCATTTGTTTGTAGCTCTTGTGATTGTGCCAAGGATGGAAAGGAGCATAGAGAATGTTAGTTTTCTCCTCTCTCTCTTTCTCTCTATCTATATATATATATATATAGCGCAGTTCTCAATAAGAGTTGTGTCTTTCCAGGCGACATAGTTGACAGACTCTGGTGCCTCTATATATACCATATTCACAGTTCCGCTTAATGTCCGGTTGTTCTACTTCTCTCCCAATTTCTCAGTTCCAGAGCCATTGGTAAGTGTATCACTCACTTCTTAATAGGCACAACCACTTCTTTTTTTTTTTCATTATTATGCCACTTCTTTTTTAGGACAGCTTTTGTTCTGATGGGGTCTATGGCTTGGGAGATTTAGGACATTATATGTGGAATAAAATCCTCACATCATACACACTGATTATATATCAAATACGAAATAGTGTCTATTCTGGGTGTGGGTGGTTTGGATAGGAATCTGGAGAGGATAATGCTAGCTAGGGCCATTAGTTATCTTAAAACTTGCTTCTATTTGGTTGTTCAGCTCATTCTTCACATCAAAGATTGGATTTTTCCACTTGTTTTTGCTCTCCATGTGCTGAGGTTGTTTCCTGTTCTTATCATACTATATTCTTATTCGATCAACAGATGCAAAGGGAAAACCAAATAGCGTAAGAATCATAAAAGTGGCAAAAAGAATCAAGGGAAAAAGCACAGAACCTTGATATGCTTTGAATCAGTATAACTTGTTAGATGAAGCTA
This sequence comes from Ipomoea trifida, assembly GCA_003576665.1. NCBI lineage: Eukaryota > Viridiplantae > Streptophyta > Magnoliopsida > Solanales > Convolvulaceae > Ipomoea > Ipomoea trifida. Next base: position 17,609,811 of record CP025657.1, read on the forward strand.
AGAACTTATCTGTTGTTTCCTTTTCTTTTTCTTTTTAACTTCCTCCAGCTTTTCTGCAATTATGATAAAAAAGCTCGGTTTAACAGTTTTCGTCTAAAAGCATGACATCTGTGAAGCACTAAGGATTGCATAATACTGGCTGGCATCAATATGTATCTGCACTTTCTGCCTATTCATCATTTTAAAGAACAAATCATAAAAAAGCAAAAAAAATTATAGAAGCCTGTTATTGCTGTCTGGGCACATATATGTGGTCCTCTGTTAGTAGTGGTTGGCACTTGGGGACCATGAGAGCCTACCAGAAAGGAACTAAAGTTGAGTTGACTAGTCCACAGTGATCACAGCTAATTCTCCCACACCCCATGTGTGAAAATGACATCCAACATAACCTGGTGCCTAGAATTGGAATATTTGCACTTGAGCTACAAGAACCATGGCTCATCTTATAGAAAAATGCATACATTTACTTCACTGCAGGTGAAGGCCCCCTCGGTGACACTAAACGCGGGATGAAAATCTTGAGTGTGCTAGGCATGAAGTGGCGGGGGAGAAGAAGTGGCGGTGGCGCCTCTGCAGTCACGCTTCTCAGCCTGCAGAAAAGGGCGGCTCCGAGAAACTGGTGTGTTGGAAGGCATTTGGAATGGAGGGTCAGATTGTGGTGCAGAAAACTCAGAGAAGCTGCTTTGGGGTGCCAAAGAAAGAGTATGCAGCAGTTTAGTTATGATCCTCAGAGCTATTCTCAGAATTTTGATGATGGGCACTTCAAGGAACATCTCTCACCTTTAGCTCCACTCTGATTTTTATTTTTTGAAATTTTTATTTTTGCCTTTTTGCTGCAATTCTTCATAAGCTGATTGGAGTGCCAGCTTGTGTTGATCCTGCTTTAGCTTGAGAGTTAAGCTTTATGTATCTTCTTCATCCCATCAAGGCCTGTATAATACTTATTTTGCATTTTGATTTGTATAGTGTGGTGTCACTTCATAAAACATAGACTTCACTTTAATGGTAGGTCAATTAATAAAGAAACATGGAATAATATTTTATTATATCCATTCTCTATTCCATTCTTTTTAAAATTTTAATGCTACTCTTTTTCTTTTTTTTTTTGGTGACAAGGAAACTGGTAGCCACTTCTGTCGTGATCAGACTTAACTAAGAGGGTGTTGGCAAATATTGAACTCATGACCTTTAGGTACTAGAATTATGTTTTATTTTACTTTGTAAACCAACAGCGGTTAATATTATTATTTTTAAAACATGGGTATAGAGAACAAAATTACATAAATTAATGGTCTTTATGAATATATGAGCCATGGTTATTGGTCTGAGGAGACAATGGAAGAACTTCGCTGCAAAATGATGCCTTTTTGTTACTCTCACAATGAGGAAGAGTACTCACTCTCACAGTACTTGTTTCTATGCTGTATAATTTCTCAGTTCTGTATATATACATACATTCTTGTTACGAAAGTAAAGAGAAGATTTCTGGATATGCTGTCGTATATAGAAAAGAATACAAAGCCCTATAAATACATGTTAGAATACTTCGAATAGGAAACAAGTTTCCATATGGCTACTTTCTATTTATCAATGCTGGTTAGTCTGGCCACTGTCATAGTCCCCAGTGGCTCAGGAAGGCAGGCCTGTGATTTAGCCGACAGTTCTTGCGCGACGAAGCGCATGGAAGGGCGTGTCTCGGGCATGGCCCGCGTGCACGCCAACGCCAAGGTGATCACAGCCACCACTTCCTCTGCAGGGTGGGCAGTGGGGGGTGGGAGTCTGGGGTCAAGCATGTCCTTCAGAAGGGTATCTGCAGAAAGCTCTGAGGCCTCAGATAGTGAAGTTAGCAGGTCTCCTGGATGCCTCCCCATCATGACTTCCAACGCCACGACCCCGAAGCTATAGACATCACATTTCTCTGTAACGCGCATTGTGTATGCCAGCTCTGCACGTCGAGAAAAAAAATGAAGTTATTGTAAAAGCAGGATAAAAAAAACCAAAGAAAAAAAGTGAAGACTGATCTGAGCTCGGGAGTACCTGGAGCCATGTAGCCATAGGATCCTGCAACTGTGGTCCAGTTGGATGAGTCTGAGCTCAGGAGTTTGGCCGTGCCAAAGTCTGAGAGCCGTGGCTCGAATTCTGACTCGAGCAGGATGTTGTTTACTGACACATCGCGATGCACAATAGGAGGGGAACAGTCGTGGTGCAGGTAAGAAAGGGCGTGGGCTATTCCTTGCACGATTTTCACTCTCGTGCCCCATCCTAGTTGTAGTGCCATGGCATCATCATTCAGGGCTTTTCCCAGGCTGCCCTTCTCTACATACTCGTAAACCAGGTACATTGAGTCATTCTTGGAACAGAAACCAAAGAGTTTGACGATGTTTCTGTGTCTGACTTCTGTAAGTGTTCTAATTTCATTCTCAAAGCTGGCTCGGTTTGTCAGTGGAATGTCGTTGCTGTCTGTCGTGTTGAGCTTCTTGACAGCAACGATTTGGCCTGTCGAGAGGCCCGCTCTGTACACTGTCCCAAATCCCCCTCTCCCAATGCAGAACTTCTCACTGAAGCCTTCTGTGGCTTTCACAATATCCCCAAATGTGAACTTTCCTTCCCTTTCCCATATCAGGGATTCAGACGCCTCGTACTTCTTGCTGATCCTCATCTCCTCGTCGAGTTTCTTCTTTCTCCTTCGAAGAACGAGAAATCCAGCAGCCACTGCTAAGAGTATAAGGCCAAGTACTGGAACAAGGACAGCAATTAGCACTTTTCTCTTTTTGTTTCCTGAGTTTGATTTTCCGGCCTGGTTACACGAGGCTAAGCCTTGTGCATTTCCACAGAGACCGGGGTTCCCAACGAAGGCTTCAGCTTTGGCTCCTTGGAATTTTCCCCCGGTAGGAATTGGACCGGACAACGTGTTGTAAGAGAAATCCATAGCCTGCAAACTGACCATATTAGACAATGCTGAAGGGATTCTTCCTGAGAGGTGGTTGTGGGATAGGTTCAGATTCTCGAGTGTGATGAGATTTCCCAAGTTCGATGGAATCGTGCCAGAAAGATCGTTATCACTAAGGTCCAAAACGATACTCAATCCCGGGATGTTTCCAAGCTGAGGAGGAATAACACCTGATAAGGTGTTTCTCCTGAGGCTCAAGCTCAGCAATTTCTCACATTTTCCAAGCTCTTCTGGTACTGTTCCATTTAGACTATTTGATGACAGATCAAGATTCTGGAGGTTAGTTAAGTCGCCAATGCTCCGAGGAATCTCACCGGTCAAATGATTCTTGCTGAGATTGAGAGTTAACAACCTGCTTAGATTCCCTAGTTCTGAAGGAATCTCACCTGTCAGTTCATTTTCATCCAAGGTAAGAACATGAAGCTGAGACAGGTTCCCTAATCCAGGTGGGATAGGACCAGAAATCTTATTCCCAGAAATTCCCAGATTTGTGAGGCTCTTGCATTGTCCCCAATCAGATGAGAGCTCACCACTGAACTGATTACCATTCAGGGACACAAAATCAAGATTTGGATGGACCCCAAAAGCCTCTGAAATGTTCCCAGAAAAGCTGTTGCCTTCAAGCCTAATTCTAGACAGGTCTGAGCAGTTCTTCAAGCAGCTTGGCACTTTCCCAGTGAAATGATTCCAATTCACTGTCAATTCCTGAAGAGCAAAACCACTGCACAGTTCAGGTGGGAGTTCTCCAGAAAACCTGTTGTTTGAGAAGCTAACATTGGACAATTTGGGACTGTTTTTCCCCAAGTCCCTTGGGACATTGCCTGTGAAGGCATTAGTGAACACAGAAAGAGTCTCCAAACTACTGAGACCCGAAAGGGTGTCGGGCAGCTCTCCACTCAACTTATTACTGCTCACATCAAGGGAAATGAGAGATTTCAGGTTCCCAATCTCGGGTGGCAGTGTCCCGATGAGATTGTTGGTGAAAAGGCTGAGGAGAGTGAGGGCTGTTAGGTTTCCAATCGTCGGGGGGATTGGACCGGAGAGCTGGTTCTGGGACAGGTCTAATTGAGCCAAATTATTCAAGTTTCCTATCTGTGGTGGAATGGGGCCTGAGAATTGATTGTTGTACAAGAAAAGGAAGGTAAGATTTTTGAGCAATCCAATCTCAGATGGAATGCTCCCATTGAAGGAATTGTTCTGAAGCTGAAAAGATATTAGCTTGGTCCAATTGGAGAAAAAACTGGGAGAAATGGCACCAGAAAGAAGATTATCTGATATCCCCAACTCAGCCAATTCTGTCAAATATGACAGTGAAGAAGGCAATTCTCCAGACAATGAATTTCCTGCCAGAGCCAAGAAACTGAGATTTCTGCAAAGACCAATCTCGGAAGGAATACTCGAATTCAGGCTATTCACACTAATATCCAAGAACTCAAGATCTTTAAGCTGGCCTATAGAAGATGGGATTTCTCCTTGAAATGAATTGTTTAACAAATTCAAATGTTTAAGCTTGGACAGCCTGCTGATGTTTGGTGACAATTTCCCTGAGAATTCATTGGTAGACAAATCAAGATACTCAAGCTTTCCCAAATCAGTAAACAATGCCTCCGGGATTGATCCATTCAAATGGTTTAGCCCCAAATCAAGAAAACTCAGGCTCTGACAACCTAGTATGAAACCTGGGAACCCTGACCTGAGTTCATTGAGGTTGAAACTGAGATGTCTCAAAACTGGAAAGCTCTGAACTTTAGACCAATCAGGAGCCTCTAAGTAATTTGATCCCAAATCCAAGAACCATACTTTCTGCAAATTCCCAATCTGGAAAGGGACATTTCCATTAAGATTATTGTTGTTAAGGGAGAAATACTGAAGCTCCCTCAAGTTCCCAATCTGTGAGGGTATAATTCCATCAAACAGATTATTACTCAGGTCCAAGAAAACCAAGGTGGACAAATCACCAATGGAAACAGGGATTGATCCATTGAAGGAGTTTCCACTGATGTTGAAACCAGTGAGGCTGGGAAAAGAAGTGAAATTGAGGTGTTCAAGAGTACCAGAGAGGTCTGCATTGGGGAGATTGATCTCAGAAACAGTTCTGCCACCATTGCAGACAATTCCTGTCCAATTACAGAGGCTTCTTAGGTTTGAAATTGACCAGGAATTGAGTGGAGAAGAAGAAGAAGAAGATAGGGTTGTCTTCCATTTGAGAAGAGCTTCAGCTTCTGTTCTTGCTGATGCTGTTGTTTCCACTGCAAAGAAACATGGCAGCACAAGAAAGATGAGTGCTGCAGCATAAATTCTGCCAAATCTGTTCATTCTTGGGTTTGTTTCAAGACCCAGATTACAACATGTTATGACACCAAGAAAGATGCTTTTTTTTTTCCTTGATGATCAAGAGTAAAACATCTTATGAAACCCAGAAAGATGAAGGAAGATATATCAAGGGACTAAAAGATAAGATGAGTACAGAGAAATTATGGAAAGATCAGACTGAGTAATGGGAACATGGTCCATGACTTTTTTTTGTTTGGGTTATGACCGAAAATCGCAATCTTTATTTGAGAGTTTATATTGAGTACATACCGTCTTGTAATTCTAGCTGGCAAAGAATCACAACTAGATAAATCAACTAATATTTTATTTATGAGTTATGACGAATTGACTGAAATTAAGAAGGCTAATAAATAGCTGCTGTTGAAAGTCGAATTTGTAATCTGGTCGGGGATTACTGTTTACAAATTATGAAATCCTGATTTTTTTTAAAAGAAAAAGCTCAATGTAATATTGACTAGGCTATTTCAGTACCAACTTTTGCTTAAACTAATAAAGACAATGCTGTAATACTTTCATCATGAGTTGAGATTTGAGAACCAATTGAAGTTTGTTTGGTAGCTTCTGCACTTGTTCTGAGTTGGATATTCCACACTTGCCACTTGCACATGAATCTTTTTCTTAAATAATCAAATCCACTCACAACCTTAATCATAGGTGTTCATTTTAGCTTTTTTGCCCCTTCCAATAATATAAACTTTTTTCTGATCTTTACAGATCAATGGTACAATAGCCCATTCCATTATTACCCTATGCCAAATTTAATACTCCCATGTAATGCGTTTTTGATGGGATATTAAGTGGTGTAAGTTTAATTATACTTGTTAAGTAAAGTTTGGTCAAACTAATTATGGTTGTTTGATTTGAATGAGCAAAGTGGCAATTAAAATGTCTAACTAACACTTCCTTGTTTTTCTATTCGGTGGTTTCAACCTCCTTTTACCATGAGGTTAGATTACTCGTGTTGACATGTTTCAAAGTTCAGACAAACTAATTGAGTTGCATGCTAATAAGTCAAGAAATTTGAATATCACTATTGGCATTGAGAGAATTTGTTAGCCACGTTAAATATCAATGTTCTCACTAAAGTTTGAATTCGTGACCTCAACTTTCATTTGGAAGAGTTACAACTATACTGCTTGATCACAAGGTCATTTACATTGATTTTCTTGATGAACTAATTTCGAGAGCAACAACATGAAGGTCAATTCATGCATATAAGCCATGTTTGGTAAATGACTGTTAGCTGATTGGGTTGACTGTTTGGGTTAGAAGGTATGATTTGTTGATAACATTAGCGGATTGTAGAAAGTTGTTTGATAAATTAGCTATTAGCTGATAGCTGTTTGGTATAATTTTTTTATTTCTCAAAAGCTAATTGAAAATGCTGCTTTGAGTAGCCTTTTGAATTTTAGCATTTTGCAGTTACAAAAAACTTATTAACCAAACACTTCTATTGATTTGTTAATCAAGTCAAACAACTAATAGCGATAAAAGTAGGCATGCAGCTTAAAAGGTTAGAGGACAAAAACCAAGATTAATTGATCAAGAAAAGAGTAGACTTTAATTTGGAGATTATTCAATTCATATATATGCACGCCGTTGATTGGTGTTTGAGTCAAGAACGATGGCTCCTAGAGGTTACCAATAAAGAATAACCTTAGCACATACATATATTTATGACTATTATTGTGCCAATTAAAATGCGAGTTGTATATGTAGTATGTAGTGTTGTTTAATTCTTTCAACGCGCAAACTTCAGAGAGTCTGGTAAGTGTTCACACCATTGACAGGACCACTGCACACATTTCTCTTTAAATTACTTTATTTCATTGCGTTAGGTTGCTGTTTGCACGTGAATCTTTGACAAATTTTAGGTTATGTTTCTCACGCCCAAAGTCTACTTTTCATTTAATCATTATTTTTTAATTATATATATATGATGATATTATGAAAACAATGTGCCTATTTCATTGAGAAAGTTTTGACCAAAGGGAGTGGTTAAACAATTGTTATATTATGGACAATGGTCAATAATACAAGATAGACCTGATCCATGTTCTTATTTCATCTTCAGATATCACTCTTATTGAGAGTTGGGACCATTATATTACAATACTTATGCTTAGTGGTTTGTGGTCCTAACCTTCAATCTATACACTAGGATTCGATTCTTAGCGATGAAGCTTTAAGGGTGAGTTGGATCTAAAAGTAGATAATTTGGTGTTATTTTATGAACTTTGAAATGAGTTTATGAGGTCTAGAAATTAGTTTAATTTGATGGGTTGGGTGTGCATGGAGGGCATGGACTAAAGGTGTGAAACTATTGAACCTAGTTTTTGACAGCGTTAGTTGAATCTTGCATGCTGAGAAGAAAGTAAGCATGTGGTTCAAGGATATATACGTATACCAACTCTTTTTTGACATATCTATCTCAGAGCTTTACAAAATATATATGACATTGACTTTATATAATTTAGTATTGATTCAGATTTTCATACCTAATGAGGTCGATGAGGACACTTTCTATAGATATAGACTTTATTTAATATTACCTATCTATCCTTAAACCGCAATAACTATATATATTACTTAGAGTTTTAAGATTACAGTATACAAAGTTATAGTATTTTAATATTTGAACATTTCTATATATATATAAGTCAAAGGTTATTTTTCAACAAAAAAAATAGGAAAAAAGTCAAAGGTTATTAAAAAAAAAGGAGAAAAAAATGTCAAGCACACATCGTCAAATTGAACATGGCAAACATATGAAAAATTATTCTTCGGTTATATATTGTCTTTACAAGTTGCACCCTATCTACTTTGATTTGAAAATTGAATTATTCTCATTTTTTAGTGTTGAAGTATCTCACGTTTGAAAAAGTATTTAGATATAACGGTATTATAAAAAGTATTACATCTAGACCAACTCTAGTCCTCAGTCAAATCGGTCGTATAGTTGGTTTAATTGATAATCATAACGACCATAAAGTTTTAAGTTTGACTTCTCGTGAGAACTATCTATTCACTGATCAAGTATGAGTAATCTAGGTTGATACACCTTACATAATTATGCCTAACGTGAAAATATAAGTGGCATGTCAAATGACATAGTGTTGCGATTTGTTTGAATCTCTCCTTCGTGGCTTTCATTGGAGCTTCAAAGTTTAAACTATGATTAAAGATTGCAATGTATTGGAGGTGAGTCCGGGAGGGAAACATCTATCACCCGTCCCGATTTATATTTTCTTCACCCACTTGCACCCTGACTAACAATGGATTGACCTTTTCAAAACCTACTCCCGTTCCACTGGGTACTAGTGCCCACTAGGGTACTCATAACTTATTATAATTATATCTTCCATTTAGAAATAAGTTGGCAATATTCTTTATTTAAAAAAAAATTCAAAATTTTGCAAAATTTAATAAATACTCCGTACTAAATTTCGCCAAGAAATACAATTCTTATATTATGGACCAGGGTTCACAGTACACTGGATCCTGGTGCATGTGTATGTGTCTTATGCTGTAAATTTGTGTCTTGTGTTATAAAATTTGTACCTTAAAAATATGAATTATGCAAACAAATTAGTAATTGTGTCTTATGTTATAAATTTTTGCGTATTCTGTTGTAAAATTCTGTATAGTAAATTACCAGAGACATAGGGATAGGCCCACAATGCAGTTTAAGAATTGGGCCAAACCCGGCCCACATTATCTTAAACCTCACAGTGAAAGTGTCTAAAACCCTCCTTCTTGCCGGTCTCCATTTCTCACTTACTCTCCGGCGAACCTTAACCATGGCCGGCGCGTCAGCTGTAACTGTCACCGGTTCACTAATTACAAGTCGACAGACCACTTCTACAGGAATTTTTCATAAACGGATTTTCTCAACTGGTCTATCTATACTCACCAGTAATGTCTCTGGTTCCACTCATGCTCAGTCTCTCCGGGCCGTCGCTCCCGGCGGCGCTCGGTTGGCTCCGATTAGCTGCAGGGCTAGCCGTTCCGCCTACTCGCCCCTCAATTCCAGGCCTAACTCCGGCGACCGCCCTCCCGCCGATATAGGTCCTCTTTTTCCCGGCTGCGACTACGAACACTGGCTTATAGTGATGGATAAGCCTGGAGGAGAAAACGCTACCAAACAGCAAATGATTGATTGTTACATTCAAACCCTAGCTAAAGTTGTTGGAAGGTATTAGTAACTAATCAGCATGTTTATCGTTATTTTAAGCTGCAATTACTCAATTAGGAATCTTATTTGCTAAATTATTGTGTGAAATGAAGTGAAGAAGAGGCTAAGAAGAAGATATACAATGTCTCCTATGAGAGGTACTTTGGGTTTGGATGTGAAATTGATGAAGAGACATCCACTAAACTGGAAGGTATATTTGGGTTTTGGCTTAGTTTACTCCATTGCCAATGTAGTATCCTGCAACTGATTGGCTTTAAATTTTGGAATCTATACAGGGTTGCCTGGAGTTCTCTTTGTTCTTCCAGATTCTTATGTTGACCCTGAGAACAAGGACTATGGAGGTATATACCTAATACCTTTTACTCTTTAGGCTTGCTTGTAGTTTATCACCTGCAACTTGGAACATCCTCATTGCTGAATATATTTGCAAACATTTTCCAGCTGAGCTGTTTGTTAACGGAGAAATCGTGCAAAGGTCACCTGAAAAACAGAAAAGGGTGGAGCCAGTACCACAGAGAGCACAAGATAGACCTAGGTATAATGACCGGACACGTTATGTAAGGCGCCGCGAGAATACAAGGTGAAAGTTAGAATGTATGAAAGAAGAGAATTCTTTGACATATTTAAGTGGGGGAAATGTCTGTTACTGATTAAGAAGAGAATTCTTTGACATATGTCAGCCTGCTTGTGGTATTGATGTCTTTATAGTTGTATGGCTGAGCTTATCGCCTTATCTTTAAGACTGTGAAGTTACAACTGTTGCATCAATGCATCCAGTGTATCTCCTTCATTGGTCTCCAAATTTGCAATATAGTCAGCAGCATCCTTTGGGGAAGTTGCAATATAGTCAGCAGCATCCTTTGGGGAAGTTGCAATATAGGCAGCATCCTTTGGGGAGGTTGCAATATCACTGACCTCAGATGAGCCATTGATGTCCCTTAAATTGGGTCCGGTTAAATCTGCATCAAGCTCAAGCTCCCCTGCAGGTACTTTAGTTACAGCTTCATTTTCATCGGATTCTTGTAGCCTCTGTAGTGTTCTGATAGCAGCATTGGTTGCCCATTCATCATCACTAATGTTACTGCATGGATGGAAGAAAAGTTTTAGCAGTATGAAATCTAGGCATGTGTGTTTGGTTCAAATTTAAAGACACAAAGGGTTACTCCGTATACCACTTGGAATTCAACCCAGCAGACACTAAGGCTGACTCCATACGAGAAACAATATCCGAGTATGCTTTCATAGTGTTATCAGAAAACCATCCACCCCATCCAACAATTTCCACCAGAAAATGTAGGTCGAGCTTCAACTGTTAAGGACATGAAACAAGAATAATACCAAATTATATCTTGTGAGCCCAACGTGGAAGATTGCTGCAATGCTGTTCAATTGAGAAACTGGTGGTTGCTCATAATGAGAAATAGAAAATAACTAATTTTGGCATTGGATTGCAGTCCTCATTGCCAATTAATCAATATCTCATTTGTTAGCTGCTCATAGCATCTAATCTAAGCTACTTAAGCTCATTCTCAATCAGCATGCTGCCACTCGATTTTTAGATCTTTACAAATATTTTTTGTTTGTAGTCAAGTTCAACTTCAAAATTTGGACATGGATGCCAAATTCAGAGTAAATTTTAGTATAAAATTCTTTTACAATGACAAATAAGGGGGAGATTCCAAAATTTGGTAAAAAGTAGTTGTTCAAGCTGCATATCATTACTAGTTACAATTTGAAAACTCTTAGTAAAACAAGTATATTCTCAAACAAAAAAATACCTGTGTAAAATTGCCACAATTTTGATCTGACAAGTGCTCTTTACTAATTTCCCATATTTCTTCTCTTGAAATCCACAAGAATATAGCCTCCATCAGCTCCTTGAGTATATCTGTTAACCAATCCAAATCTATGAAATGATCTTCAGCATGTTTCTTAAGTCTCCTTAGTTCAAGGTAGAATTCCTGAAAAATCATTTCCACAAGACATAAGTTTTGTTCGTAGATATGGATAACAAATATTACTGTATGCCATGACCCAAAAACAATTGTTCAACTTACCACAACTTCTGCAGCTAATGAATTGCATAAAAAGAGAAACACCAAATATATACTTGTTTCATATGCTTTTGTGCAGTGTTAAGAAATGTGGCCCATACCTGGTAAGAAATGGATGGCTCTGGGTCATGTATTTTTGAATCCTCCTGTCCACCAGTGCAACATGCTGGAATGTTGCCCCATTCACCTTCAGAAGGTGAGTATTTAAGAACAAATTGCTTGAAAAAATTAGATCTTATCTGGGCACAAGTGTCATGAATGAACAAAACATAACTATCAATTTCAAACTTTAAGTGATTGAAGCCAATGAAGACACTTTGGATCATGTTGGAGAGAATTTGCTCCAGCGTTGACAAGTTGGCAACAAGGGAAAGTTTTTGTACCAGCGATTCTGCTACATTGATTCTTAAATCACCTTCTTCAGCCTCTGTGCCACTGATCAGGGCTCTTTCAATAAAAAGAATATACGTGCTGAAAAGGTCTTTAAGGCCACTGATAATTGACCCTTCTACATGAAGAGCAATTAAGGGAGATACTTCCTCTAATATGGCCTAAAAAAAGAAGGAAAGTCATCAGTTTCTTTCATCATGTCCATTCAATAAGAAGTGGCATCAACCTATAAGTTTACAAAAGGACTAATTAAGGTTCAGCACACAGTAATTTCAACTTTCAAAGAGATGAAACCAGCAGCTAAAAGCCTTTTCCCAGTTGGCTCAAGTGGGATGGGGGTAGCATATAGAGCTGAGATGAGAAAGCTCAAATCAACTTCATATAAAGAACATCTGGTTTACCATATTACTGACATAATAATCACAATTTAATACTCTACCATATATCTATAAAGAATTAAAGATAAAGCCTAACAGCGAAATAGAGACAAAGCCAACCTGAAACAGTGTGATAAATTTCCTAGCACTGTTAGTGAGTGGACAATACTCTGATTGTTGGCCTTTGATTGTGGAAGAAGTCTCTTGATTTAACATTCCTGACACCAGATATCTTCCAAGAAACCATGTATCAGATGAGGTAAAAATACCGATTACTTTCTTAAAATGTTGTATATGGACCTCCAACACCTGTTCTATACAAGGAGTAATATGCTTTATCAAATTAGAGTGCAAGACCAACCCTTGACTCTCTAATAAAGAACAATAAGACATTGTGATTTGCATGGCCTCTATAACTATTGGCAGTCCACTACTTAATTCAACTAGAGACTTAACATATATGCTGAAGCAATTGGCAAAAACCTCAGTTTCTTCATCAGCCCATTGAAGTAATTCTGAAGCATAAGGAGAGGTTCCTCCATGTAATGCAACATAACTTCTCACTGCTTGAGAGATCATAGAAAATACAAACTTTCCAACTTCCTGAATATATACCCCATGAAGAAATACCTTTGAGGAGTGCAAATCATTTATTCTAGATGCTATACGTAAATGGTAATAATTGAGCAGTAATTGAGTAGCAAGATGATCTTCACCAAGTCTGCAAAGGCCAACCAGTGCTTTTTGCAATTCTGGAGGAGAAACTCGAGGGTTGTTAGCCACTGAGACTAGTTGATCCACAATTGCAGATCTTTTCTCTGATATTGCAGAATTATAAGACACCAACTTATCTGGTGAATAACCTTGAAGCAACTGCCTACTTTCATCAGAGTTAGCTTCCCTCTCCAGATAAAAGATGGCTTCATCCAATCTGTGCTCTGCAAGAAGATTATCCACAATATCACAACAATCTTCAGTATGAGCACTTAAAATGGTCATTATAGATGTTTGAGCATTCAAAGATTCATCAAACACTGGCTCTATCTTCTCCTGTTCAAAAGCCTTATTTAGAATGCCATTTGTAAGATCCTCTATGAGCCTCTTTTGTGTTGAAACCTGGTATTTCAGTTGCTTTACGTCATGTTCCAAATTTTTTGCCCCTTCAAATATTCTACAAGCAAAACCATGCATATTAGTTCGACATCCAAGCAGCAAGTACATGCATATTCAAATAATATTAGTCAGCTAGATCACGAAACATGCACTTACCCAATAAATGAGGAATAATTAGCCAACACAATATTTTGAAACTCTTCCTCCGACTCCATTTTCAGCTCGAGGAGTTCTGAACAAAGATGTCTAATGCCCTACGAGAAAGAGGTTCAACAAATATCTTAAACAGCTAGCCATGAAACACATTTCAGATCAATAAACAACACATAAAACTTAAATACTCCACCGTTGAACGATATAAATTCTACAATACAAGCCCTTGCTGGACAGATTTTCATTTTTAATAGCATAAGACTTAAATACTCCACCGTTGAACAATATAAATTTTACAATTCAAGCCCTTGCTGGACAGATTTTCATTTTTAATAGCAGAATTCTGAGCTATTGGTTAATCATGAAATTTCAAGTTTATTAATGAGAATTTGATCTGATATTGATTAATAGATGAATTCCGAGTTAACGGTAGCAAGACAGGGAAGTTTGCACCTGAGCACTCATTGACTCGAGCTCGGTATCATCGTCGAGGTCGCTGCAAACAGATGAATAGTCGGTTGTGGTGTGGCTGTCGCCGTTGAAGTCATCTCCGGCCTTCATTTCTTCGCTGTGGTCCCGGAATCGGAACCTTCTCGACGTTGAAGGAGGTGCATCCTCCATGTCGATAAGCAACAAAGTCGGAAACTTCGAAGAACACCGCTTGGGAGGATAGGAGTGAAACTTGAGACTCCTGAACTGGAATTAATACGGCTTCCTTGTCGTCTTCTTCTTCCATTGCTTCGTCGCGTTGCTTGCGATTGATCAGCATTGGTTTCTTCGTCGAGATCAACGCGGGAAGGATTTTTGTTGGCGCTCTTTTGGCTTCTTTCGCGACTGCTCTCCCCCCTGTATCGCGGAGTACACTATACGGTGACGTTTGGCAACTGTCAACTGCCCTATGTGAATATGGTTTTTTTTTTGAAAGAGCTAATTCAATAGAAGCGTATACAAGAAGATGGAAGGGTACACCATTAGAAGTGTCCGACACATAAATTGTTTCATAAATTGAAAGTTGATGTTATTAACGGAACTTAAAGCTTCTTTAAAGTCATTAATAAACTGGCCAAACATAAACTACACTAACTCTGGTGAAAAGGTCTTGCACATCACATGGATATTAGCTTCCATACTTCTTGACCGTTGATAATATTCCCGTCCGAAAATACACATTTGATCTTAGCTCGGTGAAAATTTTGACCTCCAGCTTTTTAGAGAGTAATCTATCAATTGACTTGAATTGCATATATATCATAGTTTATAAGAGGGACTTTTTCATTGTCATATTCGTCGTCCAAGATGAGTTTTGCATATGCCATAGCCAGAATTACTATATTGATATATATTCTTTGAGTAATACTCGGTACTATACTACTTCATCTAGTATATCAACAGTTGTTTAAGTAGCCTTATAAGAGATTCATTTTCATATTTTTACTTACCAATTTTGGGAAGCTCAATTTTCAATTTAAGTAGTCCAAGAACCTAATATGTTGTTGGTAGAAGTCGAACTTCCACCTTATCACTAGAGTAGCTAACCACGCAATAACATGTTCTTATTTAATCATAAAAAGAATGAGTCTTGAACTCTTAATTATTTTAATTTTCTATCAATTAAATTATGATAGATACATGATATAATTTTTATTGGGTGATGATAAAAATACAGTCACTACCCAATGGTATACATGGGAAGAATCCACCTTGTAATCTTAGAGCATTCTTATCAATGAAATTTTTTCACGGTTATTGAGAAGTTTTTGTAAGTGTGATTAGGAAAGAGAAAGTGATATGGGAATGAAAAAATAAAACAAATCAAATTTAGAAAACAAAAAAATTAATAATAAAAAAAATCTGTCAGGCGCGCCTAACGCACCCAGCTGGCGCATGTAGTGCACGCGCCCGCTGGGCGCGATACGCGCACAGCGCATCTCTTTCTTCGATTTTCGGAGCACCTTTCAGTTCCAATATGTGGTATTAACTGAAGCATCTCTCCACTCTCTCTCTTCCAACTAGGCAATGTACTGTTCCAAAATCCACCCATTCTTCATTGATGACCATGCTCTTAGCTAGCAAAACACCACCAATATATATTATATTATTACCTATTGATTACCACTTCAAGCTAAAAAAAACCAATAATTCGCTTCCACAGTAAGACAAACTGAGAACTTTGTGATTAGTGATTACCAAGCTAACAATTTCACTAATTTGTACGTGATAATGATTTTTAGTTCATAAAATCCATATATAATTTCCATATTTTAATTTTTAAAGCGCTAGTAGACACCATATCAATAAATTGTGCACACTAATAGAAAGAACATTATTATGTATTAGCAATTTACACATTAATTATATAAAGTTGTACATTCGTTATTTTAAGTATAATTTTTGATGTAAGGGTAAAAATCATTATACCATGAACCATGATCTACATTGCAGGGTGGGTCACTGACCTATAAGATTTATTTTTAATATACTGACCTTTTACATTTAGTACACTAAATATGTTTTTTTTTTGGTACTGAAAATTTATTACTTTATATACTAACAAATAATGAATATTTAGCATATTACACATTTAGAAATCTATACATTCTCTTTTCACCTCCTTTCAATATTCAATTTATCATTTTATTCACCGTTCAACGAACCAGTTAACTTCTATTTTAATTATGAGTACTGACTCTATGTCTATTTGTCGTTCTTGGAGATCTCTCCATTAAAAAAATATTCAACACATTAAAAATAAATGATAAGGTAAATTATGATCCATTAACAAAAAAACAAAGTTAGCTCATTAGTTCACAACTGTATGTTATAATCTCTACTTCTCTAGAACATTGACCGGGAAAATAAAAATTCAAAGTATTCCACCCTTTTTTTGAAAGCCTAGAAGGGAAAATTAGAAAGAGGGGCAAGAAAAAGAAAAAGAAAAAGAAAACAAGAAAACGGCATAGGCTACCGAACCAACTATTGGGGCGTCCGCAAAATGCGATAAGCGGTTAAACGATGGGCAGTTATGGTATTTCAACACCTCTGTCCAAAATCCCAAATTATATTGCCTTTGCCTCCCCACTTTCCACCAGTGACCAAACGGAGTAGTTTTTCCTTCGCCACACCTACCTGGCGGCCATCAACGACTACGCTAACTCTTTACGTGCGCAAAAACCGAGAAGCAATTCCTCCGCAATGAGAGGAGGATACGTCGGACTGGCGGTGGCGTTCCTCCTTGTAGCTACGGCGAGCGGAGGAGAAGAGCTCGGAAGCTCGAAGTTGTCCGGAATCATCATCCCCGGCTTCGCGTCAACTCAGCTCAGAGCGTGGTCAATACTGGACTGTCCGTATTCGCCTCTCGATTTCAATCCTCTCGATTTGGTGTGGCTCGACACCACCAAAGTAATGCGCATTTCCTTTTTGTGTTACTTGCTGTGTTTCTCGATTATTTAATTCAATTTAGTCACTGACATTTCTCCGCTCTGTTTCGTTTTCTTATTTTAATTTATTTTTAGTACATCGCGCATATGTATTTGCCAAAAGTAAGTAATTTCATCGCTGCACTTGCGTTTTGTTCTCTGCGTTTTCTCGTGAATTACAGCTCGTGGAGCTTAGAATTTTAGCACTTGTTTGATTTTAGTTCCGGACATTGTTCGAGTGTCGCGGTTGATGAACTAAAGTGATATATACTATATATATCGTGTTTTTCGAATTATAGTCTTTACTGCATTTTATGTTTGTGAAGTTTCATCATGATGATATTCTGGTAGATTTGCTTCACGTAGGATGATGTTAAAGTGATACGGAATATATGACTATACATGTAGGATTGTGCTTCACGTCTCAAGTTTCTTCTCAATTAAGCATTATGATAACTGGTTATATCACTCTTTGCAGCTTCTTTCTGCTGTGAATTGCTGGCTTAAATGCATGTTGTTAGATCCTTACAACCAAACAGATCATCCAGAGTGCAAGTCTCGTCCTGACACTGGCCTTTCTGCTATAGCTGAGCTTGATCCTGGTTATATAACTGGTATATTTGCATGTCCTTGTTTCTTATTCACTGAAAATACATCCAATATGTTAAAACTTAAATTGTAAACTATGTGATTACTTGTTTTGGCAAAGTAAGCAGGCGTTCATAAACGCACAAGTATAAAGAGAGATTGTGCCATGCAGTTTACCCTTTACTGTCTTGTTGTAAAATGTAAACTAAGTATCAGCACAATTGTCAAACTGAAGAAATAAATCTCTTCTCCAGTGGAATGGTGTTAAGTGACTATGAACTATTTGGATCCATTTCCTTCTATACTTGAATAGTAATTCCATTTTCTTCAGGTCCACTTTCATCAGTGTGGAAAGAATGGGTCAAGTGGTGCATTGAATTTGGTGTTGATGCTCATGCAATTATTGCAGTTCCATATGACTGGAGATTGCAACCTTCAAAACTCGAGGAGAGAGACCTTTACTTTCATAAACTAAAGTTTGTACCCTTTTTCAGAGATACTCATTGAATATGACTATTTTGTATCTTTTTTCATAACTCTGATTTCATATTCGTCATTTAATATGTAAATGACTTGAATGAAGTTACAGATTTCTTCCTCCATATAGAAAGTGGAGATATCATTTTTATTTTTTGGGATGGTGAAAGTGGGGGAACGTGATTGGTGTATAGTATCTGTCTTGAATGTGAAAAAGTTTTACTGCTTCAAAATCCAGTCATGGACATAGGGAATTGCATTTTGTTCCATTCTTCTATTCTTTTAGAGATGCCTTGCAACACGTGGTATCCTGATATAGAAACTTCAGGGGAAAGAGGCCTTCCTTTTCTGTACATATCTTCCTCTTTCTCTACCTTGTATCCCATCTGTCTCTTAAAAAGGCGAAGGAGAGTTACCATGTACTTCACAGGAAATCTTTCTCAGAAATTCCTTTTTAGCCGATACCAACAATATTTCCTGTGACAGATTTACTCATTAAGGGTGCAATTCACATAAATCGTATGTTCATTTTTTTATGAGCATGTATTTGCAATTCCATATTTGGTCTAGGGGTAAATGATAAATGATGCTATCAATCCCAAAGAGGATTTTTTTTTTTTTTTTTTTTTTTATAAATCTTGAGAAAATATTTTGCATTTTAGTTGCTTTTATTTTCATATTAGAAAACCGTTGTTAATATTATGAAAATGCTTTTATTGTTGACTGACCCTAATCTATGAAAGTAAATTAGATGTTTTAATTGTTTTATCTTTCCTGCAGGCTGACTTTTGAAACTGCTCTTAAACATCGTGGTGGACCGTCAATAGTTTTTGCTCATTCATTAGGTAACAACGTTTTCAGATACTTTTTGGAGTGGCTAAAACTAGAAGTTGCCCCTAAAATGTATAACCAGTGGCTGGACAACCATATTCATGCCTATTTTGCCGTTGGTAAGCTGTTGACCTTACGTTGCCATGAGATTCGTTTAAACTTTTGATGTAAGTTTGAAGGATAAACTTACAACTTGGCTGGAATTTATGCCTCCCTTTGGTTTCAGGATCACCTTTTCTTGGTTCAAGTGAGGCAGTCAAAGCGACACTCTCTGGAGTCACATTTGGTCTTCCCATCTCTGAGGTTTGACTTTATTTTCAACTGTACTCTATAGGAATAAATGAGTACAACTTTTATATACAAGTGTCTTTACTCATACAGACTCAAGTAAGAAGTTGAAATTTGAAAATTGCAGCATTGGCTTTTGTCTTCTGTTTTTTTTTTTTTTTTGCAACATTTACTTTGCCTTTAGAACATTTTGAGACTGTAGAAAGACAATAAGTGTGAAGGAAGCATATCCCCTTTGAGTTCTCATCTTCAATTCATTGCATAACTAAAATTTTTGAAGGTTGTCAAGACTCATAACATAATTTTTACTGAGTAAGTCATATAGTCTCTCCACCATGAAATTCTCTGCACTACCCACTTGATTTGAGAAATGATTTCTTGGAAAATTCTCAGACCCATTCTATTTCATGAGGCCAGTAGTCCATATATATCTGCCCCTTCTATTTAATGTCTTTACTAATTTATCATAACAAGTTATCAGGGAACGGCTCGATTGATGTCCAATTCATTTGGCTCTTCATTGTGGATGATGCCATTTTCAAAATACTGTAGAGCAGATACTGTATACTCGAGGCACTTTTCTGGCAGAAGCAGAAAAGGTCATCATGTATTCCATTGTGATGAGCATGAGTTTCAAGTAAACCACTCTGGTTGGCCAACAAATATAGTCAATATTGAAATTCCTGTAAATAAAGGTATCAACTTTTACTCTACATGCATAATGTGCTTCTGATGTTTGACTTTTCTTATAGGTCTTTTTATGTCTTGGCAGGATATGAAGCTTATCCATCATTTCCAGAAATTCCACAAACAAATTCATCTGGCAGGGAATGTGGATTACCAACTGTGTTGTCTTTTTCTGCTCGTGAAGTGGCAGATGGAAAATTTTTCAAAGCAATAGAAGATTATGATCCTGATAGCGAAAGGCTCTTACACATGTTAAAAAAGTGAGTTTCCAGTGTTATATCATTCTATATTTTCATATTGTGTACTAAAAAGAACATTGTTTTTTCTTTCAAATTTAACCTTGTTCACCTTCCAGAACTCAGAAAGTTAAGAAGCCTCTTCTCTTCTCTTCTTCTTCTTCTTCTTCGATGCTGGATCTTGGAAAAGAGAGTGTTCTATTAAATTTTTGTTTGGGGATGGGAGAACAAACAGTACTTGATTCTTGGACATGGAAGTGATTGGCTGTGGACCACCTAGACTCAGTAGTGACAAACCTTTTTTTGGTTATTCCTACCAAAAGTTTTCTTGTATTTCTTTGTGTGCCCACCACTTAATGTATGTTACACCAACATGGAATAACATTCTTTTAAAAGTGGTTTCCATTCTTTGTCTCAAGTTGCTGAAATTATGTTTGCTGAAATAATGTGATTAATTTTTTAGCTCCCTTTATTTCTTTGTGCATTTTCAGTTCATATCACCGCGATCCGGTCCTAAATCCTTTAACACCATGGGAAAGACCACCTCTTAAGAACATATTCTGCATTTACGGAATTGAGTTAAAAACAGAGGTATTTCTTCTGCTCTATTTGGCAGTAAGTGGTTGCCTATCTGTTTAATAAATTTCTGAATTAATGCTGATAGTAAAGTGTTTATAGCTTAAATCTTGCCCACGCTGTTGTTAGTAAGTGCATTTACAAATGTTTATAGCTCATGTTGTTGATGGAACCAACACACTCTATCTTGTTTCATATATTGATGCCATACTGATCTGACCAACATCATCTCGATTTATTTAGCAGCAACTCATATAGTTCAGCATGTAATATATACCTCTTATCAACACTTCTAGTCTGTAATATTTACAACGGATATAAGTATACAAGCATGTAACTGAAGTTATCATGCTTCAATTTAAGTTGTAACTGAAAAATTGATAGTCTTTGGATGTTGAAGTATTTCAAAATTGTATTCAAATTATTTTAGTTTCAAAATTAAATATGTGAGCTTCATTTGTCCAGTAATCGTAACTCACCTCTATGTAGGTTGGCTTATAGAGTTTGTGACACATTCATGATGAACCCTGTTTTGGTGAATCATATATTTGTCTTCTCTCCTGACAACACAGGTAGGCTATTACTTTGCACCAAGTGGGAAGCCTTATCCTGATAATTGGATTATAACAGATGTGATATATGAGGCTGAGGGTTCTCTACATTCTAGGTAACTTTCTTCTCAGATAGTGATTTAATGAATATCCTGAATATGTTATACTTAAACATTATATGCTGGATAACCTGGACTTATTTTGGGATTATTTTAGGTCTGGTAATCTGATTGAAGGGAACCCTAGTGCAGCTAGTGGGGATGAGACAGTAAGATTAAAAACCTCATATTCTTGTTGCTCTACTATAAAAAATCCTAGTTATGCTCTATGCGCCAGGAATTACTTTTGTTGAGAGGAAATTTTGTAGGTACCATATCATTCCCTCTCTTGGTGCAAGAATTGGCTGGGTCCAAGAGTGAACGTGACAAGGGCTCCTCAGGTAGTCTTGCATGGTCTTTCAATATCAAGAATCCTCATATTCCCCTGGTTTCAACAATAGCCAACAATAGAATCTTCTTTTAATTTCTTTTCGCATGCCAGTTGGTAATGCCATTTGTTTTCATGCAAATGCTAAATGCTGCCTTTATAATAGTGGTTATGGAAAATGTCAATATTGCACAGTCTAAAATCAAAATTTTTGTGAACACAATGCATAGGGAAAGAGTGGATTAGTGAATCATGTGTTTGTACCTTTCTGGTGTGAATTTGTAACTAATATACTCTGTAATGTGATTTTGTATTGAGTAATGTTCCTTAAACAATTGCCATTGGGACATTCTGGCAATGCCATAATTTAATAGTCTGTATCTGCTTCTTCAGCTGTTTTACTTCTTTGACTATATATTGTGTCTTTCATTTCAATTGTTTATCAGTGGTTTCAGCATGAAATGCTTCAGATACTATAACTATTTCTGTTGTATCCATGTCTCTCTTTATAATTTTAGTCGGAGCATAATGGGAAAGATGTACAAATGCATATGAATGTAGAACATCAGCATGGTGAAGATATCATTACCAATATGACAAGGTCTAAAAAGGTGAAGTACATAACCTATTTTGAAGATTCTGAAAGTCTTCCTGGGAGGAGGACAGCAGTTTGGGAGCTTGATAAAGGTAAAAGTAATTTAATTTCCTTGCAGTGTTTGAATAAATTTCTGTGAACTTCTCTAGTTTTCCCTTTATTATTGAAGACAATATGAGTGTGACATTTCATGGGCTGTTTAGATATCCTTTTAAAGAGAATGAAATAAATCAGTAACCTTTAATGAACAGGTCTCTTTAGTTCTTCTTTAGCCTCTTCAGTACTCTAATTGTGGTACTCTTAACTTCTTTGTGCAGCAAATCACAGAAATATTGTTAGATCCCCGGTTTTGATGCGGGAGCTGTGGCTTGAAATGTGGCATGATTCTCAACCTGATAAGAAATCACAATTTGTCACAAAAGGTGTGTGGGTCTCTTCTCCATCCACTTCCTGCCATCTCTCCTCAGCCACCCTAAAAAAATTTCCCTTGTGAAATTGTAAATATTATGTAACAGAAAAGCGGGGGCCTCTGAGGGATGCCGACTGCTACTGGGATTATGGAAAGGCTCGATGTGCATGGTCAGAGCACTGTGAATACAGGTAATACATAATAATTTTTGTACAATAATGCTTAAGGTAAAAAAAGGGATATTGTTGTCGTTATTAACTATTTAAGATCATTCAGATATGTTTTTGGGGATGTTCACCTGGGACAAAGTTGTAGATTGAGGAATACTTCAGCTGATCTCTTGTTGCATTACGTATAAAGGTACACCACGACCTTATAAAATGCAAACATACTGATTCTTGTGGTCACCTCTTATTTGTTTTAGTTTAATAATGCATCCGAATGGCCATGTTGCAGATGGAGAGCAGATAATCAGCATGCTGAATAGTTCGCGTACAAAGGATTAGGTTGGAGCAACAGTTATCATCATCAGCTCGGAAATTGAGGCAACCTGTAAATGAAAGAAAATTTTGTAGAATACCGTGTTAATGTGGCATCATCTCGT
This sequence comes from Ipomoea trifida, assembly GCA_003576665.1. Classification (NCBI taxonomy): domain Eukaryota; kingdom Viridiplantae; phylum Streptophyta; class Magnoliopsida; order Solanales; family Convolvulaceae; genus Ipomoea; species Ipomoea trifida. Next base: position 17,633,061 of record CP025657.1, read on the forward strand.
GTTGTCTGGTTTAATAGGTGTACCATGACCAAATTTTGAGGAAATAACTTTGCAGTTTAATAAGCACTTTACATGAAAATTGAAAAGTATACGCAACGAAAATCAAGTTTGCCAAATGCAATGTGTTATGGACTTGATAAGAACATTTACTCTTAACTATTAAATTAAAGCAATTTTCAAGTGGGTAATAAAATGAGTACAGAGTACATACAGAAATTCAATGAAGTTAAATAAAAATGCATAGCAGATGCAATTATGCATGTTCAATTCTTTCATCTTGCTAGACTCTCTTCTCCCACTTATTACCCCTCTACACAACTGGGCAAGTCTGATATGCATATAGCATATGCCAAGCCCTTCGAACGAAATTCTTCCGATGCAACGTAATTATGGTGACAAGCTAAGTCTTATTAAACACATAAAATTTTTAAATACATTCATTTACTCAAGAGCATATATATAGTCTATAGACATATAACTGTTGTCACGTAAACTTCAACTGCTATAATAGTTTGCAATGAACAAGATGAGAGCTTAGAGCAACCCCATTAGAGATTTTGGGGATGTTTTTGTAACTTTTAATTCTATGTGAAAGAGAGAGGATTGCAAAGAGAAGACAAGTTTTTTGTAGGGGATGTGAGTTTTTGTCTCCTAATGTAGACCCCACCAAATGATTAAAAAAATAGATAGCAAGTGCACCAACAGCGCCCAATTGGTGCGTATGGGCACACCATGCGCACCCATTGAGCTGAGGGTGGTCGCCAACACCCTCATTTATTGCTCTTTTTTTATTTTTTCTTTTTTTCCTTTCACCCTCCTCTTTTCAACTTGCCTTCTAAAAACTTGTGCAAAAACTAAACTATTGATGATGCTCTTAGCTAGGTTAGTACTATACAATTATCAGGAATAACATTGTTGCTTTGTTTCAACACTGTACAAGATTACAAGATTCTATTAAATCTTTGAGTAATGAGAAAACCCGCCTGTGACTACCGAGGGTGTACAAGATTCTATTATAATGGAAAAATCTGGTGTCAAAATTAAAGTATCAGTTGATCCAAGTCACTAAAAAACCTTTAAAAAAAAATAACAAACAAGTTGGCGAATCCAAGGCTGAATTCACGAAACCAGCACACTATACGTACTCTTTTCACTGTCTTCCTTCCTCTGATATATGCAGAGAGGGCTTGGATCGGAGCTTGAAGATCGTGTTCTTTAATTACCAAGCCCCCGGCGCGTCCGCGGCGGAGGACTCCGAGGCGGCGCCGCCTTCGCATTTGTTTGATCTGGTGGAGCCGTCGCCGAAGTCACTGTACGCTGATTTCATCGAGGCTTCGGAGTCCTGGCCGGAGTCCTTGCGTTTGGATGATTTCGCCGATCGGGAGGAGCCATCGCCGCCGCTGACGTTATCCTTGGACTTCTTCCGCCGCGACTTCTTGGGGATGTCCGGGACGTCGCCGGCGGCGGCAGCGGAATCGGCGGCGGAGGTTTCCTTGGAACGGTTTCGCCTGGAATTCTTGTTCTTGGACTTGGGTGAGTCAGGATTGTCAGATTGGCGCTTTGATGACTTTGGTAAGTCCGGATCTTTGTCATCACTTCTAGTGCCTCTTCGGTTTGAATCTACAATCCATTTTAGTTTACCAACCATGTAGTGTTAACTCTGATTCAATACACAAAATTTGACTTCATAATATACAGAATTCATGTTTATAATGCACGAAATTCATGTTCATAATATAATACACATAAACATAAATACGATATAACGAACAAGAATTCTGTGCATTATGAAATGAATCTTGTGTATTATGTTAAATGTTTAATTTATGTTCATTATACCGTGCTTATTGTGGACCCTGTCCTTGTTCACGATTTAAATTGCCCAATATCAATAGAAACAGTCTATTAATTTTCATGGTTTGAATATTGACAACTTAGATTGGTTTTTCACAAGGACGGGCAATCCTAGTTAAGTTGACGTTGCCTTAATAACCATAAAGTTATGAGTTTGAATTGGTTAACTGTGTGAAATCTAAGCTGGTTCACAAGGCGGGATGATTTGATTTACCCAATGCATACCTAAATAGTGACTGTAAATTTTTTCATCACATAAGAATATAAAATTAGATATCAAATTTATTAATAGAAAAATGGATAAAACCATACCTTCGGAACCACACAGGACCTCTAAGTTGTCTTTGGTGTCATCAGACTGAACCGCTGCTGACCCTTTGAAATCTTTCATCTGTTCAAATATTAAAAAATGACCAAATACAATAAATTAAAAACATGTTCCCTTTCGATTAAAAGGTTTATACGAGTAAATTAAGGTTTAGATAACTTTTCAAAAAAAAAAAAGTTTAGACAAAAGTATATACCCAGCTTGGGTTATCGACAGATTGACCACCATCCCATCCAATATGAGCAACATGCTTTACATCTGTAGGTAGACCAATCTGAATCTCTTCTTCTTTCTCTTCCTCTGCACCATTCATTCATAGTATATCTGATTGTATGAAACATGTTCTCATAATATTTCATATCATCCTAGTAGTAGATACAACCACCCATAATATGTCTGATTGTCTCGGATACCGTGTTCTCATAATATTTCATACAATCCTATTAGTAGATAAAACCACCCATAGTATGTCTGTTTTCAGAAAAAAAAATAGTATGTCTGATTGTATCGGATCATAATATTTCATACAATCCTGATACTAGATACAATCACCAATATAATTTGTGATAACCATGTTCTCATAATCAGTCATATAATCCTGATACCATATACAACCACCCATAATATGTATAATTGTATTGGATACTATATAAACTATGTTCTTATAATATTTTTTACAATCCTAATGATAGACACAATCGCCCCGAATATATATACAATATAAACCGTGTTTTCATAATGTTCTATAGAATCATATATCATATATATAGGGTTGTACCCGATACAAATGGGTGCATTTGATTCATATGGGTATGAATTGAAGTTACTCACCAAATATCTGAGAAATGTACCTAAGACCCTTCAAAAGGCCCTTCATATTTGTGCTCATATGCCAAACTGAATGACTATCAGATTATGTTTTATTGATCTACTCGATCTGATCTGACACAGATTACAGAACAACAATTATATGTTTCATATGATAGCAGGCATGAATTGAATGACGAAGAAGAAGAAGAAGAAGGTGCAGATCAGATTGAGAAGCAGAAACAGAAACAGAGAAATCCAGATCAGATGAGATGAATGCATATATATATATATATATATATGTGATTAAGAATGAATTGAATTAAAGAAATGAAACCTTTAATTTGATGACATTATTGGGAACGTGAAATGAACGCCATGGATTCACCAGATGGAATGAAGGGAGGGGCGGGAAGGGGTTTGAATCCGGATGCACGGCGGCGCAGGGGAGAATGCACACCAGCGCGCGATTTGGAAAGGAATGGAATCGGCCGGACCCAAACCTCAGCTCAGCTCCCAGAGTTAGGTTTGACTCATCTTCTCCAAGGATGCAACCCACAATGATGTTAAAGCATCCTATCCGGCTTTTCTTCATTTCAATGGCCATGCATTATTCTTGCCTACCATTAGTCTACACTAGAAGTGGAACGAACTTTTAGGAGGATATATATGTATATAATTTTTTTTTTTTTTGAAAACAAATATATGTATATAATTAATTTAACTAATTATTCCAATAAACTGCTGATTATATATATATAGGCCATGCAGGGTCGTCCAATATGCTCCATCATATATAAAATATATGAGAAATGATCATCTTTTTTGTTGCTATTCCAAAATACACTCTAATGAAACTCCCCTCTACTGACTGACTTAAACAAATAATGTTAAAGGATAACTCCTATCGAATTCCAAACTTAGAAAACTTGAAATATTGTAGTTACCAAGCAAACTGTTTGATCAACCTGATTGAGGTTGTCCCATCATCTTATATATTCGACTCACATGGTCTATAGCTTAAACCAAGAAGGCTAGGCCAATAGTTAACTTCTACTAAATCAATTGTCCGACCAACTTAATTAGAAGTTACTCCCCATTTCATATGCTCAACTTACACAACCCTTTGTACAAAAAAAAAAAAAAAAAAAAAAAAAAAAAAAAAAAAAAAAACCTCACACAACCCAATGGGTTAACTCAAGTGGTGACAAGTGAATTCTCTTTTGTGTTGAAGAATTCCGGGAGAACCCGGGTTTAATTTCCACAAGTGTGACAATTCCCCTTGGAAGTAACTAAACAATATATAAAACTTTTGGCGTCAAAAAAGTAAGATGGTGAATTTTGCAATTAAAGATGTGTTGGAAACTAGGAAAATGACTTCTAGAATCTAATTTCCATAAAATGAGTCATTTTTCGGGTTTCTAAACAGTAAACACACCCAAGTAATTCTTGAAGGACTTCATATATCTCTCCTAGACCAGCAAAACCTAGGCCCGTCAAAGAGCGGGCTTTTTTGGCCCGCCCACTGGCCCGTTCAAATAGCTCTAATCCTCCATAGCTAGTAATCAAAATTTAAAAGGCAAGCTAGAATGAAATACAAGAAACATTTTTGTCCAAATGAAAGGTGATGGAAAATATAATAGTACTCCATATATAATAACACCAAGGGTTCAACTTCAAAGACATTTCCTCTATCAATAGCATAATGCCAAATGTGCCTTTCAAGACATTGTGTATAATAACATAAAGAGAAAGCATAGACTCTGGGGTTTGATCAGTATACATGAATGGATCTTCGTTGAGTTGGATAACTGGTTATTTTTCCTTCAGGTGATTAGGAAGCTTTAAGATCATCCATTCCAACGCTGGCCTGTCAACGGGATAGAGAAAGAAGATAATTACCATTTGATCTTTGATCAAGTGCATGTACAGAAGCAAAATGCAGAGTTTTCATTAAGCAAAATGGGTTTCGGTTTCAAACTTGCCATCATCAGCATGACACTTGAGATTCAAGATATCTTACCAAGAACTTATGGTTCTCCTCGAGAAATGGTGAAAAATTTGTACAGAACTTTTCAATGTCAGCATTGATATCACCAGTCCCACCAATGACATCCATAAATTTCTTCCTATCGGGAGCAAGCTTCATTGCAACCTGCAAAATTCGATTCAGTGCAATCGAGAGGGTGTATTAGAAACTAACCCTCATTAAATGCTAAAAAAGAATATAGTATATATCAGATCCATTTTAAGCTGGCTGTTATGAGTGTATTCCATCGAGCTTTTAAAAAAAGATCTTTTTTTTCATAAGAACATTTATATAAGCTGTTCATCTTCTATTGTTTTAAATCTAAGTTCATTACCGTAAAGCTTGAACTAGCAAGCCAGCCATGAAACTTTTTCAATGTCTTGCTGTAGGAATCTGAGCAAGCTTGTGACATAGCCCAGTCTGCATGCTCTAATAAATTCCGGAACAATTCCGTTAAGAAATCCATTGCCCTACAGAAGTTAGAAGGCCATTTATTTGAATTAGAGTTTAGATGAATATAGTATCACATCAATGGAGTTCTCTAGAATCCTCAAAATCCAACACCAAACAAAACAAGGGACAAACAGAATTGGGGAAACTATTATTATACCTGGTCAACCAAAGAAGCCCATTTGTGCAACTAGATGAGCCTTTTGCCGTCTTTGCTTCAACTTCTTCTTGTACCATGCTGTACAAGCACTTATACTTTGTAGGGTCTGTGGAGTACTTGTTCTCCAACCTCTGCACAAATCCATAAAAGAATCAAATAGTTGATGGGAGATAGCTGCAACAGGTTAGAACAGAACCATTATCTTACAACGGGAAACGGGGAAAATGCACTTATATAAGACAAAGCAATGTGATGATAAAATCGGTAGTACTACATAATAGTAATAACATATACCAGGACAGAGTTGAACCGCAAAAAGAAATACGACTAACCGTTATATTGCCACCAATGTCAGATTTCACCAGTGCCATCGCTGCACCAAACTTCTCTGCCATTAACATAAAATAAAAGTTAAAGAAAGTAACCATTTCCTCAATATGTAGTATGAAATGACCCGTTTAAACCAATTTATAACTATTGCACATCAAATGTTTACTAAGACAGGCTTATAAAAAGGAAAACTAGCTCACATCTTAAAGAATAAGAATGGGGGTTAGTTGGCTAAATACTTCTAACTTGATGGGTGAATGTAGTTTTGCTATTAAGGCATGGATGGCTGACATAGTAGTTCTAAATTAATTAAAATTTCAGTAAAACAGATCTAAGCTTGGCAAATTGAATGGTATATAAACTCAAATCATAACATTGTCAAGAAAGAGATGAAGGTTGATACCTATAACAGGTAAGATCAGTTTGCAAGCATCCAAGAAAGGTTTGGTAAGCATTTCTCCCTCCTCAGATTTGACATGTTTCATTGCTTCTAAAGCAGGGGTGAATACAGTGCCTTCCATTCTCAAGCTTGAACTGCATATGCAAATAAAAAAAAAATTAAAAAAAAAAAATCAAACAAAATCTTAATCCAGATCAATTGTGCGCTTATATGAACAAAGCATTCCACACCAGGCATCTGTTTCTAAATACTTCAACTATAAGAATCAAAGGTTGTTAAAAAAGATAACCCCTTTGTCTTCAAAAAGGAGTGAATTTATAATGCAAACAACACAGACATCCTTTTGAGAAGAAATTACAAAAATTGAGGTAAACAACAACATAACCAGTGTAACCAGCCTGCTAGGGTAGCTTAGTTGGTTACTGGGTGACAGATCGTGGGCAAGGATGCAAGATCGAGCCTGCAGCTACAGTGTCGGAGTCAGGCCCAATGTGGTGTAGTGGGCTACTTGTGGGCACTCGGCACCGGTCCTCCCACCTAATGGTGTCTCCTCTAATAGGTCGCTAAGTCAAAAGTTATTTAGCACCTCCAGAAATAATGGTGCCTCCTCTAATAGGTCACCGTGATTTAGCACCTCCACAAATACTGTCTGGACGGGGTGTGAGGGCCAGGGCTAGAGATTTCACCTTTTGTGGGCAAGTGTCCTCGTGATCCAGTAAATTAGCCAGCTCATGTCACAAAAACGCATGAAATCTACACACCCGTTTTTGAATCTGGATCCAAAAATGAGGTCGAAGGGCACCATTTCTATTACATTTTTCAACAATTACACTAACCTATACGCTACTACTAAGCACAGTAATCACAAAAACTGGATCTCCTATTTCCCTCAAGTCCACCTTCATTTCCACTCTCCGATTAGCAAAACAAACACGAAGTCTCTTAATCGATCATCATGCTATCACAACATCTAAAAGCAAGATCGAACTTTCGAGCTCTGTGTGTGTGCATGCAAAGCAGAAGAAACATAGATCTGACATCGATCAATGATTGCATGCATACAATTAACAAATCTCAGCAAGAAATGTGATACCTTTTTCAAGATCTTTTCAGGACTATCTTCTTCTTCCTCTTCCTCTTCTCTCTTCGCTTTCAAGTAACGCTACACTGGAGCACTCTCGCACAGCTACAAGCCGCGTATATATATATATATGTGTAAGAGGACAGAAGATGCGAAATTGCGGGTTGCTGCGAGTAATACGCCGTCGTTTATGCCCGAGAATTTTCTGCTTCTTGTCTTGTGCTCCGTCATGGCGTCATCAACGGCCGGCGTTGACTCTTTTGAGTTTTTTTTTTTTTTTTTTTTTTTTTTTCTTTTGGAGTTTTGACTCCCCGTTACCAATCCGTTTCAAATAACGTCTTTGCATTTTCTTGTCATGATATAACTATTGGCTTGACAACAACTCAACAAGCTCTTTGAGTGTCCTATTTATTTTGGTTATTTGAGGCAAATTATGCTGTGATTCGGGTCCATGCTCAAAATTTTAGAACTCTATATTCATAAATTTAAAACTTTATGTTCATAATTTTAGAACTTTATATTCACAATTTTGTTATATCATTACTCAGTATTCACAATTTTTAAACTCTATATTCACAATTTTGTTATATAGATTCAAAAATTGTGTTATACTGTTGAATATAGAATTATGAAATTATAAACATAGAGTTCTGTAATTATTCATATAGAGTTCTGTAATTGTGAACATAGAATTCTAAAATTGTGAACATTGATTCGGGTCCACATTGTAAGGTGGACCCGGGTCAATGACACATCAGCAGGTTATTTGAAATTTGGGCTACATTGCACCAGATCGAAATCAATGGCCCAAGCCCATATAACCACTGGAGCCCAAAGTATTAACCCTAGAACCTATAAACAACACACTGCACTTCCTGCAAAATCCTTCGGCCTCAGCTCAACCTGCATCGCCACGTTCTGCTCATTCGGATTCCCAAAAATGGTTAGTTTTCACTGTGTTTTCTCTGCGGTTTGCTAGTTTCTCTATCTCGCTATACTGTTCTCTTCGTGTATTTGAAAATGGTAATGGATTTTCTCTTGTTACGATGCAGCCGTTCAAGAGGTACGTGGAGATCGGGAGGGTTGCCCTTGTCAACTACGGAAAGGACTATGGCAAGCTTGTCGTCATTGTCGATGTTATTGATCAGAACAGAGTAATTGCTTAGCTCAACTCGCTGTTTATGATTTAAAGCTGCAGTCTCTGTTCGTATAATGCTTTCCGAAGAGTTACTATATGTTTTGCTTCTATTTTTTAGAAGTGCGTTTAATTTAACTCCTTTGTGATATGTGACGGAATGTATAGATTTGCCTACATTTTCTGGTAGTATTTGCCTACTGATGTTGACTTCCTGAAGAATTATTTTGTTAGGCTTTATTGCCAATTTGCCATGTTAAAATTTAGATGTTCCAGCCTGTAAGCAAACATGTGCTACTTCTGAGCTGGTATTACCTATGAAGATTTTGTTTTGAGGGAGTTTTTGGGGTATGGACCAAATGGTGGTGTTAAGTGGCTATGCTATGTATTTGTCTTGTCTTCTGAAGACTTTCTATTAATTTATGGTCAAGCAAATCTGTGCTGTCTGCAAACTGATATCACTGATAAGGATATGTGATGGGGTACTTGAGTTTTTTGACTAGTGTTTGGGGTATAAGGTGTTACTGTGCTATGCTGTGTGTGGGCCTTGTGTATTGAAGATTTTCAGTTGCTCTGCTTGCCCATGACTACAATCACAATCAACATGTGAATTGGATCTTATATATGTTTCATACATCTAACTACTACAATCTACATGGATGAACTTGGATGGGTAGATAGTGATGCATTGCAGAGAATGGAGAAGAAATTTTGCATCTAGATTAGAAGAATGAAGTGAAAATGGGGAGTGAGAGAGGGAGAAGTGTGCTGTGTTTTTATTTTTAATGTTTTGGAACATATACTACTGTTACTCTAGGCTAGAGTTTTAATCCAGTCTTATATGCATAGTGAACTTCAAATACATAATCATGGGTTTTCCCATGTCATACTTGTATAATCCAATTTGCGGTATGTTCATTTGTGTTGTGATGCGGCGCCCTTTAATTATAACTCTATGTGCAGTGAGGCTGTCTTAAGTATATACTTCATCGTATTTATTCTTAAGTGTATCTTATATTCATATATCACAATCGGGAAAGAGTTTAGTCTAACTTTATTTTATTTTATATTCCATTATAAATTACTAGGCACTTGTTGATGCTCCAGACATGGTTAGGAGCCAGATGAACTTCAAGAGGCTTACACTCACAGACATCACAATTGACATTAAAAGAGTGCCAAAAAAGAAGACTTTGGTAGCTGCTATGGAGGCTGCTGGTTAGTGCTGCTTATACCCTTTGAATTTTTGTTAGGGATGCACTTATTCCCAATCTTTTCTCATCATGGTTATCTAAATACAATATTCTGCCAGATGTGAAGAACAAGTGGGAGAACAGCTCATGGGGGAGGAAGTTGATCGTGCAAAAGAGGAGGGCTTGCCTCAATGACTTTGACAGGTTTAAGATTATGCTGGCAAAAATCAAGGTAAGTCTTCATCTTTTATGCTTGTGAATTGTCACACTATCAACAATAAAAATAACCAATCACAAGAAAATCTAAATGCCATGGATCAGCTATAATCACTTGATCTGAGACTGTATCACCTAGTATTTCCACTGCAAATTTGTCGGGTATTTTGGTTGAATATATGTTATGTTGTTTTTTTTCCTCTGGAAAATGACAGCCTCTGGTATTGTATTGCAGAGAGCTGGAGTTGTGAGACAGGAGCTTGCCAAGCTTAAGAAGGAGAGCACTGCCTGATAACCCAGACTTTTGATATAGAGATATCTTAGCTACACTAAGCTTTGAGTTTGTGTTGTTTATTTGGAAATTTCAATTTTTGTCCTTAAAGCAAAGACGTGTGCTTTTTTGTCTTTTTCAATTACCTGAATAGCAGTTTGAGATTTTAACACCCTGATATCTTTATTATGGTTAATTTGCCTCCGTATCATTCTGTTTCGGTTCTACTCTTTTTTCTTCTTTTTTTTTTGGCAATTACAATAATCCGTATTATGTTTGAGTAACCAGATTAACGACTTTAAGATAGTTGGTGATTTTTAAATAATGTATGTTTGTAATTGCTTAACTCATGAATTAAACGCCAGTGTTATTTGTCATGTAAGATGGGAGATAATTCATTTTATTCTTTTATTAATTAATATAAAGGTCGAAATATGATGGGTTTATGATTTGATCATGAAATTATTCATTTTATTGACATAACTAATTATATAATTAAAAATTACTTAGGGTGTGTTTAGTTCAAATATTGAAATTTAAATAGTAATAAGAATTGATAATGAATTTAAACGGAAGGGTAACTTTGAAAGTAAATAAAAATTAAAATCAAAATAAATAAATAATATAGGAAGCATGAATTCAAGCCTCAAATGAAAGTTATATTAATTCTTTATACTTTAATAAATTAAGAAAATAATTATAAACAAATGCTACAATCTACGGTTACAAAATTCCCACCTCATCCGGCAACAATCAATTTTGGGAGTGAAACGAAGTTGGAGAAGGAGTCAGATTTGTATTTCCGCGTGTGGATAGCAACGCAATAACCAAAAAGTTAAGGGGAAGAAATACAAAATGTGTAAAAGCTTGAAGTTGCAGAGAGGGAGGCTTGCAATTCTCTACAATTACGAGGTTTCGTTCCTCTCTCTCCGATAATAAACCCAGGGCGACTACATATAAGTCGCGAGTCAAGAAGTTTATCCCCCCACCCCTGGGTTTATAGAATATCCAAGTTGTTGAATTGAATTGAATTGAGTTGTAGACTTGCAGTGCACCGTCATATCAAACATGAATATCTTCTCCAAGAAGCCTTCGCCTAAAGGTTCGCCCCCCAACCTTCCAATTTCTCTTTTTTCTTAATTCAATTTTTGGATTTTCAGTAGCTGTCTTGACCTTTTTTTTCTTGTTGGGATCAGTGGATAAATTTCAGCTCCTATTTTGGTTGATTCAAATTCTTCTATTTAGTGGTTGATCACTGTCAAAATTGGATTTTTTTTTGTTCACATGTGTGAAAAAGATTGTATCTTTACGTGTTGTTTACAATGCAGAGGTGCTTCGAGATAGTAAACGAGAAATGACCCATGCCACCAGAGGTGTGTGTTTCTGCTCTCTTCTTAATTAGATTATGTGAATTAAGTGTGCTTGTTCTGTTCATCAAGGAGACTGCTATACTATACTAGTAATTAGTAAATACCTGTCTTTATGATATTTAGTATTGCTAGGAAAACTAGGAGTACATCAAATTGATAGTCTGTGACAAATTTTCTAGGTGATCATAGTTATGTTTGTTCTTATTGCACTTGTTATGGAGATATCTGGCTGGGAGGCTGACCTCCCATGTAGTTGTTTGGCTCTGTGAAAACAAATGTTAAGCTTAATGATTGAAAGATAAGGAAATAGTGACTGATCTCTATATATTGCTAATCGTGTTGATGTGTACGTTGTGTGCTAAAGCTTCCTTGTACTGGTGCTTGCACATCTAAACTGTGACATGAGTCGTAACTTGTGGTCTGTAATTGTGATGCAGGCATAGAGAAGGAAATTTCTGCTTTGCAGTCGGAGGTAATTTATTGATGCGATTCGTACACATAAGAATATGTGTGTGATCATAATGTTGAGATTATCTGGTCTAATTTATAGCTCTATAGAAGTTACTTTTGCTTGGAATCAGATATTTTAGGGTGTGTTTGGAAAGCAGGAAAATGACTTCTGGAAAATGAGTCATTTTCCGGAAAATGGTTTCATTTCCAGTGTTTGGTTGCATTCTGGAAAATTGTCGTTGTGTGTTTGTTCATTTTCCGGGTTACCAAACACACCCTTAATCTTTAGAGAGAATCTAGGGTGTGTTTGGAAGCCGGGAAAATGACTTCTGGAAGTCATTTTCCGGGCTTCGGGTGTTTGGGAACACCCAGAAAATGTGGTCAACGGAAATCAATTTCCGTTGACCACGGAAAAGAACCCCATTTTGGGGGAAAATGACTTCCCCCAAAATTATCCGGAAGTCATTTTCCCCCATGGGAAAATGGAAGGGAGGGACGGCTGCCGTCCCTCCTTTCACTTCCGGCGGACTGGTTTCCGCCGGAAACCAGTCCGCCGGCTCTGGTTTCCGGCAGGGGCCGGTCCCTGCCGGAAACCAGAGCAGATCTGCTCCGGGAAACCAGGCAGCCGGCGCCCCCCCCCCCCCCCCCCCTTTTATTTTTTTAATTTTTTTAATTTTTTTATTTTAAATTAGTTATATTATAATAAATATTATTATGTTATATATTTTTATATTTTAAATAAAAGAATAAAATTATATAATTATATATTTCTATTCATTTTCCACTCATTTTCCGGAAAATGAACCAAACACCTAAAGACAGTTTTCCAAAGTACATCCAAACACGGAAAATGAACTCATTTTCCGGAAAAGAACTCATTTTCCAGAAAACATTTTCCAGAAGTTATTTTCCTGCGTTCCAAACACACCCCTAATGTGATTTTTGATAAGACAGGAAAAGAAGCTTGTTGCAGAGATAAAGAGAACTGCTAAATCTGTGTGTGATCATAATGTTGAGATTATCTGGTCTAATTTATAGCTCTATAGAAGTTACTTTTGCTTGGAATCAGATATTTTAGGGTGTGTTTGGAAAGCAGGAAAATGACTTCTGGAAAATGAGTCATTTTCCGGAAAATGGTTTCATTTCCAGTGTTTGGTTGCATTCTGGAAAATTGTCGTTGTGTGTTTGGTTCATTTTCCGGGTTACCAAACACACCCTTAATCTTTAGAGAGAATCTAATGTGATTTTTGATAAGACAGGAAAAGAAGCTTGTTGCAGAGATAAAGAGAACTGCTAAATCTGGAAATGAGGTGGGGGTTTTGCCGTTTTGGTTGCTTATTCTGTTGGATCCTAAACAGCTGCATTAGCTTTGATTTTATTCATTGAGTGATAGGGTAGTCTTCTTAGGAGACTTTATTTGATCTTTCGTGTTTCCTTCGTTTCAGGCAGCAACTAAGATTCTAGCACGTCAGCTAGTCAGGCTAAGGCAGCAAATAGCTAACCTGCAAGGAAGTCGAGCTCAGATGAGAGGCATAGCAACTCATACTCAGGTAAACTGCTAAATCTTCAGGGGATTTCGTGTATAAGCTGCTTTTCTACGCTTTTCTTTGGTGGTCTTACTTACCCAGAACTTCATTTTTACTCTAGGCAATACACGCCCAAACTTCAGTTGCTGCAGGCATGAAAGGTGCCACTAAAGCCATGACAGCTATGAACAAGGTCAGAATTCAGATAACTGATTTGAGATAACCGGTTTTCCATTTCACTTTTGCATCTTCATGAGTTCGAAGATCCTTGTTGTTATTAATTCCAAGTTTTCTCTGTTAGTCCTCATTCTTATAGCGTATTGAAATTGAATCTATTTGCAGCAAATGGCTCCAGCAAAACAGGCGAAGGTTATTCAAGATTTCCAGAAGCAATCAGCACAAATGGATATGATTGTAAGAATGATTATACCTTCTCCAATTATAGTAATAAGACATATTGGACTGATTTCTGGCTTTATTTGAACTTCTATTGGTTTTTATCTTTCTAAGAAATGACCGTATCTAACCTTTCAAAGACTAGAAAGTAGATGTCCGGTGAACTTGAATCTTTTATGAAAATGTATAGTTGTTTAACTCTTCTCTGGAATTGCATTTTGCAGACGGAAATGATGTCAGATGCCATTGATGATGCTTTGGATGATGATGAAGCTGAAGAGGAAACCGATGAGTTGACAAATCAGGTATCCCTACTAAATGTTCCAATTCTTGAGCAAAATTATAAAAACCCTTTGAATGTTTACCTTACTAGAGTACACATAAGGAGGTTGAAACACCATCATGCAGAATGCCGCAGATTCTTAAACTTTGAGCGTGACATTTTCGTATAGTTATATTATAATCTTGTTCATCTTATATGTTCTCACAAAGTATTTAATTTGACTTCCCTAGGTCCTCGATGAAATTGGTGTTGATGTTGCTTCACAGGTGAGTTTTGTACAATTATGCATTCGTTTTTGTTATAACATGATGTACTCACAAACACAAATAATTATATTAAGAATACTGTTAAACAATGGCATTTCAATATATATATATATATATATATTTTGATTCTAAATTTCTTTTTAAAGAATACTAATCAATATCGCTGTGTAAAATCACTCTTCACTACTCATTACATTTTGAAATGGCGTTTACAAATAAATCCATATTGAGCAATGCCATGGGTGCTCTGGTTAACATTATTAATCTTGAATTCTTGACAGTTATCGGCAGCTCCAAAAGGAAAAATTGCTGGGAAAAAGGTCGAGGAGAGTAGGTATGTTCTTATTTTCTATTTACATGCTTGGCGGGAAAATAACCGGTCCCCGACCTTTTCTTGCGTGCTGCGTGCTATACAACTATCGAGACATGTACCTAACAAATTGTTATCGTATTTCTCATCTTTGCCTGCAGCTCGGGAATGAATGAACTCGAGAAGAGATTGGCTGCCCTTAGAAATCCTTAAGGCCAATGCCTCCTTTGTTTCCAATTGTGTCTTCCTCATTTTATTGCTGTGATGACATCAAGTTTATTGTAATTCAATGTACATGACTTTTCTCTATTAAGGATTATGATATGTTGGGAGATTGGTTTTAAGATCCTCAAATGAATCACTTGATACTCTTTAGATTCTTCACATTTCATACTTTCTGCTATAATTAAACCCATTGCCTGCATGCCGGCTCTTATATGTGTGTGCCGAGTTAAAGAATTATAAGTTAAACCTTCTTTCTGAGCAAAAGTTAAACTCTGTTGACACAATCTGAATCGAATACCGAGTGTTATAGTGTTAAACCTGGCTAACACAATCCGGATCGAATATGTGTGCGACAAGTTAAAAGTTATAAGTTAATACTTCTAAGAAGAGTTGAATTTTCAATTGTGATTGAATACAAGGTGTTATAGTGTATAGTGTTAAACTCCGTTAACACGACACGAATCAAATATAAGTGTTAAACATTTTAAAGAATGACATTACATTCCCAATGTATTTCACAAACAAAACGTCACGCGCAGTATTATATGGAAAAAGGAAAAGAAAACAACATTCTTCACATTTTCAACAAACAAAGAACTGTGATTCCACACTATGCTTATTTGGATAGCCTGTTAAATACAGCCATTGCCTGGAAGGTGATATATTCATATTTCATACATAAAACATTTATTACAGCTATCAAATCCTGTGTTACATATATGATGAAAACTCATGAAAGCTCATCACTTTCTTGGACGAGAGTCTAACAGCGTGGCGGCCATAAATCTCTAGAGAAACAAAAACAATCGAACACTGATACAAGTCGGGATAAGCTTTAGTTGCAGCACAGGATAGGGTTTTCCATTTACACAGGAAGTTCAATAGGCCAGAGATTGCCTTGAATTGCCAGAATTTCCTTATTAAAACTCGCGAGTCTCATCACTTCCGGATATTGAGGAACTCGAAGCTGCGAAGGGGGTCATCGCGGGTGCCCTTTGTTGCCCCTGACCGGGGCTTGGCTTCAGTCCCGGGATGAAGTCTTTGTGCAGTAGACGAGCGGCCAGTGCTTGATACTAGTCTACTCGGGCGACCATCGATTCCTTCAGCAGCGTTGGGTCTGCTGCTTGAAATCGCAGCTCTTTTTGAAGAGATGGCGTTTCTCGAGGTCCGACCCCTTTCAGAATCCGGTTGCTGCAGATAAGTCAGGCCTACGTTTAGGTCAAATAGGCGTGGCAATAAAAGAACACTACTGATAATCGTTTTTTTTTTTTTTTAAATCTAAACAAGAAAAGAATTTCACCATCCTCGAAAGAATGAAAGATTACTATGTTTAGCAAAAAGGATCACTTCCAAAAAGACCGAGAAAAAACAAAATAGAGAGTATCAAGTTTACCACATCTTTTGATGAAGGTACGTCCTCTGATTTCTGTCTTGAGTTCTCACCATGCCGGCCAGGACCATTCCTCCTCGTAAGTGCCTCAACGGTGCCTGATAATCGAATAATCAAATTTCATAAATGTCATAGTCCAATAAATTGTCAACATTAAATCTTTTGTTTGAAGAAAAGTACATGACGCTCTTCCTGGTCTTTCAGCAGATGGCCCGGCATTTAATCCTGCATTCCCACTAGGATTCTGGAGGCAAGGAAATATCACGTAACCAAAATGAAGCAACAATTTCCAAAAAGCAACAATAAGAAAACAGTTTCAGAAGCACATACTCGCCCTCTAGAACTGGCGCCAATCTGAGGATTCTTCAAAATTGTCCAATCGAAAACAAAGTCAAATTGATAACCTGCAGCCGTAATAAGAAGGTTAAAATGCAGAGAAAATAGCTGTAAAATTGATAAACTAGCATGGAAATTTGAAAATTTGGACAGGAACGAAAAGCAATAAGATCCACTTTCTCAATTTACCTTCACGAATAAATAAATCTCTGAAAAGCCGCTTAAGATAAGAATAGTCTGGTTTATCTTCAAAACGTAATGATCGACAATAGTGGAAGTATGATATGAATTCTGACGGATATGACTTGCACAGCACCTGTAATCCAGAATAGAATCGTGTATAAGTTGTCTACAATGCCGATATGAATTCAATATAATTGTTACACCCCCCTCGCCCCCAAAGTTAAAGCATCATAGAGTCTATCAATCACTTTGAGACAAAATGATAAAGTCCGAATTCCCCAAAACTAACACAAAAGCATGTAGTTCTATTTTTGTGTTATTCGGTAGCCATGAGTACCTCTATTGGAGTAAGCATTTTCTTTTCACTGATTCTATCATATTTCTGCTTTTTGGTACCAGCTTTTAGTCCCTGCCATGGAAGGCTGAGGCAAGAAGAAATTCACGATAAGGGCACATAAAAGAATTTATTATGTTAATACAATACAAAACCCTAATAGAACAACTCCACTTGAGAAATAATATAAAATAGGCAACCCTTAAAAAATACAACCTTCCTCTGAGGAAGTACATAAGCACATAACCCAGAGACTCCAAATCATCCCTTCTGCTTTGTTCTGTCGGCAAATAGAGAACGGTGATTGATAACTTTAGAAATGATTCCTAAAATTGAATCAAATTATATCTTCTATATAAGTTGAAATCTTAAGTATTGTGTAGTAAGCTCACCAACACCAAGGTGCGTGTTGACACTAGCATAACGAGCTGTGCCTGTCAGATTCTTGTTTTCCCTGTGACAGGATTTGAACATAAACTATTCAGCGGTTTTAAAGATGACATATTGTCCATCCTTTGCACGAGTGGTGGGAGGATTGAGAGAAAATTCTTTACCCCCATAGACATTAAGGTCGAAATGTAGTAACTAACAATCTAGAAAAATAACATATTTTTTGTTTTTGAGCAACGGAAACTTCCCTTGCACGTGATACACAAATTTAATGCAAAGAGTATGCCACGTTAGCTTAGGTTGGAATTATGCAATTTCGATTCACTAACCAGTAAAATCAGAAAGTGTCGGTACCTGTATGGAATATGCTTATGAGTTTGAAGATCCCTATACTTTTTAGCAAGGCCATAGTCAATGATATAAACCTGCACAAATATTTCGCCTCTATTAAGTTTAAGATCATGCTGTCTAAAGAAAAAAAATTAACTTTTTCTTTTTGCACAATTACAGATATGATAATAATGGTCAAAATCCAATTATTTCTTAGCCTATTCAATCCAAGTATGTTTTGATCTATCACTTCCTCTCCTATCTCCTACTAATCACCAGTGATCACTCTTTCTAAGTTCTAACCAAGATATTATTTATGACATTTACAGAGTAATATTTATGTTCAGGAGTCAATGGAACAGCCATTTTAAAACTAAACTAGATAAAAAATCAAAGAAATTACCTGATTTGCTTTGCGACTTAGGCCCATCAAGAAATTATCTGGCTTTATATCGCGGTGTAGAAGTCCTCTCGCATGCATGTACTCAACTCTATTAATCTGGAAAAAAAAAAGGAATTAATAGGATAATCACAAAAGGATAATAGACGAAACAAAGCATGCATGGCAAAAAAAAATGCATAACATGTGTTTAGCTAATAACTACTTACTAATTGATCTGCAAGCATTAATACAGTTTTTAGAGAGAACTTCCTATTGCAGTAGTTGAAGAGATCTTCCAAACTTGGACCAAGGAGATCAATGACCATAACGTTGTATTCACCCTCAACACCAAACCATTTAAGATTGGGAATGCCCGCTTCATAAGAATAGGAAAATAAAGAGTCAACCCGTTGTCTAGAATGTGATTCAATCTACAGACTCAATCACTGTAGCATTTTTTCTTTACTTGATGAAAATGATCAGATAACAGACAATCTTGTATGCAATACTTAACCCATAAAAAAAAAAAAAAAAAAAAATAAAAAAAAAAAAAAATAAAAAGCTTAACAATAACATGCATAGCCAGGAAACGAAGAAGTGAAGAAGGCAGAACAGCAGACATTTGATAGCGCAAAGTAGATAAACAAAGGAGAGTACTAAGAGCTTACTTCCTCCTTGGAGAAGCGTATAAATTTTTGATTCATAGTGAAGCTGTGGATGTCTGGTATTGACTGGCTCCTGGTAATTTCAGCAATAATACAAAACAATGTAAGGACATAGATACAGCATAAGGAATAGGGGTTACAAAATTAAACAGACATTCAGTAAAACTATTCATAATAAATAGACGTTACTATTGCATCCATATTTATCTATAAAACTTCATCGTTGTCTTCAATAAATTAAAAGTGCACATATACTGAAGCAGCATCAGATATAATATAACACCTAATATGTACCAATTGAAGACCATAAACAATGCAATGAATCAATTACAGCTCATTTCATCCATCTCTTTAAAGAGTATTTGTCGAGACAAATGCAATAAGATATTGTCCTGCTTTAGTTAGACAACTCTCTTTGATAGACGAATTATATAACAAAGGAAAACGCTACTTCAGCATCTAGCTTAAGTTTCGAAATAAGTGTCTAGTACAGGATTACAAACAAGACGAAAAAGATTCAGCCATCACAATTGATTGTTTAGACTTAACCACATAGGAACAATTTAGCAGAGCATTTGAACAACACAGTATAAGCAACCACGTGAGATTATATGGAATCAATATTTGGGTAATGATCAGACAAACACTGAAAGAAACATTACCAATTTGATGGCAACTTCTTCACGACTTTGCAAATTGGAACCTGTGTAAGTTAACCACATAAGAGAACAGGAATCATTACAACAGTCAGAAAAACTAACAGCAAATAGGCAACAGGACATGAAAAATCAAGGTGAGAATAAATTTTAAAAAGGAAAAACATAATCTTTCGAAATAGAATTAAAATCAAAATGCAAAACAGATAAGACATACCTAAATATAGCTCACCAAAAGACCCACTCCCGATCTTCCTCCCCAGCTTAAATTTGCCGCCGACAACATGATCCATGGCGATTCAACCACCACGAAACGATCAATTTATAGAACAATAATAATCCGACGCCCAGAAGCCCAAATTTTCAATCAGATTTAGCGTTACAAATCCAAACACACAACACACACACAAAATTAACACATCAACGGATCCAACTTCGTCGATTCACCATACAAACAAAATCAAAAAATCCCAAAAACCCACCAACCAAGACAAAATTTTTGCATCGCCCCACCCCTCTACATCCCTGGAAAAGCACAACCCACATCCAATCTCAACGGAACCCTAATCCGCAAGCACCAACGATCCTCATTGATCAAACAAAAAGCAGCCAATGCCCAGACCGATGAATGCACGTATCAATAAACATAAAAAACAGTGTGCATCTGCGTTTCTCAAAGCGATGAATCCGAAAACGCTGAAAATTAAAGAAAAGAAAACAAAATAAGCTCGTGGGGCCGGGGGAGACAAACGGGCGAAGATTGGGGAGAGAGAAAGGGGGGGAAAAGCGTTTTTCAGAAAAAGCAAATGGTTTTGTGCGACAATGAGAGAGAATGATTGACTGAATGAATGAATATACGTGGGAATGGTGTTGATGGTGGTGGTGGGAGAGAGGGCCAGAGAAGAAGAAACGAGGCAGCCAGCCAGCAGGTGGCAATCATTTTTCTATTTTTCTATTTTGTTTAAAAAAAAAAAATCTTTTTGTCGTTTTCTATTTTCTCCCCTCAAAATATCAGACATAGACACATTGTAAAACTTTTTTTTTTTGTTTTGTTTTTCGATTAGTACTAAACTTAATTGTGGATTTGTGGATTACTATACTCATTAATTAATTAATGTTCGCTAATCCTCCTTTTCTACTCATTTTGTCTGCCGGCTTGCACGTCCTCGATGGAAAATTTTATTTAAAAAAAAAAAAATCTTTAGGAAACAACATAGAGGATCAAGATAAAAGATATAATAGGAGAAGAAAACATAGAAGATATAATTTTTTTTGAGTACACAGAAGATATAATTTAATTAAGTGGATGGATCATAAATCCTGTATCAGAATATTGAGTCTGATTTTTACTTAAGTTTGTAGTGTATGCTATTACAAATGAATGGTGTTTATTCAGTGCACATCATTGAATAATGATTACGAGTTGTCATCATAATGTGCATACCCTTTTAGTTGTGCTATGTGCAAGCTCTCAATCCCCCAAACCGGCCCCAAGTATAATATAAGGTTGCTTGTCGTAACCAAAAAAAAAAAAAAAAAAAAAACTTTCTCAGTTAACTTCTCAAATTTAAATATTATCTTCATTTTCAATTGCCGGTCTTGCTCCTCTCTCGGATAACATTCTTTAATATTTCAATTACTTTTTTCAAGAATAAGATGACTTATTCCATTCGTTTCATTTAGTTCCATGCCATGCAATGAATTTTAAAATTTATTATATTATTTCGTGACAAAACAATATTGTTGTAATTGGGAGTTGGAATAGTCAATGTCATTGGTTTGATAAGTATTTCACTTGTTGGATATGGTTGGTATATCTTCTTCCAACCATGCATTGTATTGGCATTCATATATACTTTATCTATCCCTCATGCTTTGAAAATTTAATTTATTTATTTAAATAAAATTTTACAAAATAAACGTTTAAAAATCAAGATTAATGTGTGTGTGTGTGTGTATATATATATATATATATATATATATATATATATATATATATATATATATATATATATATATATATATGTATGTATATATATATGTATGTATGTATAACAAAGGGTTATTATTAATTGTAAAATAATAGGTTAATTCCAATTTTTATAACATACTCATATTATTATATGCCATTTTACAAATTTAAGCAATTAACAATTAATAGCATATTAACCATTGTATCAAGCTAACATTTTATACAAATAGGTAATAAAATTAGTTAATTAAATACTTGCGAGCAATGAGGATGAGGCAGGGGGACAACTTGACCAGATATAACTTCTATTGCATGCTTTGCCCATATACTCTGCCCATATACTCGTGTAACTTACATTCTTATATATTATACACTTTTTTGGGGACAACTTGACCAAGTATAACCTGTATGGACACTCACAGGATAATTGGGTACCCGACCCAGAACCACTGGCAGGACCCAAAAGCAAGACAGTTGTCGTTCAAACTACCCAAGACACCTCACTCCTCAGCATCAATGCTCAACGGTTCAACTCCTCAACATTGATGCCCAACGTTCAGCTGCTCAGCATTGATGACCAACGTTCAGCTCCTCTCCTCAGCATTGATGCCCAACGTTCAGCTCCTCAGCATTAATGCTCCATTACTGAGCTGAAGAAAATAAAAAAGACTCACAACGCAAAGTAGAGACACGACACTTCTTATCAGACAAAAACAACACTCAACTCATTTTGTACGCTGAGCACTGCACTCAATACTGTATTCAATTACTCAAACACCGTATCAACAATAATACTCAAATAATATACCGGTAACGCATTATTACCGTCAATCATTATAAACCACAAGATCGTGCAAGATCAACAGGCACAATGGTACACAGGTTCACATGTTAACAGACTATTTCATTTGAACCTAATTCTATATACTATTTATTTATTTTTTGAAAGTGAGACCATTTTTAAAAGTAAGTGAATATTACAAGATGTAAAAAATAGCAAAGTAATTGCAAATTTGATAATGTGAGAGTAGATGTAAAAAATAGCAAAGTAATTACAAATTTGATAATGTGAGAGTAGCGTCCACTACCTAATAATCAAATTTGTAATATTTTAATATAAAAATTATGTTTTATCCACTCTCTCATTCACCTTTGAGAGTCAAACCCAATCTTTAGACAATATATTTTCTGCCCATCAAATGCAGACATCTCCAGTGTCACGGATTTCTTAATCAGTTGATCCATCATCCATATTTCTTCACGTTAGCAACTAAACCTTAAACAATTTGACACATTTTCCATGTGAGTGAATTTTTAAAAAATAAAAGTAAAAATCTGTGGCATGCCCAGTTCTGTCAGTGACAGGCCACCCATCCCCCTATGATTCCTTTGATTTGAATCATTTGAAGCAAAATATGTTAAAAACCACGTGCCCAAATTCACTAAATTTATTAATTTCGAAACAAAATTTAAACTACATTCTCAAAATACTCAAACACATTAAGTAAAACATCGTGAAGTACTGTGCTATATAATACGTTTAAAGGTTTAAATGAATTAATTTATATTTTACAAAGTATAAACAAAAAAACACTGCCCTATACAAAAGAAGAAAAAAATATACTCGCTTTTAGAACAACACAAATAAACAAAAAAATGATATGATCCAAGAAGCCATGCAGAAGGGCCATGAGAGATTCAGGGAAGATCTGCAGATTGGAGAATTATGGGTCATCTGAAACTTCAGTTCGAGAAGACGGCACAGTCTTGTAGCTATCAGAGTGCTGAGAGTCTGTTGTTTCTGTCTCACCATCTGTTAGACAACAACATTGAAAATGGGAAATGAAGAAATGAAAGAACAGGACGCTTTAGCAAAGTTAGTCAGACTGTTGACTTGGTAATTACAAGATTACAAGTTCAACTTCTGGTGGGAGCAGCTTATTAGCTTTCTTAATTAGTTTGAGTTGGCAGGATTTACCCAGTGTACACATTCAGGTAGTGATTACGGGTTTCTCTTGTCACTGAAAAAAAATATAACCAAAAAAGAAATGGAAGATGAGAGCAGGAGTTACATGCATACCAAAGAGCGACTTGATGGTTGGCCTCTTGGGCTTGTTGGAAGTTTTCTTGAGTTCAGCCATGCCAGGGACTTGGTAATCATTCACAATCTCGAAATTCTTGTAGGTGTAGCCGACGAAGTTGACGTCTTTTGATGATAGCATCTGCAGGGAGAGGAGGAGAATGAGATGAATTGAGAGTTTATGGGGAGGAATGTAGTCCCAAATGGGATGCAGGCACAGTACCTTTCTCCATTGCCCAGATTTTGATGAAGTGTGAGTGTGGCTTTCTGACTGCAGCCCAGCAAAACAGTGAAACACAAAAGGTCAAACCCTTCTCAATAAGAGCTAATCAAATGTATGTGTTGAAAACTGAAATTAGTAGTCACTATCCGAGTGTACACTGGGTAAATCCTGTCTTGTGTTCTTAGACGACCAGTCTAGTTTGTCTATAGCTTATCAGCTCAAACCAAGAAGATCAATAGGCTGCTCCTGCTGGGAGTCAGCAACCTAACCAACTTGGTTGGGGTTACTGCTTTGTGACCCTAATCGACAAAGGATCACAAGGAGGTAAACCAGCCTTGTTACTGAACACAAGGAGGTAAACTAGTCTTGTGACCCTAGCTCTCAAAGGATCACAAGGAGGTAAACTGGTCTAAGTTGTCCATAGCTGACTTACTCAAAACCAAAAAAATTAATAGGATGTTCCTGCTGGGAGTAAAACTTGTAACCTTGTGGTTACCAAGTTTATAGCCTAACCAACTTGACTGAAGTTGCCTTGAATGTGTGTGTTTGGAAGCTGGAAAAAGGAGAGGGGAAAGGGAACCAGTACCTCCTCAAACTTTTCAAAGTTTTGAGTGTCCAATTCATCATTGACTTCAGGTATGAAAGCAGCTTCCATATGATATATTCTGTCCCAATCAACTCCATTGAACCAAGGATGGGCCTATAATGAGGCAAAACAGGCAGCCTTAACAACTGAAACTGATCCAAGAACACATATACACAACATAGTACACACCATAAAACACCTTTATTTCAGTTGCACCATTTGATCCAAGCCTCTTGGTCACATCACAAAGTAGTCTGCTGATAATGTCTTTGGCTTCAGGAGACAACTTTGCTTCTTCAGGAAACTTTAGATGTGCTCTCCAGTTTACTATCTGCATATTCGAGTGCAAAATCATTGCAGAGAACAAAAGAGTGAGACGTGACAACGTTTTGTTTAAGGACAAGACTATAAAGAAAAACGCCTAACACCAAAGATACATACAATGTCTGCCAACATATATATACCCAAATTAAGTTTACCTTCCTACATGTTGACATGGGATCATCAGAGTAAAAAGGTGGATACCCCACAAGCATTTCATACATTATAGCACCAAGTGACCACCTATAAGCAAGGACAACCTTAGGTTACAATGGATCTTGTAAGACAAGCAGAAAGACAGAAAACATGTCATTCCAATATCTTAGATACAAATGATTCCAGAAGGTTTGAGGAAAGAAAAAACACATCTTCAGCAAACAAAAGTCCATGAAGAAGATATGAAAAAGATGCAGCCAAGGTCTGATTAACATACAACATACTAACCAGTCACATTCCATCCCATAGCCTTTCTTCAACAAAACCTCTGGCGCGATATAGTCTGGTGTACCCACAGTGGAATAAGCCTGCAATAGGCCAATGGTCATATGAAGAATGAAATTGCTTAAAAAAGAAAAACGCATTATAAGAAAAGGCTTACAAGTGTCCTCCGATTTTTTTGCCAATGTTGTAGTTGCTCTTGTTGAGTGCGTTTTGGAGCTTGAGCATGATCATCAGACTTTGAAGCTTCACCGGTATTATCTGCCGTGAAGTCCTTCTCTTGTAGGGTACTGCAGTCTAAAGGTTTACATAGTCCAAAATCTGAGAGTCTTAAATGACCATATCTATCCAGTAGCAGGTTATCAGGCTTGATATCTCTGTCGAAAATAGGATGTAGTATGAGAAGGTATAACAAATTTTGTATTAAACAAACACTACCAAATTAACCCGGGTAACAAACAAATGATGACCTATGTATATAGTTATGCTTATGGATAGATTCAATAGCCAAAACAGTCTCTGCAACATAAAATCTCGCCTCATCGTCTGTTAAAATGTCCTTTCTCATCAGCAATGTCATCATATCTCCACCAGGCAGATATTCCATGATGAGGTATAGGTACTCTTCATCTTGAAAAGAACAATACAGTTTCACAATACAATTGCTATCCACCTCTGCTAGCAGATTCCTCTCAGCCTTCACATGTTCAACCTAATATAATCAACAAGTTAGGGACTAGTAACCATAGTTAATCAAGCTAGCCATGTCTAAGACCACCCGAAGAAGATAATCACAAACCTGTCCTCTGCGAAGCATTTCTGATTTCTTAAGCTTCTTCATTGCATACACATGACCGGTTGTCTTTTCCCTACAAATTCTTACCTGTACAACAAAGAAGCCAATCACTAACATATGATTCCCAGTTCAAGCTGGGAACTACTCAGGGCCCCTTAAATGCAACAAAAACAATTACCTCCCCAAATGCTCCCTTTCCAATCATTGTTAGTAACTCAAAATCATCCGCTCCCATTTTGTGCCTCCGCAGCCTCATAAATTCTGTTTCCTTCTTCTCCAAATATTTTAGCAGATTATTTTGATCTTCTTCTGAAACATCAGCGTCGGCAAGTTTCTTTTCAAGTAAGCTTCGACTGCATGCCAAGCAACAGAAATGAGGAACAACTATACATTTCACAGCACTGCAAAGGACATTGATTGCAAAAGTATTGAACAGTGCATATGATGAGGGCAATATATACATGCTTTATTATATGGGTCAGTTTCTGCTTTCATACCATGAGAAGAAAGATAAATGTAGGGGGGAAACAGAAACCTCAGCCAAGTTAGACAGGCAATTGACTTGGTAACCATAAGGTTACAAATTCAACTCCTAACAGGAGCAGTCTATTGGTCTTCTTGGTTTGAGCTGATCAGCTATGGACAACCTAGGCTGGTTTCCTGGTCCTTTGCCAGTTAGGTCCCCAAGATAAATGTAAGAACAGAAGGCAATGTGTAAGGCATACCGCTCCCTTCTCTCCTGCAAAATTCTCATCTTCTCCTTGTAATGATTCTCTATGTACTGCTTTGCTGCAGCTACCTTCTGCTTGGTAACATTGGAGGCTTCTTCATTGGATAACTGCTTAGAATCTTCATTTCCACCACCCATTGAATCACTCTCCTGATTTGATGTTCTTGAATTATCGCGGGGCTGAAGCTTCTGCAACCAATTCCTCTTTGATTCCATCTACTTACTTCCCTTTCCCTCAATTATCATAACATACATACAACCTCCATGCCCTCATTGCAATCTTTCTCTACCCATTCTAAACAAAATCCCAAAACCTATTAAAGACACAATTTTGATCACAACCATGATTCTGGAACAACGTTAATAGCCACATTATGCATCAATTCAACATAAAACAGAATCCAATTTCCTCGTTTTGTTTTCAATGGTGAAAAAAGCATGAATTCAGGCTTCAATTATCAATATTTTAACTTGAAAAGAACCAAAAGCATATGAACATTTGCAGAGAAAGAAATAGAGAGACCCAATTATTACCGCGGAAACTTGGCGTTGGAGGGGAGGGCAGATATGCGAGTGGTGATACAGAGATATGACAATGGCGATATGCAATTGCAGCAGAAAAAAAGCAGAAACAGAAATGGTGAAATCAGTAAAAATGTATATTACAAAAGGAGTAATAATAATAATAGTAAAAATAAAGAAAAAATGTAAGAAGCAGAGAGGGAAGAAAGGAACAGCAAAAGCGAGATTTACGTTGGTTGAAGCTCCTTGTTGTTCGCATGACGATGGTCTTCGCCCTTCATGGCTTCCCTCCCTTCTTTTTTCTTTTTCTAATTTATTATTATTGCAGTAATATTTTATCTATTACTCCCTATTATTTTATTTAATTTAATAATTGGGTTAACGTATTTTTATTGATTATACCAATGGGATATTAAAAGAGCCAATATTTATGCAACTTAATTGGCTGTTTTTTTAGTTGAAATTTTATGTGTTTTTTATATTAATAAAAAATGTTGAATTCTGTCAACTTTAAAGTAAATCATGCCATTTAGATCGACATGTATTGCATGACAAGTAAATTTCTATATCGATATGTTTTTCTTATCTTGAGTATATGACAAAACCATTAATGGATATAATATAACCATTAACGTAAGTGTTTGGAATGTATGATGAGAACATGACTTGTTTTTGTTACGGAGTATATTAGTAGAAATTCATAATTTTTCTTCACTATCTTATATGAAGTTGTGGAAACTAGAAATGCCATTGTTCTCGTCGTGTATCAATTAGGCCAAGTGGCCAACACTCTAATATATGATATATTAATTAGGACAATAATTAATCTCACTATTTTTCTTCAAGTGTCGTCTATTATGGATAATAAATTGAATTCAAGTATTCTTTTTGAGCTTGGTTGTTGCACTAATCTCACTTAATTGGATCTGAGTTCAAATTCATTCTTTGGAGCATTGCTTTCATCACTGTCATCTTTGACAAAGTTGTCTAAGTTGTATTTATCATATAATTTTCTTTCTGTAACATTTCACCACATTTTTCTCCACCAGTCGAACGTATTTTATGCTTCAAAACAATTTATTCAACGGGAGCATTCCATCTGAAATTGATTTGCTTAGAAATCTTGAATTTCTTTTTGAAAGCAATTTGGAGAGAATGAGAGGTTCCGTTTAACAGATGTGTCAACACACTATATGATAGTTGATAATTAATTACTTGATTGATTTCTTTTTATTTGTGATCTGTTTGGAAGCCCGAAAAATGACTTTTCGGAAGTCATTTTGCGGATTTTCTGATGTTTGGGTACTCAAGGAAAATGAAGTCAAATGAAAATATTCATTCTGGTAAACAGAAAAAATATCCAATTTGGTAGAAAATGTCTTCCTAATTTTTTAGTCAGAAGATATTTTCAGATCAATTTCTTTTTATTTTCCATCACTCTCACCTCCATTCTTTTTAAAGTTAGTTTTCTTTTATTATTATTACCACCATCACATTCACCACCACGACACAACCACAACCACCACCACCACCACCACACAACCACCACTATTACCACACAACCACTACTACCACCACCTCAACCAACACCACTACTACCACTACCACCAACACCAATACCACCACAACCACCGCTACCACCACCACCACTACCATCAACACCAACGCCACCACAACCATCACCATACAACCACAACTACTACCACTGTACTACCACTTGACCACCACCAACACCAACGTCACCACGACCACCACATATAATAATAATAATAATAATAATAATAATAATAATTATTATTATTATTATTATTATAACAAATAATATGTTCATTTTCAGGAAAATGAACCAAACAAAAAATATGTAATTTCTTAACTTCAGTCAAACAGAAAAAATACTCTTAGTTTTATGAACTTAAGCCAAACACCAGAAAATGAAAATATTTTTTAAAAAATGAGTCATTTTCTAGAAATCATTTTTCAGATTTTCAATCGGACCCTAGGTAAATTTAGACTTCAATATATGTTTCGGGCTTATTTAATATATACATAGTAATTCTTTTTTAATATATACATAGAATTTTTATTTCTAATATAATAATATATACATATAAATATTTAATAAAATTTTTGGGGCGGATGGCCAAGACATACCTACCCACCCACATACCTCCGCCCCTGCACATATGCAAATTGGACGGCTTCATGATATATGGATTCCTTACTTGGTTTGCCTACCTAAGTACCATTACTATTTACTAGTGTGGATTTTTTATTTTTTTGTTGGGTATGAAACATATTAGAGCATTTGATTATATTAAATTTTTTTTTTGAAACAAAAAATATTAATTTTAGAAAGTCTTAATCATGTAGTTTGTACATTACACGTTTTACTCATGTACCTTGGATCGTTATACTGTGGACCCTGGTCCGAAACAACGCCATATTATTACGGATCCCATGATAGTTTTTTTTTTAAAACTAAAATATAACTGTAATTTGAAAAAAAAAAAAACAATGACGAAGAAGCAAGAACAAAAAAACACACACAAGTTCATCAGATCACAAAGACACACACGACAAAAGTTGAATATTTAAACAACATTGTGAAA
The DNA here is from genome assembly GCA_003576665.1 of Ipomoea trifida. NCBI lineage: Eukaryota > Viridiplantae > Streptophyta > Magnoliopsida > Solanales > Convolvulaceae > Ipomoea > Ipomoea trifida. The sequence continues at coordinate 17,663,084 of CP025657.1, forward strand.
TTTGAAAAACATGAAGCATAAGAGATAATAATTGGGCTTATATTATGTATATCTTAGAATATTGACACAAAATAGAATACACAAAATATTGACACAAAATACACAAAACTCATCATCCTAACATTGTGGTACGGATTGTGCACCCTGATCCAGAATATAAATTACCATGTACCTTCCATAATCATATAGCTAAACGCCTAAACTTTGAAGACAAGAAAAATTGTATATATGTTTTTTCTTCACCATGCGATATGCATGGGAAAAAGTTTCTTGACCTCTTTATTGTCACGCCCCACTTCTAGGACATGACCCGGCCGTATCGTTACATTAAAACCTGTAACAATACGAAGCCTAACCATACATACCTTTCGAAACCTTCATAACAACACTTGAATACATAACAATTCCACAACCAATAACTAGTTCTTCCAAAAACACTAATCAACTCACCACTATTAAATATTTACAATCAATAGTAGTATGTCCAAAATGCATCACATGCACCAAAATCAAGCACAATGGTTTACCAGAAATATAATGGGGCAAAGCTATTATCCCACACAACCAAAAATCCATGATAAGCTCCAATACTAGGACTAAGTCTCCTAGTTTCAAAAGTCACCTTCGAGACTTCACCACTTGTGCTCTTGCTATTCACATGTCCTTAACTATTCTGAAACATGAGGAAAAATACAAATAATGAGCTAATGCCCAGTAAGTGATATTCTTCTCAACCCCGGATCAAGTAACCTAAAAAGACAATAACTCTATAGTAATTTAATAGGTGCAAATCACGATCTTCAAACTGTATCGAAGTCATATAATTCCATCATCCCATACACAGGTTCTTCAAAATATAGCAACTTTAGCTTTAGCTACACGGGCATCAACATTATTACATAACACAATACTTTCAAATCTCAAATCATTCTTTAACTCATGACTCATTGGCAACCTACACCCACCATTATACCTTGTGGCATAGGCCATTATCGGTATAATGATCTAATAAGACTCGACGATTCGGAATGAGTCAGGCTCGACGATTCGGAATGAGCCGGATGGAACGTTCCAACATATAATTCAAAAGTAAAGACTCGACGATTCAGAATGAGTCATGCTCGACGATTCGGAATGAGCATTTAGGAACGTTCCAAGCCAAACAAAACAAATTGTAGGTTGCCTCATGAGTTTGGTAAAACATTCCAAATAATTCTTATAATCAAATAGCCCATTGTAGCAAAAATCGTTTCCTTAACATACACCACATAACAAGGTGCATATCCAAAAGTAATATGAAATCCGTATAGCTCATAACTTGGCAAAACAAATCTGACTTCCTAACTAATAATTGCCAAATAACTTACTTGATCCTCTCTTATAGCAAAACCCCTTAATACAAATCACACTTACAATTAAAGTCCAAAAGGTCATGTTCACCTATTCACAAAATCCATACTTAGGCATGCCCAAAGATATCTATAATAAAGTTAGTAGTCCAAAGACATATCATAGCACTTCTTCAAACATATACTTAAAAATTAATAATAATAGCTCATAAATCGCATAATAGTGAACTCACACTTTAACAATCATAAATAGCTTGAGTCATACTTTATCAAAAGCCCAACATATTGTTAACTCAAACTAACCCTAAAATGGGTATTCCAATTGGTAGAGATTCCAAATAAACTATGGGTTTTGCAATAATAAGGAGAGAAGAGTTAACCACTTACCTAAAACATCCAAATCTTAGCTATTTAGCTCACCCAAATACTCCTTGTCAAAACCCTAATATTTTCAAAACATCAATCTTAGGGCTCCAACGATAAACTCAACTCAAAAAGAGTGAAATATGGAGGTCAAACTTACCTTGAATACTCCAAAAATTACTTGAGACCTAAGCTTGAAGAAGATGGAGAATAAAGCTTCAAGATTTTTCCTTCCCTTATCTCTCTAGCAACTCTCCTTATCTTCTTTCAAAATGAGTTATATTCTTGCAAATGAGATATTTATCCAAGACAAGTGATTTCTTAACCTTTAAGGGAAATGAAGGGTAATTTGGTAATTTCATCCAAGGTCAAATTAAGAAGCTTTGACTTGTTGACTTCACTCAATAAACATAAGTATAATTGTTTTTCTAAAAAATATGGGTATTACATTTATGGTCTTTCATTTCCGCGTACTACACTAGTAAACAAATAATGCATGTTCAAATAAGCAATTCAAAGTTATCAATGTGTCTCCACTTGGACACTAATGAAATCACCACTGGCCAAGGATATATTTGTTAATGGATGGGCATTTATACTGCGGATATTCTTATGGGTCAAGCTAGACAGAGCAAAATTCTTCACCATCTAACTGACTAAGAACTACAAGAAAGTAAACCAATATATGTGTTGCATAGTTGATCGATAAGCTCAAACCAGAAAAGCCAGCAAACCACTCCTATCCAAAGTTGAACTTGTAATATTATGATTACCAAGTCTAACAGTTTAATCAACAGACTTTATCCTATTCTTATACCTAAAAGTAGTCACGCAAAACACATTTAAACATTTGACTAACCGGGGCCAGGTGGGAATTAATGTCCAGCTGTTTACATTGACTTTCATTTTCTTCATCGAACTCTGCATGGTGCTTCAAGAAGCCCCATCTTTAAAAGGCTGCCTATCTTTCTTCATCATACCAACAAAAGGAAAAGGAAAAAAAATGGGAAATTTTGGTTGGAATTATGCAGCGCTCATCTTTCTGGTGATGCCTTGTTTCTTTGCATTGGAGACGATAGCATCAACAACAACTGAAGCTGAAGCTCTTCTGAAATGGAAGACCGGCCTGTCAATGGGAAATTTTCCACTCAAATCATGGTCACTATCCAACCTAAGAAACCTTTGTAATTGGAGGGGCATTGTCTGCAATGCTGGTGGAGCTGTCTCTCAGATCAATCTTCCTAATGCTCATCTCTCCGGTACTCTTCACCACCTCAATTTTACTTCTTTTCCCAGCCTCACTCGTTTCAACATCAGTGGTAACACCTTCGATGGATCAATCCCTCCTGCCATCGCTGATTTGTCCAACTTGGTCTTCTTGGACTTGAGCGACAATGAGTTTGATGGAAACATACCGCCACAGATTGGGAACTTGACGGAGCTTCAGCACCTCGACCTTAGTTTAAACTTCATTAGTGGAGTTATTCCTCATCAGATTGGAAACCTTCAAAAGGTATGCTTCCTAGACTTTGGGCATACGTTTTTAGATGGTTCTGACTGGTCGTCTAAAGTTAAGAGTTTTCCTATGCTCAGACATTTCAGTTTCGCTTCGGGTACATTGATATCCTTCCCTGATTTCATACTATATTCTCGCAACCTAACTTATCTTGATTTGAGTGAAATCTCTTTGAATGGTTCCATTCCTGAGTCATTGTTCGCCAATTTAGAAAAGCTTGAGTATCTGGATCTTTCTGACAACAAATTTTCGGGGCCTTTATCACCCAACATTGACAATCTGTCTAACCTCAAAGATCTTGTACTGTCACAAAATCAATTCGAAGGTGAAATCCCATATTCTATAGGCCAACTCAAACATCTTCAAGTTTTTGACATTAGTTACAATCTCTTGAATTCAACTATTCCTTCATCACTGTCATCTTTGACCAAATTGTCTTATCTGGACTTATCATCTAATTTTATTTTCGGTAATATTTCACCCCATCTCATCTCCAATTGGACCAAGCTTACAAATTTGGGACTTGCCCAAAATTCTTTCAATGGCAGTATTCCATCTGAAATTGGTTTACTCACAAATCTTGAATACCTTTCCTTGTCCGGAAATAAGTTTCATTGCACCATTCCACCTCAGATTGGAAACTTGCAAAATTTGATTGGATTAGAGCTTATTGATAACGACCTCTATGGTTTAATACCTCAAACAATTGGAAACCTTACCAGCCTCCAGAAACTTTGGCTTTTCGATAACAATTTGTCAGGAAAACTTCCACCCCAAATAGGAAACTTGCAAAATTTGGATGAGCTAGAATTATCAGACAACCACTTCTATGGTCTAATACCTGAAACAATTGGAAACTTGCATCACTTGACTAGTCTAGACTTCCAAAACAACAGCTTCTTTGGTCCAATACCACAATCAATCGGAAACCTCACTGGCCTTGCTGATCTAGCGCTTTCCAATAATAATCTCAGTGGGATGTTGCCACCTCAAATAAGAAACTTGAAAAGTTTGGAAATTCTAGAATTGTCAGAAAACAACATCTGTGGACCAATATTTGAGATAATTGGAAACCTCACAAGACTCAGCTATATTGAGATTTCCTATAATAATTTCACTGGAACACTTCCACCTCAAATAGGAAACTTATTGGACTTGAGTGTTCTAGACTTGTCAAGGAACAACTTTTATGGTCCGATACCTCAAATAATTGGAAACCTCACACAACTTATAGCCCTACGCCTTTCCACAAACAATTTCATTGGTACACTTGTGTTTGATAGTGGAAATCCAACATCGAATCTTGTCTCTTCAACCATTTGCAATTTACGATCTCTCGAAATTTTAGATTTGGCAAACAATTCGTTAACTGGGCCAATACCTCAATGTTTGGCAAACACCGATCTGTCCGTGTTAGATTTGCACCAGAATCAATTTCATGGACCAATCCCAACAAAATTTAAAGTTTGCAACTCCTTGAGCAGACTTAGTTTGTATCATAACCAATTAGAGGGTGCAGTGCCACATTCTTTAATCAACTGTAAAGAGTTACAAGTTCTCGATCTTGGACACAACAATTTGAGTGGTGCATTTCCAATGTGGTTAAGAGATCTTCCAAATCTAAATGTTCTTAACTTGAGATTTAATCGGCTGAATGGTTCCATCCGAAATAGAAGGATTAAAGGGCATTTGTTTCCTCAACTTCGTGTCTTTGACCTCTCTCATAATGAATTCACCGGGGATTTACCCACGTGGTTTTTCAAGAATTTTAAAGCCATGACAAATGTTGATGAAGATAAATCACAAATGTACCTTGGCTTCGACAATACCGGTGTAGACATTTCCTCTCCCTATTACTATGAAGATTCAATGATTGTGAGTGTGAAGGGGCAAGAGCGTGAACTTGTAAGAGTACTTAGAATGTTTCTTACCATTGATCTCTCAAGCAATAAATTTGAAGGGCATATTCCCAATAGCATTGGAGATCTTATTGCATTACGTGAATTAAATTTATCAAGTAACAAGTTTACTGGACACATCCCAACGTCTCTTGGAAATTTATCCGTGTTGGAATCTTTAGACCTTTCTTTGAATCAAATTGGTGGAGTTATCCCTGAGCAATTGGCAAGAATTACAACTCTGGAAGTATTGAATCTCTCACATAATATGCTTGTGGGATGCATACCTCAAGGCCCACAATTCAATACATTTGAAGCAAATTCATACCAAGGAAATGATGGTTTGAAAGGAAAGCCTTTATCACAAAGTTGTGGGGACGGTGTGACACCACAACTTCCTGCACCAAAGGATTTTTACAAAGAAGATGATTCGGGTTTTTTGAGCGGGTGCACAATAAAAGTTGTGGCAATGGGGTACAGTTGTGGTATTCTTTTTGGATTATTCATGGGAAGTCTCATGCTTCTGACTGGAAAGCCAGAATTCATTGCAAGGTTTGTTGAAGAAGAAGCATACAAACTAGCAATGAAGGTCAAACGAAGAAAATCAAATACAAGAAGAAGAAGAAGAAACTAGATAGCTTTGCATGTCAATGGTAAGTAATCCGGCCTGTTACAACTATGTATGTTACGTTTTTTGTTTGGTAAGGCATAATTAAGCAAGTCCAGATGCATGAACGAGTAATTGGTGAAGTGTGTTTACTATCTTTTGCAGATCGATTCTCTCCAAATGACAAAGATTCGGAAAGAGGATGATGTTAAAGAAGCATTTTGGATTGTTGTTATATGATAGGTGTTGTTATATGTTAATCTGAGTTATATGATTTTGGTCTAATACCAAATGTTCCAAGCATGATGAATAATGTGTTTGTTAATGTCTTAGAGCTTTAATTTCTTTCTAAAATAGATTTATTATGGGTATGGGAAAAAAGATTATTACTTTCTGTCAATAGATTGTAACCTAGACAATTTGCTTCTGTCAATTGGATCTTGAAGCTGGATAATACAAGTGACCAATGATATATATGTCCATACCACGTAACATTTGTAAGATATTTATATAGTAAATGGTTGAATATTTATTTAGACATGTTAACCGGAAGCATAAATAATATTTTGGTGTTGTGGAGTTTAGAATATTATTTATGTTCGGTAGAAATTTTATATTTTTGATTGATTAAGAAGAGTTTATTACCAAAATGGTCCCTCGACTATTGCGAAATTATCAATTTGGTACTCGACAATTTTTCGTGCCTAATTAAGTCTCTCGACTTTGAAAATTTTAATCAATTTGGTCCTCCGTTTATGATATGGTATGGTTATGCTTTTAAGAGCTTATTATTACAATTGAGAAGTGCTATAAGAAGCACGATATCCACCCGGTTGGGTGCCAGTCTACAAATCCAAAGGCAAACAACAGCCCATGGGAGTCACAACCAATTCTGAAAA
>CP025657.1:17682953-17823777 GCA_003576665.1 Ipomoea trifida
CACAAATCTTGAATTCCTTTCTTTGTCCGGAAATAAATTTCATTGCACCATTCCACCCCAAATAGGAAAATTGCAAAATTTGATTTTATTAGACCTCATTGCAAGCAACCTCTATGGTTTGATACCTCCAACAATTGGAAACCTTACAAACCTCTCCATCCTTCTGCTTTACAAAAACAATTTGTCAGGAAAACTTCCACCCCAAATAGGAAACTTGCAGAATTTGGATTGGCTAGAGTTATCAGACAACCACTTCTTTGGTCCAATACCACAAGCAATCGGAAACCTCACTGGCCTTACTCATCTAGTGCTTTCAAATAATAATCTCACTGGGATGTTGCCACCTCAAATAAGAAACTTGAAAAGTTTGGAAAGTCTAGAATTGTCTGAAAACAACATCTATGGACCAATATTTGAGATAATTGGAAATCTCACAAGCCTCGGTTCCATTCAGATTTCCTATAACAATTTCACTGGAACACTTCCACCTCAAATAGGAAACTTATTGAATTTGATTGACCTAGACTTGTCAAGAAACAACTTTTCTGGTCCAATACCTCAAACAATTGGAAACCTCACACAACTTTTATCCCTACGCCTTTCCACAAACAATTTCATTGGTACACTTATGTTTGATAGTGGAAATCCAACATCAAATCTTGTCTCTTCAACCCTTTGCAATTTACGTTCTCTCGTAATTTTGGATTTAGCAAACAATTCGTTAACTGGGCCAATACCTCAATGTTTGGTAAGCAAAGAGCTGTCTGTGTTAGATTTGCACCAGAATCAATTTCATGGGCCAATCCCAACACAATTTAAGGTTTACAACTCCTTGAGCAGACTTAGTTTGTATGGTAACCAATTAGAGGGTGCAGTGCCACGATCTTTAATCAATTGTAAAGAGTTAGAAGTTCTTGATCTTGGACACAACAATTTGTGTGGTACATTTCCAATGTGGTTAAGAGTTCTTCCAAATCTAAAGGTTCTTAGCTTGAGATTTAATCGGCTGAATGGTTCCATCCGAAATAGGAGGATTAAAGGGCATTTGTTTCCTCAACTTCGTGTCTTTGACCTCTCTCATAATGGATTCACAGGGGAGTTACCCACATGGTTTTTCAAGAATTTTAAAGCCATGACAAATGTTTGTGAAGATAAATCACAAATGTACCTTGGTTTGAACAATAACGATACAGACATTTTATCTCCCTTTTACTATGAAGATTCATTGATTGTGACTATGAAGGGGCAAGAACGTGAACTTGTAAGAGTATTTGGCATGTTTATTACCATTGATCTCTCAAGCAACAAATTTGAAGGGCATATTCCAAATAGCATTGGAGATCTTCTTGCATTACGTGAATTAAATTTATCACGTAACAAGTTCACTGGGCACATTCCAGCGTCTCTCGGAAATATAACCATGTTGGAATCTTTAGACCTTTCTTTGAACCAAATTGGTGGAGTTATCCCTGAGCAATTGGCAAGAAGTACAACTCTGGAAGTGTTGAATCTCTCACATAATAAGCTTGTGGGATGCATACCTCAAGGCCCACAATTCAGTACATTTGAAGCAAATTCATACCAAGGAAATGATGGTTTGAAAGGAGAGCCTTTGTCAAAAAGTTGTGGGGATGGTGTGATACCACAACTTCCTGTATCAAATGATTTTTACAAAGAAGAAGATTTGAGTTTTTTGAGCGGATGCACAATAAAAGTTGTGGCAATGGGGTACGGTTGTGGTATTCTTTTTGGATTATTCATGGGAAGTCTCATGATCCTGACTGGAAAGCCAGAATTCATTGCAATGTTTGTTGAAGAAGAAGCATACAAACTAGCAATGAAGGTCAAACGAAGAAAATCAAAGACAAGAAGAAGAAGAAACTAGCTATCTTTGCATGTCAATGGTAAGTAATCTTATTACACCAAAACAATTTACAACTATATACGGTATGTTTTTGTTTGGTAATGCATAAGTGCATGTAGATGCATGAGGGAATATACTGTGATACCCCAAAATTAATTTTAAAGAAATTAAAATTCCTTTCAAACAAAGTTTTGAAAATAAAACCTTTTATTTAAAAATTTTTCTCTACCAATTTTTGCCTACATATACATATGTAATTATATTTTATAATAAATACCTTATATATATTTTTTAAAATGAATGATTTAATTATTTATGTACTTATGCAAGATTTTATAAACCCTACCTAAGTGATATAAATATTGATTCAATTTTTGACCCCAATGTATATCTGAGACGAGCCTGTGAATCTTATATAAATGTTTTCAAATCTAAAGCCGAATCAAAAGGAACCTAACCTATTTTCAAACTAAACAAGAATATAAATTTTAACCAAACTTGATCCAACTTTTGACTCAAAATTTTAACCCGAAATTTTACTCCAAAATATTCTCATTTTGCCCTCCCTATCCGTTCAAACAAATCAGCCCTAGGGTTTCGTGCCCATATACATAGGGCATGAACTATTCCCCTTTGCCTCCTCAATCCCTCCTTTCTCCCCTTTGTTCTTCCTAGAGCTTCAAACACCAACACCACATGAGAAGACAACATATAGTGAACCTCTTCTTCCTCCCTTCTACTCTCTTTTCTTCTTCTCCTTCTCTTATTCTTCTTCCCATTGTTATATGCATGTGTATATCTATGTTTGTGTGTAATGCTTGTCTTTGATTTCTTTGGTTTGGGTGTTAGGAGGTGAAGAAAGTGATCATCATTGAGGTATAGAGGAGAGATTGGTGCTACTAGGCTAACAATTAAGCTTGAGGTATGTACCATGGATAGATGCCTAAAATCTAACGTTTATGCTCCATTTTCTGTAGAAATGTAATATATGTGTTGAAACCTTTGTAACAAGTCTAAAATCTAACAAGCATAAGAGGTGGACCAGCTGGTCCCGCCTTCATGGCCTAGCCGAGTACACCCGCGGGACGTTGTGACCCGTGAGGCAGTGTTCTAGTTCTGGGTGAAGTACTGCCAAGTTGTACTTGTTTTGAGTGTTAAAAGTATATTTTCAACTTTCAAATGTTTTTAAAATGCATTAAGAGTTTTTGCATCGACATTGGGTTTGTTTTCGTAAATGCATGCCATAACATGAGGGATAAAGCTATTTTGATCATATATTGACTAAAATCATTTTAGAAAGCCTTTTTACATATGTATGGATGTGTGTGTGTGTGTATATATATATATATATATATATATATATATATATATATATATATATATATATATATATATATATATATATATATATATATATATATATATATATATACATACATACATATACATATACACACAAAAAAAAAAATAGGTTCGCGTGCGGGTGGGTGACTCTTGTGTGATTCTCTAGTTAATTTGATGAAGGCCATTGATTTTGACTAAATCAACCTCCAGGATCAACAATGATTAAAAAATACGGTGATAATTTGGTCTTTTTGCATCTAGGTCAAATTTAAGGTGTGTTGTTTTCCTGGTTAAGGTGCGTGGTTTTCTTTCTTAAAAGTGCATGGTTATTGTGGTTAAGGTGCGTGCTTTTGAGTTTAATAAGGTGTGTTAGTTGTTCAAACTTAGGTGTATCCGTCTAAAATTTTAGGTGTGTGGTTTTTCTTCTTAAGCTGCGTGGTTTTTGTGCTTAGAGTGCGTCAGTTGATGAACGTAAGGTGTGTCGGCCTAAAGCTTTAGGTGATGGTTTTCCTTCTTAAGGTGAGTTGTATTCCTTCTTAAAGTGCGTCATTTTAAAGCTTTAATTAGGTGTGTGATTTTCCTTCTTAAGGTGCACCATTTTTCTACAGTTTGCTTCTTTAATTCATCAATTCATCAATTTTGTTCTGCCCAAAGACACCGTACATGAAGAAAAAGCTTTTTAGGAACTTGTGTTAAGCCTTGCAACAGGAATCACGTTTTTTTTTTAAATTTTTATTTATTTGAGCCGTTGTTGATCTAGATTTGATCAACAACTCAAACCTAACCCTAGTTTTCACAATATGATGATGATTTGATATTAGTATGATACGAGGATGATTTGATATAAGTATGATATGGTATGGTTATGCTTTTAAGAGCTTATTATTACATATGTTTCTATAGAGAGATAAATAACTTTGAAAATGACTATATTCATGTGAGGTCTTGTGAGGTATATACTACTATCTTTTAAATCTATAGTTATATATGCCTATACTTACCTACTAAACCATATTATCATGGTCTTCTCTCATGACTATTATTATTTGATGTTGAGTTGAGTGTGTGAGTAACCAAATATTTTCAAAACCTATAACTTTGAACTGTTTTTAACTACAAAATCCTATATTTTCTAAACTTATATAAATGTATTTATTTTACGGGGTTGAGTGGTTCTTACTTTGCATTTTTTTGCTAACTGTTGTTTGTGTTTTCAATTTAACCTTTTTCAGGTGCTGCTGATGCATGATGAGAGTGTTAGTAGTGTTGACTTTTGGTAGTTCTATCCTCATAGTCTCCTAGATGATCTCTTTGATGTAGTATGACTTTGGTTGACTTGTAGACTTATGTTATGATTTCAGTAGCATTTTCTGGTGATTTGTTGGTTTGTAATGATGCTTAGATATATGGGTCTTAGAACCCTTGTTGACTTAAGCTTATGTATGATGTTCATGGATTTAGCCGAAGCAACTACTCGGGAGTGGTTAGTTGTAACGGTAACATTCCCCGACTTATGATTATGGATTTTACACACCTATTTTACTTTAAATTGAATCCTTTAGGTTATTTTTGCTGTCTAAGTTATATTTTAAATCTGGGTTCTAGGGTTGAAATTTGAGGGTGTTACATATACTGTGGAGTCTGTTTACTAATTTTTGCAGATCGTTTCTCTCCTGATGATAAATACTCGAGACAGAGGGTGTTATTAAAGAAGTGCATGTTTTGGTTTGTTGCTGTGATTCAGAAATCACCTCTCAGGTACTGATTGCTTTTGGATCTCTAGCTTGTTGAGATGTGGAATATGAATTGAGGCAATAACATAAAAAATGGCTACAACCTACATGCATGAAGTCTAAGAGAGATGGAGTTAGGTGGTTAATTACTTTTATTAATATTTTGCATTTCCCATACATGCTTTTAATATTTGCAACCCCTAACAAACTTCGAGAGTTTTTGCCTCTTTGCCACTTGTCTGCATCGTTCCCTTGACAAGTATCATAGCAACTAATTATTAGTGTGTTGTAGTAAAATAACAAATTAATTAATTGAGTTATTAATTTCATTTTTTGTCCTATATTTATATGTAGCGTTCTATTTTTTGTCTTTTTTTTTTTTCAAAATATCACATGTGGTTTTAGTATTATTGTCGGTTGACCATTTTTGTCCTTTATCAACAAAATTGTTTAAATGCACTTAAATACAAGGGTATTTTTATCTTCAAATAGGGATTTTTTTAAAAATAAAATAAAAATAAAAATATAGCGGGTCAACCAATTAAAAAATCGAAATGTCCTTGTATTTAACTTCATTTTAATGATTTTGTTGACGTAAGACAAAAAATGATCATGTCACCACAATAATACTATGACCAAATGTGGATATTCTAATTTAAAAAGAAAAAAATTAAAAAAACTAAAAATGTACTGCAACATATAAATCTAGAATCAAAAATAAAATTAACTCTAATTAATTTTAAGGAAATTTATTAAGAACAATTGTCTCTAGGCCGGGAGTAAAACCAATGATCATGTCACCACAATAATACTATGACCAAATGTGGATATTCTAATTTAAAAAGAAAAAAATTAAAAAAACTAAAAATGTACTGCAACATATAAATCTAGAATCAAAAATAAAATTAACTCTAATTAATTTTAAGGAAATTTATTAAGAACAATTGTCTCTAGGGAGTAAAACCAATTCAAATAATAGGAGAACTTATACCTAATAGAGAGTTTAATTTTGGTTTCATCACAACTTTGTAGAATAGATATTTATGAATTTTGTTGATGATGCGATTTGGAGATGTGGAAGTTAAAGTCTTCCAAACGGGTCTTTCATGTGTATATAGGATTAGCTTTCTTTTACTTGATGATATCTTTATGTGCCTTCCACGTTAGACTTCTGTTTTGGGTTTCCTTAGATTGACTAAAACTCAATTCACAGTAAGTTGTGGGCAGAGTTGAGTTATATTATGATCTTAGCCTACTTGAGGGATGGGTTTTGCTGCGGATGCATACAAGGTACTGGATGTCTGAAAGGCAAGTCCAGTATTTTGTTATTGAAATATAAAGAGAGATTTTATGTAAGTTTAAAGAAATAAAGTTATTTTCTGGCGTAGTAATAATCATCTTGACAATTGGTATCATATCAACTTTTGGTGTAGTGGTAAGCGAATAATTTTAAAAGGTAAACCAACCCACATCAAGTTGAGTGTTATTTGCATACGATATTCTTATATCTAAAAGTTACGGTATATAAAATTTTTTTTAAGGTAAAGTGTTTTCATGTTTGAAATTTGTATCAACATTTTGTGAAGTGAGATTAATCTAGCTGAGATTTGATTAGACCTATTTAGGGGTTTGCCTTTAGATTTGGTTTAACCAGATTTTTCTTCCACAATAATAGAATACAGATGCCTTTAATTGCATTCTAATTAATTCAGACAGATGGAATTGATGGATGGGAAGTAGTCTTTAGCAAAGAAAGGGTCAATAATCTGGTGAACATTAATTTCTATCAATTCTTGTCTCTTCCTAATTAATATATCTCCTTGTTTATAAATGTTAATTTGAGTAGTATGGTTTTGGTCTGGGCATGATGAACAATGTGTTTGTTAATGTCTTAGAGCTTTCTTTCTAAAATGGATTTATTATGGCTATGGGGGAAAAAGATTACGGAGTATTACTTTCAACCTAAACAATTTGTATATGATGTCAATGGGGCTTATGAGATGAATAATAAAAGTGAGGATATATAACGATTGACTCTGGTACAATGTAGTATCTATAGGCCCCCTCTAGGGATCAAACCAGTAAGTCAGTAACATCTCACTTAGGAGGACCACAACTACGCCGCTTATCCACAAGGCCTTTGGCTTGTTTTTCTAATTTTAAAAGTTAACTGTTTTAACTTTTTTTTTTTTTTTTTTTTTTTTTTGTTGACTTGGTCCATTCATAGTCTTTATGATTTACTTTTAGGGTGTGTTTGGAAAACAAGAAAATGACTTCTGGAAAATGTTTTCTGGAAAATGAATCATTTTCCAGAAAATAAGTTCATTTTCGGTGTTTAGATATATTCTGAAAAACTGTATTTATGTGTTTGGTTCATTTTCTGGAAAATGAATAGAATTTTAGAATTATATATTTTTATTATTTTATTTAAAATATTAAAATATTTATAATATTATTAAAAATAATATTTTAATTATAAATATTTATTAAAAAAAAAAAAAAAACTCCCCCCGTTTCATTTGGTTTCCGCCAGAAACCATGCGGAAACCAGAGCAGTGCTCTGGTTTTCGTCCCCCGGAAACCAGACGTAAACAAAGTGCAGTGAAGGGCGGAAAATGACTTCCGGCCAAATTGGGCGGAAGTCATTTTCCGCCCTTTTGGGGTGATTTTCCCCAGTCAAAGGAAATTAATTACCGTTGATTGGGTTTTCCAATGGTAGCCAAACATCAAAAGTCCGAAAAATGATTTCTAAATGTCATTTTCCGGGCTTCCAAACACACCCTTTATATCTTTTGATACCACGAATACACGATAAGAATATCTTTAAATCAACTACTACCGTAACTTTCAGGATAAAATTTTTTATAATTCATCTAATTAGCTTGTTGGTACATCTTTCATTGTCGTTACCTTTGGTTTTGTTGATATGTTCGTAGTGTTTATGGTTTTGCCTTTACAATATTGTGGCCATATGATGATAATATATTGAAAATGACTTCCGACGTATTTTCCAAGGTAGGAAGTAATTAATATCTTATGAATTATTGCATAGAAAATACCATGGCTACTTTTCATAAAATAGTTAGTTTATCAATTAATTTTAGCTTATTTGACTACTATTAGCTATTTGATTTGGTTAAAAAGTCAATATATGTGTTTGGTTAATCACCTTTTTGTAACTTCAAAATGATAAAATTCAAAATTTTCAAATAATTTTTTGAAAAAAAAAAGAAATTATACCAAACAGTTAACAACTAATTTACTAAACATCTTTCTATAATAAGCTAATGTTATCAACAAGTTATATCCTCTAATTCAATCAATTAACAATCATTTACCAAATAGTTCCATAGCTTTCACAAAAATGAATATCAAAGCTTTTATCCTTTTGTTAAAATAAGAATATATATGTGACTTTATATACTCGTTCGAAATAATATAATATTCAATATGCAATATAATGGTAATCTTATGTAAACAACTTATTTATTTCAATATACTAATGGTCTTAAAAATGACAAAAATTTATGTGAGGCTGTCATACGGATTCTTATAATTCGTAAGACAAGTCAAGTCAAGTCAAGATGAAATTGTAATAATACTTATGCTTTTTAAAATGTAATACTAATTAAGAATAAAGTGTTTGTTGCTTATAAGAGAAAGTGCAATACTTTTGGTGAAAAAAATGTAATACTTTTATCTTTTGATTTAAAAGTTTATATTACACTTTCTCTTATAAGTATTAAACGCTTTATTCTTGATTAGTATTACATTTCTGTATAACATTTATCTATTGACCTGACCCGTTTTACGAATAAAAATTCGTGAGACAATCTCACAGAAGTATCACTCTTTAAAAATTATTTGAAAGAGTTTAGATAATTAAATATAACTCATATAGTATGTTGGTCTGGATCACCATCTTTGATTTACGGGAAAGTTCGAAGCCATTACTCGAAGATGTGCTCTTAGTGAAATCCGCCTCATGACCCTTGGGAGTGGCTGGGAGGTAGAGCCTACTGACTAGAGTCTAGAGTGGATCACTTCCAATTAGACTTTCCCCATTAGTAATTTTTGTTGGGTTTTTGAAATAGTAAAATATTGGGGGTGGGTTTTTATGCCATTTACGAGGTTGTTGAAGCTAAATTGGGTGTGTTCCATAGGCCATAGCCATATTCAAGTATTCATAGAGACAAAGCAAATATGTATGTAGATTGGGTGGTTTCTAGATCTAGGGATCCCTCTATGGTAGTTAATTACATCATCTGTACAAATATTGTGTTCGCATGACAACATTTGAACTTTTGCCATATTTTTTCACCGCCAATAAAACTTTATAAACCTCATTTTTTTGAGTGACGAGAGATACTTATTGTTACAATTCATTTTGTTGACCTGCTAAGTAGTCTTTACGGTTTTTATTTCAATAGATTTTCGTTTAATTTAGCATAGAAAAGGTCAATTTGGGGAATAGAGGACTAATGCGACAAGCAAATAAAAGTCACGGATATAATGTGACAAAATTAAACTTTTTATTGCTTATCTTTTTTCTTTTTTTTTTTGGATTACTTATGATTCTTTGCCAGAGAATATCTCCATCACCGAAGTTTAAACTTATGACCACCCATCTAGAATGGTATACTGGGTGCCATCACACATTCACACTAATGATAGTTGGCACTTTTTATTGCTTATTTATTAGAACTAATAATTGGCGATAACTTATTCTTCTAAATAAATTTTCAAATTTAAAATTGAAGCACCAATACAATATAGTTTGTTTTCCTCGCCAACTTCGGCTACTTTTTCCCACTAGCCCAAAAAAAAAAAACGAAATTTTACAATATGATTCTCCAGAATTTTTATGGATACTCCGTATCCCAATGGAAACATTCTCTCAACCATAATAATGATTTATATTTCATACAAATTAAATTCACCATCATTCAAAATTTTGAACCAAGATTATAAGTTCCTTGTCCAAATTCACCACCGGATTATCGAGTGCTTGAAGGGCACGCGGCACACATGCCGACCTCTTGGCATGTGCCCCTCAAAATCCTTATAAATACCCTACGAGACACATGTTCAGGGACTTTGGACTCTACACAAGCCATAATTGTATCTTCGGGAATTTCCGACCCTAGCCGTCCCTTCCCGAGCCTAGCACTCAATATTGTAAGACATATGACTGCACACCGGTATACTACCAATTACATACGAAGACAGATACTTTGTAGAATTTATCACATTAATATTCTTATATCTAATAGCTATGACATACAAAAGCTCTTAAGATTGGGTGTTTACGTGTTTGAAGTATGTATCCATCTCGAGAACTCAAAAAAACTCTTCAAAAATGTTTAGGTCGTTTACAAAAGAATGCATTCTTTTACATATTGTACTAATATATATATATATATATATATATATTTCGTGAAGTAAAAATAATCTAGTTGAGATTTGATCAAACCTACTATTCAGTAATTGTGATTAGTTTTGATTCTACTAGATTTTCCTTCCCCAATAAAGTAGTACCTACAGATGCCGTTAATTGTATTACGATTCAGACAGATGGAATTGATGGATGGGAGGCAGTCATCACTTATTAGTCATTACCAAAGAAATGGTCAATCTGGTGAACCTACATACTTTAATTTCTATTAATTCTTGTCTCTCTTCCATCCTAATCAAATTCCAAAATTTCTACCATAATAATAAATGTAGTGTATGATGATAACATCTTCAAAATAACTTTCATTTATTGTATTAGTAGAAATGTACCATTTTTCTTCACCATCTTATACGGAGCTGTGGAAAATGGAAATGCCATCATTCTCATGTATCAATCAGGCCATCACTCCAATATATATACATACATACAGTATTCACAAAGGCTCTGTAAATTCTTCACCTTTCGTTTTCTTGATTATCTTGCCTTTAATTTTGGTTTCATATTGCATATATATATATATATATATATATATATATATATATATATATATATATATATATAGAGAGAGAGAGAGAGAGAGAGAGAGAGAGAGTAGAGTTTAAATGTGGCCTGCTCCTTAGGTGTGACCGTGTGACTGTTTTTCAGTATTAGATTACATATATATATATATATATATATATATATATATATATATATAGAGAGAGAGAGAGAGAGAGTAGAGTTTAAATGTGGCCTGCTCCTTAGGTGTGACTGTGTGACTGTTTTTCAGTATTAGATTACAAGTCATCAAATCAATGCGCAATATATGTGTTAAAATACACACCATTCTAGTACTAAAATATACCAGAGGATAGATAAAACACATCATTCCACACTATAACCAAATGAACCTATTTACTTAAAATTCATCAAGATAGGTAATAAACATGCAGACTATAAACATGCACTATTTACACATATTAGAAAACATGTGCTAAAATATGCATCATTCTACGTATTAAAATGCACCACAACGTGTGTTAAAATGCACAATTCCACTTATTGAAAATCCCAATCTCTGACATCATTCCACAACACAGTTATACACCATTACGTATGAAAATGTACCAAAGGATGGATTAAAACTCAGTTAAATGTACCACAACATGTATTCATGTTTTTTTTTAGTACTACTGACTTTCTCAACCTACTGAAGCACAAAGAGTCAAAAGTTGCCCCCACTAAGGCTCGAGAACCCACTCCCATCATCCATGTGAGAGTGTTAATAGGGACATCAAATGCCACTAGACCACAAGGTCTTTGACATATTCATGCAATATAGATACTAAAATTAGCATAAAACTCTCCACTTAACATATGCGAACTGCAATTGCCACAATTAGATTAATCCAATTGAATCACACAGATGCAGCTGCACAATAGCATGGAAGCTCACAACCGCATAAGAGCTACTTTCTATATATATAATTTTAAATGACTTTTATTTAATTTATTGTATTAGTAGAAATTTACACTTTTCTTCACCATCTTATACGGAACTGTGACAAATGGAAATGCCAACGTTGTCATGTATCAGCCTATCACTTCAATATATCAACTTGTCTATAAAAGCTAGAGCATATTTCTTGGGTGAAAATACAAGAAATTTTGTTATTAAAAAAAGGAAAAAGTGTCAAATAGGTCACTGAACTTAAAAAGTGTGTAATTCAACCATCAAACAAGTAAAATTTGTGCAATTGGACCATTTTTACTAAAAAATTTCTGGTAAAATCCAATTATATTACTAACATATATGTATTAAGAGTGGCATTTTTCGTTCAAAAAAGAGTGGCATTTTCTTCTACTATACTAGTTGGGAGTCAATATTGAAATGTTTTTAACTCAAATTGAATTAAAATTTTTTGTAAAAATGGTCCAATTGCACAAATTTTGCTCGTTTGATGGTTGAATTGCACACTTTTTAAGTTCGATGGTCCAATTGCACAAAAGCGATAAGTTCAGTGGTCTTTGACACTTTTTCCTTAAAAAAAAAAAAAACTCAAGTATACTATCATCACCCGTAATTCAATTGCACATGACAAATTACTAATAAAAAAGAAGATGACAAGTACTGAAGATGAAGACAATGACAATGCTACCCATAAGAGAATTAAAAAGGCTTAGAGAAATTCAAACCAAAAGTAGTATTTATTTAAACTACTGTTTTTAGACTACGTATTTAGACAAGCGTTATTGCAAAGTTGGAAACATTTATTTTAGTGACAATTATAATTAATTTCTCCTATATTATATTGCGTTCATATACTTTGAATTACCGTCAATTTAAATAAACGAATTTAACATTCAATTACATATGCATAAACATCTCCTATGTAATCTTGCATTAATATACTTTAAAGTGCTTATTCAAAATCCTTATAAATACCCCGCGAGACACATGTTTAGGGGACTTTGGGCTCTACACACGCCATAAATGTCTGCTCGGGAACTTTCGACCCTAGCCGTCCCTTCCCGAGCGTAGCACTCAATATTGAAAGACATACGATTGCACGCCTGTATACTCCCGATCACATACGACATACGATTTCACGCATGTATACTTCCGATCACATACGAAGACAGATACTTGGTGGAATTTAGCACATTAATATTCTTATATCTAACAACTATGACATACAAATGCTCTTAAGATAGAGTGTTTACATGCTTGAAGTATGTATCCATCTTGAGAACTCAAGAAAACTCTTAAAAAATGTTTAGGTCATTTACAAAAGAATGCATTTTATTTTTACATACTGTACTAATATTTATATTTCGTGAAGTAAAAATAATCCAGTTGATATTTGATCGGACCTACTATTTAGTGATTGTGATTAGTTTTGGTTTTACTAGATTTTCCTTTCCCAATAAAGTAGTACGTGTAAGTGTACAAATGATACACATTTGGACCACATTTAATTGGCCTAATTATTAGTCAAAAACATTAATTATTTTATTAGGTGGTCTTGTTTAGTTAGCTGGATCAGCTCTGGTTCAAAGACAGTGTTCTCCTTACGCAGACTGGATTAGCGTTAGTGGGCAGTCTAGTGAACATATTTATTCAAACCGAACCAAGTCTTTGTGATCCTCTATTTTTTCTCAGATATATTCTACTGGTTGGAGCTTGGTTTGAGGAGATCACAATTGCAAAAATCAAGGATTTAATTGTATGGGTTCGACTATATATAGAGCTTATTCTCATGGGTTTCACAACACAATTACTAACGCTATCTTGCTACAGATTTCTATGTGAAGCTCTATTAAGTTTATTTCTTATTATTATTGAGTTTTGATCGGATTATACGAGTGCTTATTGATGTTATACTGTTGGTGATCAAGTATGGAACGCATAGTGTCAGCTTGAAGATGATGAACACTTAGTTATGAGTGCTTTTTGTAACCATTGATGTAGTGTGGTTGTTTTGTGACTCCTTGTAACCCTTGTGATCATCTAGCGGATTGAGCTGACATGAAGTGCCCCGCAGATGTAGGAGTGTAGCTCTGAACTGCGTAAACAATTTCCGGTGTCCCGTTCTTTTACTTTGCTTTATTGTTTCTTTTCTTTACTTATCTGTTTCTAATTCAATAATTCATTCATATAAATATTTTAATTAAAATGAAGTGGGAACCTTAGACTTATATTGTACATTCAAGATCTATGGTACAATTTCAGTACGCACAAATGTTGTTAATTGTATTATGATTCAGACAGTTTTTTCAAAAAAAAAAAAAAAAATGATTCAGACAGATGGAATTGATGGATGGGAGGCAGTCATTACTCATTAGTCATTACCAAAGAAACGGTCAATCCAGTAAACCAACATACTTTAATTTCTATCAATTCTTGTCTCTCTTCCATCCTAACCAAATTCCAAAATTCCTACCATAATAATAAATGTAGTGTATGATGATAACATCTTCAAAATACCTTTCATTTTCTGTATTAGTAGAAATGTACCAAATTTTTCTTCACCATCTTATACGGAGCTGTGGAAAATGGAAATGCCCATCATTCTCAAGTATTAGACCATCACTCTAATATACATACATACTACACAAAGGCTCTGTAAATTCTTCACCGTACCTTCTGTTTTCTTGACTATTTTGCCTTTAATTTCATATATATATATATATATATATATATATATATATATATATATATATATTGTACTGATTTAATTTTAAATGAATTTTATTTAATTTATTGTATTAGTAGAAATGTGCACTTTTCTTCACCATCTTATATGGAGCTGTGACAAATGGAAATGCCAACGTTGTCATGTATCAATCAGCCTATCACTTCAATATATCAACTTGCATTGTCTATAAAAGCTAGAGCATATTTCTTGGGTGAAAAAACAAGTAATTTTGTTCTTAAACAAAAAAAAAAAAAAACAAAATTCAACTATGCTATCACCAGTAATTCAATTGCACATGACACACTACTAATTAAAAAGAAGATGAAGACCATGTTAATGCTACCCAAAAGAAAATTAAGAAGACTTGCAGAAATTCAAACCAAAAATAGTATTTATTTAAACTATCGATTTTAGACTAAGTATTTAGACAAACGTTATTACAAAATTGGAAACATTTATTTTAGTGACAATTATAATCAATTATTTCTCCTATATTATATTGCATTTATATACTTTGAATTACCGATATAAATAAACGAATTTAACATTCAATTACCTATACATAAACATCTGCTATGTAATCTTGCATTGATATACTTTAAAGTACTTATTTAAACGCGTCAAAAATTAGTTATTATTATTATATATTGAAAAGAGATTGGATGAAAAATTGTGAATTTATAATAATGTAGTGAATGGTCTTAATTCACTAATAATGTGAAATGGTTGACTTCACAGACTAAAGGCCATGGACTTTCGTTTTCTTGCCTATTTTGGTTACATCACAACTTTCTAGCCTTCATGCCACACTTAAAAAAAAAAAAAAAAAAAAAAAAAAAAAAAAAGCTCACGATATATTTAGCTATCATGGGTTTACTAGAAATGAGAATCAAAATCATACTTATTGTTTAGTTGACAAGTTTTTAAAATACAATTATTTCAATTTCACCCTAACTACTACCAAACATGTAAAATACTTTCACAAACACTTATTACCATTACCAAGTATTTGATTCTTATGTGTGAACCATGAGTTAAATCATTATCATTTTTTATTAAGTTTGAACATAAATTAACCATGTAAATAGAATTAATTTGTTATGGAAAACGTACTTCTACAATGTATTTTGTGAACAACCCTATACGCAATAAACAATCCATGATACAACGATCAATAGATGAAGTTAACTTTATTTGGGAATAGATATGTAGAGTAGTTACCTAATAAATGAAAGCTAATTAATTAATATACATTTTGTAAAATAAAATGCAAAAATTGATAAAAGTCATGGGTCAATGTACCCATCCATCACGCAGTGTGGTTTCATTTCCGGCCATCCTATCTTTAAAAGGCTGCCCTGCCTATCTTTCTTGGTATCATCTTCATTCTTCATCATACCAACAAAAGAAAAAAAAATGGGAAATTTTCGTTGGAATTATGCAGCGCTCATCTTTCTGGTGGTGTCTTGTTTCTTTGCATGCGAGACGATAGCATCAACAACAACGGAAGCTGAAGCTCTTCTCAAATGGAAGACCGGCCTGTCAATGTTTTGTATTTACGGGTTCTCTTCTCCAGTCATGGATTCATGGTCACTATCCAACCTAACAAACCTTTGTAATTGGACGGGCATTGTCTGCAATGCTGGTGGAGCTGTCTCTCAGATCAATCTTCCTAGTGCTGATCTCTGTGGTACTCTTCACCACCTCAATTTCACTTCTTTTCCCAGCCTCACTAGTTTCAACATCACTGGTAACTACTTCAATGGATCAATCCCTCCTGCAATCGGTGATTTATCCAACTTGGTCTTCTTGGACTTGAGCTTCAATGAGTTTGATGGAAACATACCGCCACAGATTGGGAACTTGACGAAGCTTCAGCACCTCGACCTTAGTCGAAACTTTTTCATTAGAGGAGTTATTCCTCATCAGATTGGGAAGTTGAGAGAGCTTCAGTACCTCCACCTTAATGGCAACAATCTGAGTGGAGTTATTCCTCATCAGATTGGAAACCTTCAAAAGGTATGGCTCCCTCTACTTAAAGAATCTAAATGCAATATAACTTTATTATCTAATAATCTTTAGGGAACAAAATTAATATTCAAAAATATCAATGAGAGTTTACAAGATATATAATAATTCACAAATAATGACAATTGATGTTCCAATCCTATATACATAGAGAATGTTTGGTCACAATCTTTAGGTGTGAGAAGCACACTATCTGATCAGATCATTCCGAAAGTGTTCCTTTTGAAATGGTTCCTTCCAACCAGTTCCCTCGATCGGATCATTCCGAAAGTGTTCCTTCATATCCCATGCGAGAAGTTAATTTGACTTTCCGGAAAGTGACCTTTCAATCTAACTCCTCAGAATTGGGAAAAATATCTGACATTCTTAATCAATCAAATATAAAATTTCTACCAAACATAAATAATATTCTCAACTTCACAATACCAAAATATTATTTTTGGTTCGAATAAACATGTTGAATAAATATATTCAATCATTTACTATATAAATATACGTGGTACGACATATCATTGGTCACTTGTATTATCCAGCTTCAAGATCCAATTTACATAATGCAAATTGTCTAGGTTACAATCTATTGACAGAAAGTAATAATCTTTTTCCCCATAGCCATAATAAATCTATTTTAGAAAGAAAGCTCTAAGACATTAACAAACACATTATTCATCATGCTTGGAACATTTGGTATTAGACCAAAATCGTACAACTCAGATTAACATATAACAACACCTATCATATGACAACAATCCAAAATGCCTCTTTAACATCATCCTCTTTCTGAGTCTTTGTCATTTGGAGAGAATCGAGCTGCAAAAGATAGTAAAAAACTTCACCAATTATTCGTTCATGCATCTGGACTTAGCTTGCTTAATTATGCCTTACAAAACAAAAAACGTAACATACATATAGTTGTAACAGGTCGGATTACTTACCATTGAATTGACATGCAAAACTAGTTTCTTCTTCTTCTTGTCTTTGATCTTCTTCGCTTGACCTTCCTTGCTTGTTTGTATGCTTCTTCTTCAACAAATCTTGTAATGAATTCTGGCTTTTTAGTTAGGAGCATGAGACTTCCAATGAATAATCCAAAAAGAATACCACAACCGATGTACCCTATTGTCACAATTTTTACTCTGCATCCGCCTCAATAAACTCGAATCATCTTCTTGGTGGAGCGCCTTTGGTGCAAGAAGTTGCGGTGTCATGCCATTCTCACAACCTTGTGACAAAGGTTTTCCTTACAATTCATCACTTCCGTGGAATGAATTAGCTTCAAATGTATTGAATTGTGGGCCTTCAGGTATGCATCCCACAAGCTTGTTATGTGAGAGATTCTACACTTCAAGCGATGTAATACTTGCCAATTTTCTAGGAATTGCCCCCGCCAATTTGATTTGAAGTGAGGTCTAAAGATTCAAGCACAGATAAATTTCCAAGAGACGTTGGGATGAGGCTGGTGAACATGTTATGTGATAAATTTAATTCACGTAGTGTAAGAAGATCTCCAATGCTATTTGGAATATATATGACCTTCAAATTTGTTACTTGAGAGATCAATGGTAGTAAACATGATTAGTATTTTAACAATTTCTCACTCTTGGCCCTTCATTCCTATCACTAAGGAATCTTGGTAATAGTAGTATTTCAGATTTAGGTACATTTGTTCTTGTGGTATTCTATCATCATCTTCATTTGCCATTGCCTCTAAAAATCTTAAAAAGCACTGTAGGCAAATTCCCTATGAATTCATTGTAATCAAAGACACGAAGTTGAGGAAAAGTTTCCTTTGATTTAGGTAATCATAATGTTATAAGTTCAACTTTAGGTAGGTGTATGTGGCTTGTTGGTTTTCTTGGTTCGAGCAATCGAGCCTACTGATCAGCTATGCGACACATATATTCATTTACTTTCTTGTAGTTCTTTATCAGTTAGAGTCATAAGGCATAATTACTCAATGCACACCCTCATATATAGTGGTTGTGGTTTCCAAAAAAAAAATTAAAATAAAATTAAAATAAAGCACTAACCATAAAAATATATTTATTTTACCACGTCAGCTGGTGAAGAATTTTGGTTTGTCTAGCTTGACCTATAAGAATATCCGCAGTATAAATGCCCATCCAATTACAAATATATCCTTGGCAAATGATGATTTCATTAGTGTAGAAGTGGATACACTGCACATTGATAACTCTTAATAGCTTAATTGAACATGCATTATTTGTTTACTAGTGGTTCACGAAAATGAAAGACCATAAAGAGGTCAAGTAAAAGACTCCCACGCATATCGCATGGTGAAGAAATTAAAAAAACATACAATTTTCTTATCTTCAAAATTTAGGCGTTTAGCTATATAACTATGAAAGGTACCTGAGTAAAACATGTAATGTATAGTACAAACTACATGATTAAGACTTTCTAAAATTAATATAATCAAATGCTCTAATAATTTTATTTTATTTTATTTTATCTTTATTTATTTCAATTTCATTTTGATTAATTTTCTGAGCTTGACTTGCATAATTATATGATTTTTGATAAATTAAATCAAACAAATTTATGTACAAATTGGATGGTAACTAATTTAGTGTCTTACTCTTATGTAGGTCTTTAGATTTTTTTTTTATTATTATCCCTAAAGGAATGAAACCTCATATTTTTACAAATATTATCGGTGTTTTCTAATTCAGATTTGCCTAATTGTAAAGTTTTGTTAGTTTTTTTTTTTTTTTTTTTTTTTTTTTTTTGTTTTTGTTTTTTTTTTCACTCTTTGTATCAAGAAAACAATGTAATAAACTATCTAGGAGAAATGAAGAATTTTTTTGAGAGAATAAACATAGACATAACAAATTCATTTTACTAGAAAGAAAGCTCTAAGACATGAACATATTGACATTATTCATCATGCAAGAATTGAAACATTTGGTATCAAACCAAAATCATACAACTCAAACTAACTAGAGATAGATCATATATGAAAGCCAACCGTACTTGGGAGGTGGCCCGTGGCTTATGAGTCGGCAGCAAACCAAACCACTTCTTTAACAACAACATCCTTTGTCTCGAGTATTTGTCATTCGGAGAGAAGCCAAGTGAGCTGCAAAAGTTAGTAAACACACTTCATAGTATATTCCTTCAAGTATCTACACTTATGCATTACCAAACGAAAACATACCATATATAGTTGTAAATTGCTTTGGTGTAATAAGATTACTTACCATTGACGATGCTAGTTTCTTCTCCTTCTTGTTTTTGATCTTCTTCTTTTGATCTTCATTGCTAGTTTGTATGCTTCTTCCTCAACAAACTTCGCAATGAATTCTGGCTTTCCAGTTAAGAGCATGAGACTTCCCATGAATAATCCAAAAAGAATACCACAACCGTACCCATTGCCACAACTTTTACGGTGCATCCGCTCAAAAAACTCGAATCATCTTCTTGGTGGAGCTCCTTTGGTGCTAGAAGTTGCGGTGTCATGCCATTCCCACAACCTTGTGACAAAGGTTTGCCTTTCAATCCATCATTTCCTTGGAATGAATTTGCTTCAAATGTATTGAATTGTGGGCCTTGAGGTATGCATCCCACAAGCTTATTATGTGAGAGATTCAACACTTCCAGAGTTGTAATTCTTGCCAATTGCTCAGGGATAACTCCACCAATTTGATTCAAAGAAATGTCTAAAGATTCCAACATGGTTAAATTTCCAAGAGACATTGGGTGCATCCAGTGAACTTGTTATGTGATAAATTTAATTCACGTAATACAAGAAGATCTCCAATGCTATTTGGAATATGCCCTTCAAATTTATTGCTTGAGAGATCAATGGTAATAAACATTCTAAGTACTCTTACAAGTTCACGCTCTTGCCCCTTCACACTCACAATCATTGAATCTTCATAGTAATAGGCAGAGGAAATGTCGTCACCCATATTGTTCAAACCAGGTACAATTGTGATTTATCTTCATCAACATTTGTCATGGCTTTAAAATTCTTGAAAAACCATGTGGGTAACTCCCCTGTGAATCCATTATGAGAGAGGTCAAAGACATGAAGTTGAGGAAACAAATTCCCTTTAATCCTCTTATTTCGGATGGATCCATTCAGCCAATTAAATCTCAAGTTAAGAACCTTTAAATGTGGAAGAACTCTTAACCACATTGGAAATGTACCTCTCAAATTGTTGTGTCCAAGATCAAGAACTTCTAACTCTTTACAATTGATTAAAGATCGTGGCACTGCACCCTCTAATTGGTTATCATACAAACTAAGTCTGTTCAAGGAGTTGCAAACTTTAAATTGTGTTGGATTGGCCCATGAAATTGATTCTGGTGCAAATCTAGCACAGACAGTTGTATGCTTACCAAACATTGAGGTATTGGCCCAGTTAACGAATTGTTTGCTAAATCCAAAATTAGGAGAGAACTTAAATTGCAAATGGTTGAAGAAGAGATAAGATTTGATGTTGGATTTCCACTATCAAATATAAGTGTACCACTTAAATTGTTTGTGGAAAGGCGTAGGAATCGAAGTTGTGTGAGGTTTCCAATTATCTCAGGTATTGGTCCATAGATGTTGTTTTCTGACAATGCTAGAGTATCCAAACCTTTCAAGTTTCTTATTTGAGATGGCAGCATCCCGGTGAGATGGTTAGAGGAAAGCTCTAGAGAAGTAAGGCCAGTGAGGTTTCCGATTGCTTGTGGTATTGGACCAAAGAGGTTTTTTGACAAGGACAAATGATTCAAATCTTGCATATTTCCTATCTGTGGTGGAAGTATTCCACTAAAATTGTTGGGAAAGGTAAAGAAAAGTGAGGCTTGTGAGGTTTCCGATTGTATGAGGTATTATTGGACCATAGAAGTGGTTGTCTGATAAGTCTAGCTCTTCCAAATTCTGCAAGTTTCCTATTTGGGGTGGAAGTTTTCCTGACAAATTGTTTTTGTAAAGCAGAAGGATGGAGAGGTTTGTAAGGTTTCCAATTGTTTGAGGTATCAAACCATAGAGGTTGCTTGCAATGAGGTCTAATAAAATCAAATTTTGCAATTTTCCTATTTGGGGTGGAATGGTGCAATGAAATTTATTTCCGGACAAAGAAAGGAATTCAAGATTTGTGAACAAACCAATTTCAGATAGAATACTGCATTGAAGAATTGTCGGCAAGCCCCAAATTTGTAAGCTTGGTCCAATTGGAGATGAGATGGGGTGAAATATTACCGGAAATAAAATTAGATGATAAGTCTAAATAAGACAATTTGGTCAAAGATGACAGTGACGAAGGAATAGATGAATTCAAGAGATTGTAGCTAATGTCCAAGACTTGAAGATCTTTGAGTTGGCCTATAGAATATGGGATTTCACCTTGGAATTGATTTTGTGACAGTTGAAGATCTTTGAGGTTAGACAGATTGTTAAAGTGAGGTGATAAAAACCCTGAAAATTTATTGTCAGAAAGATCGAGATACTGAAGCTTCTTCAAGTTGGTGAACAATGACTCAGGAATTGATCCATTCAAATCGTTTTTACTCAAATCTAGATCAGTTAGGTTGCGGGAACATAGTATGAAATCAGGGAACGATATCAATGTACCGCTAGCGAAACTGAAATGTCTGAGCATAGGAAAACTCTTAACTTTAGACGACCAGTCAGAAGCATCTAACAACAGATTATACCCAAAGTCTAGGAGCCATACCTTTTGAAGGNCTTTTTGAAAAAAAAATTAACTCGTCAAACTTTATAAAATTATGAATGCTTTCTCTAATAAACTCTAAACTTTCTTTCTACCAACTAGGAATGTTTTCTCTCTTTATCGAAAATATATTTAATTTTTTTTCTCTCTATTTAAACTCTATAAACTTTATGCCTAAATTCAATGGATTATTTTTTCTTCATTACCATACATTTTAATTTCTTCATGCTTAAACTCTACAACTTTTTTCCTTCTTCTAAACTTCGGCTACTTTGTCAACAAGGACCCATGGAGGAGGAAGCCGTCGTCCAGATTTGGAGGGAAGCTATCATGGTGGTCTTTGTCCGAGATCTAGAGGACCACCATGGAGGAAGTCCATGCCCAAAGGGTGAAGACTTTTATAACCTCTTCATTCAAAAAATCTAAACTATTATTGTTGTTTAGAGAATGAGATTATTCACATTCTAATTATTATTGTCACTTTCATTGTTGTAATCGTCATTTCAATATTCAAAGATAGCAAGAAGATGATTATATCATATTAATAATTATGTATTTATGTTTAATGTCAAATTAAATTATTTACACTTAATTAACCAACATCAAGTCGAGTGTTATCCACATACAATAATATTTGATAGTAAATATACCTGATCAACGGACCCTTTCAGCCCATGCACTGGATTGGGTATATATGAACCACCTCGATGCTCGGACTTATCCCCGACCTGAACCGACCTTTAGGACGCGCTTGACCGACCCGACCAGAAGGTTTATTGAGCCGATGGATGGGTGAGGCGCTATAATCATATTGCTTTTCTATGCTCGGTCCCGACCACACTCCAGACGACGACACTAAGCACGTATACTTGGCATCTCAACTGACCCCGTAAACGGTAGTCGGTCAGACATCCTGACCGGATTACCGAGTGCATGAAGGGCACGTGGCACACATGCTTGCCCCTCGGCATGTGCCCCTCAAAATCTTTATAATAGCTAGACATACAAAAGCTCTTAATATAGAGTGTTTACATGTTAATTTGAAGTATGTATCAATCTCGAGAACTCAAGAAAACTCTTCCTAAAGTGTTTAGGTCGTTTACAAAAGAATGATTTTTTTTACATATTGTACTAATATCTATATTTCTTGAAGTAAAAATAATATAGTTGAGATTCGACCAGACCTACTATTCAACGATTGTGATTAGTTTTGGTTTTACCAGATTTTTCTTCCCCAATACATTAGTACCTACGAGTCACACTTGTGTGAGACCGTCTCACGGATTCTCATTCATGAGACGAGTCAGGTCAGGTCGAACCATCATGCAAATATTATACTTATATGTGTAAATGTCATACTTATATGCTCAAATATAATACTAATCATGAATACAATTTTTGTTACTTATTTCCATAATAAGTAATGCTGACAAGTGCCCTTTACTCATATGGGAAAATATAATATTTTTGAGGAAAAATGCAATACTTTTAAATCAATGTAAAAGTACTTTATTTTCCCTTAAAAGTATTACATTTACCCTTATAAGTAACAACAATTTTATTCTTGATTAGTATTACATTTGAGCATATAAGTATGACATTTGTGCGTATAAGTATTATATTTTAATGCCACCGCATTAAAAAAAAAAACAGTGTTTCTGATTTCTTATGCTCAATTTAATTAATTCTTAAAATATCATATATAATTTAGTTTATTTATTAGTTAAAGCATTATCATTTTTTATTAAGTTTTGAACATAAATGAATCATGTAAATATAATTAATTTATTATGGAAAACGTACTTGTTCAATGTATTTTTGTGAACAACCCTATACGCAGTAGACAATCCATTATACAAGTCATACAACGATCAATAGAGGAAGATAACTATTTTCAAAAAAAAAAATAGAGGAAGATAACTTTATTTGGAAATTGGCATGTAGTTACCTAATAAATGAAAGCTAATTAAATAATATAAATTTTGTAAAATAAAATGCAAAAATTATATTGGTAAAAGTCATGGGTCAATGTACCCATCCATCACGCAGTGTGGTTTCATTTCCGGCCATCCTATCTTTAAAAGGCTGCCCTGCCTATCTTTCTTGGTATCATCTTCATTCTTCATCATACCAACAAAAGAAAAAAAAAATGGGAAATTTTCGTTGGAATTATGCAGCGCTCATCTTTCTGGCGATGCCTTGTTTCTTTGCATGGGAGACGATAGCATCAACAACAACGGAAGCTGAAGCTCTTCTGAAATGGAAGAGCGGCCTGTCAATTTGTTGCGGCCTCTCTTTTCCACTCAAATCATGGTCACTATCCAACCTAACAAACCTTTGTAATTGGAGGGGCATTGTCTGCAATGGTGGTGGAGCTGTCTCTCAGATCAATCTTCCTTATACTCATCTCTATGGTACTCTTCACCACCTCAATTTTACTTCTTTTCCCAGCCTCACTCGTTTCAACATCACTGGTAACTACTTCGATGGATCAATCCCTCCTGCCATCGGTGATTTGTCCAACTTGGTCTTCTTGGACTTGAGCCACAATAGGTTTCATGGAAAC
This sequence comes from Ipomoea trifida, assembly GCA_003576665.1. Classification (NCBI taxonomy): domain Eukaryota; kingdom Viridiplantae; phylum Streptophyta; class Magnoliopsida; order Solanales; family Convolvulaceae; genus Ipomoea; species Ipomoea trifida. The sequence goes on from CP025657.1 coordinate 17,707,809, forward strand.
ATACCGCCACAAATTGGGAACTTGACGGAGCTTCAGCACCTCGACCTTAGTCGAAACGTTTTCATTAGAGGAGTTATTCCTCATCAGATTGGGAAGTTGAGAGAGCTTCAGTACCTCCACCTTAATGGCAACAATCTGAGTGGAGTTATTCCTCATCAGATTGGAAACCTTCAAAAGGTATGCTTCGTAGACTTTGGGTATAATAATAATCTGTTGTTAGATGCTTCTGACTGGTCGTCTAAAGTTAAGAGTTTTCCTATGCTCAGACATTTCAGTTTCGTTGCGGGTACAATGATATCGTTCCCTGATTTCATACTATGTTCTCGCAACCTAACTTATCTTGATTTGAGGGAAGGCAATTTGAATGGATCAATTCCTGAGTCATTGTTCCCCAACTTGAAAAAGCTTGAGTATCTCGATCTTTCTGACAATAAATTTTCGGGGTTTTTATCACCTCACTTTAACAATTTGTCTAACCTCAAAGATCTTATACTGTTCCACAATCAATTCCAAGGTGAAATCCCATATTCTATAGGCCAACTCAAAGATCTTCAAGTCTTGGACATTAGCTACAATCTCTTGAATTCATCTATTCCTTCATCACTGTCATCTTTGACCAAATTGTCTTATTTAGACTTATCATCTAATTTTATTTCCGGTAATATTTCACCCCATCTCATCTCCAATTGGACCAAGCTTACAAATTTGGGGCTTGCCGACAATTCCTTCAATGGCAGTATTCTATCTGAAATTGGTTTGTTCACAAATCTTGAATTCCTTTCTTTGTCCGGAAATAAATTTCATTGCACCATTCCACCCCAAATAGGAAAATTGCAAAATTTGATTTTATTAGACCTCATTGCAAGCAACCTCTATGGTTTGATACCTCAAACAATTGGAAACCTTACAAACCTCTCCATCCTTCTGCTTTACAAAAACAATTTGTCAGGAAAACTTCCACCCCAAATAGGAAACTTGCAGAATTTGGAAGAGCTAGACTTATCAGACAACCACTTCTATGGTCCAATAATACCTCATACAATCGGAAACCTCACAAGCCTCACTTTTCTTTACCTTTCCACCAACAATTTTAGTGGAATACTTCCACCACAGATAGGAAATATGCAAGATTTGAATCATTTGTCCTTGTCAAAAAACAACCTCTTTGGTCCAATACCACAAGCAATCGGAAACCTCACTGGCCTTACTTCTCTAGAGCTTTCCTCTAACCATCTCACCGGGATGCTGCCATCTCAAATAAGAAACTTGAAAGGTTTGGATACTCTAGCATTGTCAGAAAACAACATCTATGGACCAATACCTGAGATAATTGGAAACCTCACACAACTTCGATTCCTACGCCTTTCCACAAACAATTTAAGTGGTACACTTATATTTGATAGTGGAAATCCAACATCAAATCTTATCTCTTCTTCAACCATTTGCAATTTAAGTTCTCTCCTAATTTTGGATTTAGCAAACAATTCGTTAACTGGGCCAATACCTCAATGTTTGGTAAGCATACAACTGTCTGTGCTAGATTTGCACCAGAATCAATTTCATGGGCCAATCCCAACACAATTTAAAGTTTGCAACTCCTTGAACAGACTTAGTTTGTATGATAACCAATTAGAGGGTGCAGTGCCACGATCTTTAATCAATTGTAAAGAGTTAGAAGTTCTTGATCTTGGACACAACAATTTGAGAGGTACATTTCCAATGTGGTTAAGAGTTCTTCCACATTTAAAGGTTCTTAACTTGAGATTTAATTGGCTGAATGGATCCATCCGAAATAAGAGGATTAAAGGGAATTTGTTTCCTCAACTTCATGTCTTTGACCTCTCTCATAATGGATTCACAGGGGAGTTACCCACATGGTTTTTCAAGAATTTTAAAGCCATGACAAATGTTGATGAAGATAAATCACAATTGTACCTTGGTTTGAACAATATGGGTGACGACATTTCCTCTGCCTATTACTATGAAGATTCAATGATTGTGAGTGTGAAGGGGCAAGAGCGTGAACTTGTAAGAGTACTTAGAATGTTTATTACCATTGATCTCTCAAGCAATAAATTTGAAGGGCATATTCCAAATAGCATTGGAGATCTTCTTGTATTACGTGAATTAAATTTATCACATAACAAGTTCACTGGATGCATCCCAATGTCTCTTGGAAATTTAACCATGTTGGAATCTTTAGACATTTCTTTGAATCAAATTGGTGGAGTTATCCCTGAGCAATTGGCAAGAATTACAACTCTGGAAGTGTTGAATCTCTCACATAATAAGCTTGTGGGATGCATACCTCAAGGCCCACAATTCAATACATTTGAAGCAAATTCATTCCAAGGAAATGATGGATTGAAAGGCAAACCTTTGTCACAAGGTTGTGGGAATGGCATGACACCGCAACTTCTAGCACCAAAGGAGCTCCACCAAGAAGATGATTCGAGTTTTTTGAGCGGATGCACCGTAAAAGTTGTGGCAATGGGGTACGGTTGTGGTATTCTTTTTGGATTATTCATGGGAAGTCTCATGCTCTTAACTGGAAAGCCAGAATTCATTGCGAAGTTTGTTGAGGAAGAAGCATACAAACTAGCAATGAAGATCAAAAGAAGAAGATCAAAAACAAGAAGGAGAAGAAACTAGCATCGTCAATGGTAAGTAATCTTATTACACCAAAGCAATTTACAACTATATATGGTATGTTTTCGTTTGGTAATGCATAAGTGTAGATACTTGAAGGAATATACTATGAAGTGTGTTTACTAACTTTTGCAGCTCACTTGGCTTCTCTCCGAATGACAAATACTCGAGACAAAGGATGTTGTTGTTAAAGAAGTGGTTTGGTTTGCTGCCGACTCATAAGCCACGGGCCACCTCCCAAGTACGGTTGGCTTTCATATATGATCTATCTCTAGTTAGTTTGAGTTGTATGATTTTGGTTTGATACCAAATGTTTCAATTCTTGCATGATGAATAATGTCAATATGTTCATGTCTTAGAGCTTTCTTTCTAGTAAAATGAATTTGTTATGTCTATGTTTATTCTCTCAAAACAAAATTCTTCATTTCTCCTAGATAGTTTATTACATTGTTTTCTTGATACAAAGAGTGAAAAAACAAAAAACAAAAAACAAAAAAAAAAAAAAAAAAAAAAAAAAAAAAAAAAAAAAAAAAAAAACTAACAAAACTTTACAATTAGGCAAATCTGAATTAGAAAACACCGATAATATTTGTAAAAATATGAGGTTTCATTCCTTTAGGGATAATAATAAAAAAAAAATCTAAAGACCTACATAAGAGTAAGACACTAAATTAGTTACCATCCAATTTGTACATAAATTTGTTTGATTTAATTTATCAAAAATCATATAATTATGCAAGTCAAGCTCAGAAAAATTAATCAAAATGAAATTGAAATAAATAAAGATAAAATAAAATAAAATAAAATTATTAGAGCATTTGATTATATTAATTTTAGAAAGTCTTAATCATGTAGTTTGTACTATACATTACATGTTTTACTCAGGTACCTTTCATAGTTATATAGCTAAACGCCTAAATTTTGAAGATAAGAAAAATTGTATGTTTTTTTAATTTCTTCACCATGCGATATGCGTGGGAGTCTTTTACTTGACCTCTTTATGGTCTTTCATTTTCGTGAACTACACTAGTAAACAAATAATGCATGTTCAATTAAGCTATTAAGAGTTATCAATGTGCAGTGTATCCACTTCTACACTAATGAAATCATCATTTGCCAAGGATATATTTGTAATTGGATGGGCATTTATACTGCGGATATTCTTATAGGTCAAGCTAGACAAACCAAAATTCTTCACCAGCTGACGTGGTAAAATAAATATATTTTTATGGTTAGTGCTTTATTTTAATTTTATTTTAATTTTTTTTTTGGAAACCACAACCACTATATATGAGGGTGTGCATTGAGTAATTATGCCTTATGACTCTAACTGATAAAGAACTACAAGAAAGTAAATGAATATATGTGTCGCATAGCTGATCAGTAGGCTCGATTGCTCGAACCAAGAAAACCAACAAGCCACATACACCTACCTAAAGTTGAACTTATAACATTATGATTACCTAAATCAAAGGAAACTTTTCCTCAACTTCGTGTCTTTGATTACAATGAATTCATAGGGAATTTGCCTACAGTGCTTTTTAAGATTTTTAGAGCAATGGCAAATGAAGATGATGATAGAATACCACAAGAACAAATGTACCTAAATCTGAAATACTACTATTACCAAGATTCCTTAGTGATAGGAATGAAGGGCCAAGAGTGAGAAATTGTTAAAATACTAATCATGTTTACTACCATTGATCTCTCAAGTAACAAATTTGAAGGTCATATATATTCCAAATAGCATTGGAGATCTTCTTACACTACGTGAATTAAATTTATCACATAACATGTTCACCAGCCTCATCCCAACGTCTCTTGGAAATTTATCTGTGCTTGAATCTTTAGACCTCACTTCAAATCAAATTGGCGGGGCAATTCCTAGAAAATTGGCAAGTATTACATCGCTTGAAGTGTAGAATCTCTCACATAACAAGCTTGTGGGATGCATACCTGAAGGCCCACAATTCAATACATTTGAAGCTAATTCATTCCACGGAAGTGATGAATTGTAAGGAAAACCTTTGTCACAAGGTTGTGAGAATGGCATGACACCGCAACTTCTTGCACCAAAGGCGCTCCACCAAGAAGATGATTCGAGTTTATTGAGCGGATGCAGAGTAAAAATTGTGACAATAGGGTACATCGGTTGTGGTATTCTTTTTGGATTATTCATTGGAAGTCTCATGCTCCTAACTAAAAAGCCAGAATTCATTACAAGATTTGTTGAAGAAGAAGCATACAAACAAGCAAGGAAGGTCAAGCGAAGAAGATCAAAGACAAGAAGAAGAAGAAACTAGTTTTGCATGTCAATTCAATGGTAAGTAATCCGACCTGTTACAACTATATGTATGTTACGTTTTTTGTTTTGTAAGGCATAATTAAGCAAGCTAAGTCCAGATGCATGAACGAATAATTGGTGAAGTTTGTTTACTATCTTTTGCAGCTCGATTCTCTCCAAATGACAAAGACTCAGAAAGAGGATGATGTTAAAGAGGCATTTTGGATTGTTGTCATATGATAGGTGTTGTTATATGTTAATCTGAGTTGTACGATTTTGGTCTAATACCAAATGTTCCAAGCATGATGAATAATGTGTTTGTTAATGTCTTAGAGCTTTCTTTCTAAAATAGATTTATTATGGCTATGGGGAAAAAGATTATTACTTTCTGTCAATAGATTGTAACCTAGACAATTTGCATTATGTAAATTGGATCTTGAAGCTGGATAATACAAGTGACCAATGATATGTCGTACCACGTATATTTATATAGTAAATGATTGAATATATTTATTCAACATGTTTATTCGAACCAAAAATAATATTTTGGTATTGTGAAGTTGAGAATATTATTTATGTTTGGTAGAAATTTTATATTTTGATTGATTAAGAATGTCAGATATTTTTCCCAATTCTGAGGAGTTAGATTGAAAGGTCACTTTCCGGAAAGTCAAATTAACTTCTCGCATGGGATATGAAGGAACACTTTCGGAATGATCCGATCGGAGGGAACTGGTTGGAAGGAACCATTTCAAAAGGAACACTTTCGGAATGATCTGATCAGATAGTGTGCTTCTCACACCTAAAGATTGTGACCAAACATTCTCTATGTATATAGGATTGGAACATCAATTGTCATTATTTGTGAATTATTATATATCTTGTAAACTCTCATTGATATTTTTGAATATTAATTTTGTTCCCTAAAGATTTATTAGATAATAAAGTTATATTGCATTTAGATTCTTTAAGTAGAGATAAATTTTGCCTTATACATAGTAGATCAACTTGTATTAATGTACATTTTAATTAAAGTAATACAGATTTGGAATAGGGAGTTAATTAAAATTTGTGCTACAACAAATAATGCTTGGTTTAAGCATAAAGAAGACAATGTATTTTCAGAATAATTATAGTTTGACATTCATATTTTTTTACGATGAAGAGTAAAAGAATAGTATCTTTAATTCTTTTTTTAATAATTGAAAGAAACAAATCAAATTAAATAAATATTATTACATTTTAGTTCTTATCATAAAGAAGAAAATAATTACAAAAAAGAATTAAAATAAAATAAAAAATGACATGAGTTCCATTTTGTGTATACTAATTTAATTATTATGATAATAATATAAAAAAATGCTCATCATCTTCGTTGTTGTCGTCATCGTTGTTGTTGTTATTAAAAGTTAAAAAAATATTTTGCAATGAGTAATTAAAACTAATAAAAGTTAACAAAATACTCCGTTAACCTCACTTACTCGGATCTGAGTTCATATTAACTCTTTGGAGGCTTGGAGCATTGCCTTCATCACTCTCATCTTTGACAAAGTTGTCACGGTTGGATTTATCAAATAACTTTTTTCTGGTAATATTTCACCAAATATCTTTTCCAATTCAACCAAGCTTGTATACTTGTGGCTTTAAAACAATTCCTTCTATGGGAGTATTTCATATGAAATTGGCTTGCTAACTAATCTTGAAGACCTTTCCTTGTATTCAAATCAATTTTCGGACAACATTCCAACTTATATAGGAAACTTGCAGAGTTGCAGACTTGCAGTTAGGGGGTGTTCAATCTTGACTTTTTAAAAATTTAAAGGTTTTTATGAATTTTAAAAGTCTAGAGACATTATTCAATTTAAATTTTTAGAAAGTTTTTAAAATTCGGTTGGTATTCGATTGGCAAATTATATCGTGGATCACGGTGCACATATCAATGTGCACCACGTACGTAAACGACGTCGTTTTGAGCATTGTAAATTAACCGTTCATTTTTTTGGAAATCACGTTTCTCGTTTCGACCGGTCTATGTATTTATGTTAATATTCTGTGTATTCTAGGTAATCGTTTTGTGTATTCCAAGCAATCATTCTGTGTATTCTAGGCAACCGTTCTGTGTATTCATGTTAGTAACACATGTTGTGATGTGTTTGTGCATTCGAATGTTTAGGATGATGAGTTATGTGTATTTTGTGTCAATATTCTGTGTATTCTGGGCAAACATTCTGTGTATTCTAGGCAAACGTTCTGTGTATTCTAGATAATGATTATGTGTATTATAGATAATGAATTCCCTTGAGTTATCCGCGTCCGCGTCCACTAACATCGAAACGACGTCGTTTACTTACGTGGTGCCCATTGCTATGTGCACCGTGGTCCACGATATAATGATTAGGTGTTTTTAAAAGTCGTGTGATATTCAAAAAAAAATTATAAACTTTTACAAACTTGTTTATTTTAAGACTTTTTATAGATTTTTTTCTTCTCAAATATAAATAGTTGAAATTGATCCCTCATTCCCTCAACCTATTGAAAATCCATATATTTTTTCCCTCTCTATTTAAGCTCTATAAGCCTTATGCTGAAATTCAATAGATTATTTTTCTTCATTACCATGTATGAACTTTTTCTTTCTCCTAAACTTTGGCTACTTTGTCGACAAGGAACCCATGGAGGAGTCGTCCAGATTTAGAGGGAAACTATCATGGTACGTGGTCTGTGTCCAAAAATTTGGACAAAGTCTTTTATGGTGGTGTTTGTCCGAGATTGTCACGTCTAGATGAGGACCACCATGGAGGAAGTCCCTGCCCAAAGGGCGAAGACTTTTATAACCTCTGATCTTCATTCAAAAAATCTAAACTATATATTATTGTGGTTTAGAGAATGAGATTATTCACATTGTAATTATTGTCACTTTCATTGTTGTAATCATCGTTTCAATATTCAATGATAGCAAGAAGATGATTATCATGTTAATAATTATGTTTAATGTCAAATTAAATTATTTACACTTAATTAACCAACTTGATTAGCACCTTGTGCTCAGATGGCAGAGTAGTAGTTTTTCTATATAAGATAAGAGGTCATGAGTTCGAGTCTTAGTGGAGTCAATATTGACCTGCGGGGTATTCTTGCAACACCGCTATATGGCCATACATTTTCATGTTTGAAGTATGTATCCATCTCGAGAACTCAATAAAACTACATGCGTGTACGAGTAGATTGCATTTTTTTTTTATACACTGTACTAATATCTATATTTCGTGGTTGTGTTTAGTTTAGGTTTTACCAAATTAATCTTCCCCAATCTTCCAATACAGTAGTACCTAGATATGCCGTTAATTGTATTGTGATTCAGATAGATGGAACTGATGGATGGGAGGCAGCCATTACTCATTAGTCATTACCAAAGAAACGGGTCAATCCGGAGAACCTATATACATACTTTAATTTCTATCAATTCTTGTCTCTCTTCCATCCTAACCAAATTCCAAAATTCCTACCACAAATGTAGTGTATGACTTGTCAAAAAAAAAAAAAAGTAGTGTAGGATGAGAACATCTTGAAAATAACTTTCATTTGTTGTATTAGTAGAAATATATCATTTTTCTTTACCATCTGATACGGAACTGTGAATTGTATGATGATAATATTTGTAAAATGACTTATATTTGTTGTATTAGTAGAAATAATGTACCCTACCATTTTTCTTCACCATGGAGCTGTGGAAAATGGAAATGTCTTTAGTTTTGGTTTCACCAGATTTTTCTTCCCTAATACAGTACAGATGGAATTGATGGATGATAGGAAGCCATTAGCAAAGAAACGGTCAATCCGGTTAGCCTTCTTTAATTTCTATCAATAATTCATAGGGAAGCACAAAGAGTCAACAGTTGCCTCCATTGAGACTCGAAGTCACTCCCATTATCCATGTGTGAGTGTTAACCGGGACACCTGGTGCCACTACACCACAAGGTCTTTGGCAACCAAATTCTAAAATTCCTAGCTACCACAATAAAAAATTATAAATGTAGTGTATGATGAGAACAACTTGAAAATAACTTTCATTTGTTGTATTAGTAGAAATGTACCATTTTTCTTCACCATCTTATACGGAGCTGTGGAAAATAGAAATGCCGTCATTCTCATGCATCAATCAGGCCATCACTCCAATATACATACATACATACATACACTGTACTTGTCTATAAAAGAGCCATATTTGCTGGGTATCATATCATGTACCAGAGTTGTTTCGTTCTTAAAAAAAAAAAAAAAAAAAAAAAAAAAAAAAAAACTTAATTATGGGAAATTTTCGTTGCAACTATACAGCACTGATCATCTTTCTTGTGCTGCCACCTTGTTTCTTTGCATCACCATCAACAACTGAAGCCGAAGCTCTTCTGAAATGGAAGAGCAGCTTCTTCATGTCTTCTTCTTATCTCAATTCATGGTCACTATCCAATCTAAGAAACCTTTGTAATTGGAGGGGCATTGTTTGCAATGGTGATGGAGCTGCTGTCTCTGAGATCAATCTTCCTAATGCTGATCTCTCTGGTACTCTTCACCACCTCAATTTTACTTCTTTTCCCAGCCTCACTCGTTTCAACATCGGTGGAAACTACTTCAATGGATCAATCCCTCCTGCCATTGCTGATCTGTCCAACTTGGTCTTCTTGGACTTGAGCAACAATACGTTTCAGGGAAGCATACCGCCACAGATTGGGAACCTGACGGAGCTTCAGTACCTCACCCTTTACAACAACTCTTTTAGTGGAGTTATTCCTTATCAGATTGGAAATCTTCAAAAGGTATGGTTCCTGGACTTCGGATCAAATTTAATCTTGGAATCTCCTGATTGGTCTAAAGTTCAGAGTTTTCCTGTACTGAGGCATCTTAGTTTCGATGGGAATGGATTTGGACCAAGGTTCCCTGATTTCATACTGGGCTGTAGGAACCTAACTTCTCTTGATTTGTCTGAAAACTATTTGAGTGGATCAATCCCTGAGTCATTGTTCACCACTTTGGACAAACTTGACTATCTCTATCTTGGTGACAATGACTTTTCAGGGCCATTATCACCTAGCATTAGCAAGTTGTCCAACCTCAAATATCTTTCTATGTCGTTCAATTCTTTTCAGGGAGAAATCCCATCTTCTATAGGCAAACTCAAAAATCTTCAATTCTTGGATATTTCAAATAATGAATTGAATTCAAGTATTCCTTCTGAGCTTGGTCATTGCACTAATCTCACTTACTTGCTTTTGAGTTCAAATTCACTCTCTGGAGCATTGCCTTCATCATTATCATCTTTGGCAATGTTGTCTGAGTTGGATTTATCAAATAATTTTCTTTCTGATAATATTTCATCAATTTTTTTCTCCAATTGGACCAAGCTAGCATCTTTGAGGCTTGAGAACAACACCTTCAGTGGGAGTATTCCATCTGAAATTGGTTTGATCACAAATCTTGAATACCTTTACTTGAAAGATAACAAGATCTCAGGCACTATTCCACCTCAATTAGGAAACTTGCAGAGTTTGACTTTCTTAGATTTGTCTGAAAATAGCCTTTTTGGTCCAATACCTCAAACAATTGGAAATCTCACAAGTCTAGTTAGTCTAAATCTTTCCACCAATAATCTCGTTGGAATGCTTCCACCTCATATTGGAAACTTGCAGAATTTGGATACTCTAGAGTTGTCAGAAAATCAACTCTATGGCCCAATACCTCACACAATTGGAAACCTCACAAGCCTCAGTATTCTAAAGCTTTTCTCCAACAATCTCAACGGATCACTTCCAATTTGCATAGGAAAGTTGCAACATTTGATTAAAGTCGACCTGTCAAAAAACAGTTTCTCCGGTCCAATACCTCAACCAATTGGGAACCTCTCAAATCTCCAAGTTCTAATCATTTCAAGTAATAGCCTCACCGGAACACTTCTACCTGCTAAGAGTGGAAATCGAACATCAATGCATTTGTCTCCAACCATTTGCAATTTAGGTTCTCTCCAAATTTTGGATTTAGCCAACAATTTGTTAATTGGCTTAATTCCTCAATGTTTGGTTAACACCAATGAAGATCTCCTTGTGTTGGACTTGCACCAGAATCAATTTCACGGTTCAATTCCAACAATTTTTAAGGCAAACTCTTTGTTGAAACTTAATTTGCGTGATAACCAGTTAGAGGGAAATATACCGCGATCTTTGATCAATTGTAAAGTGTTAGAAGTTCTTGATCTTGGACACAACAACTTCAATGGTACATTTCCAATGTGGTTGGGAGCTCTTCCAAAATTGAAGGTTTTTAGCTTGAGATTTAATCGATTGAACGGTTCCATAACAAGTACGAAGATCAAAGGGTATTGGTTTCCTCAACTTCGTGTCTTTGACCTCTCATACAATGAATTTAAGGGGGATTTACCTACATGGGTTTTCAAGAATTTTAAAGCCATGACAAGTGTAGATAAGTACAGAACACCGCAACCACAAGTCAACTATTGTGAGTTGTATAACCGCAGTTGTGTACATGGCAGTAATCTAAATCATTATGGAGATTCTATGGTGGTAGAAATGAAGGGACAAGAGCGTGAACTTGTAAGTATAATATTTACTTTGTATACTGCCATTGATCTCTCCTGCAACAAATTTGAGGGCCAAATTCCATATAGTATTGGAGATCTTTTTGCATTACGTGAATTAAATTTATCACGTAACAAGTTCACTGGGCACATTCCAGCGTCTCTCGGAAATTTAACCATGTTGGAATCTTTAGACCTTTCTTTGAACCAAATTGGTGGAGTTATCCCTGAGCAATTGGCAAGTATGACATGGCTTGAAGTGTTGAATCTCTCACATAATAAGCTTGTGGGATGCATACCTCAAGGCAAACAATTCAATACATTTGAAGCAAATTCATTCCAAGGAAATGATGGATTGAAAGGCAAACCTTTGTCACAAGGTTGTGGGAATGGCATGACACCGCAACTTCTAGCACCAAAGGAGCTCCACCAAGAAGATGATTCGAGTTTTTTGAGCGGATGCACCGTAAAAGTTGTGGCAATGGGGTACGGTTGTGGTATTCTTTTTGGATTATTCATGGGAAGTCTCATGCTTTTAACTGGAAGGCCAGAATTCATTGCGAAGTTTGTTGAGGAAGAAGCATACAAACTAGCAATGAAGATCAAAAGAAGAAGATCAAAAACAAGAAGGAGAAGAAACTAGCATCGTCAATGGTAAGTAATCTTATTACACCAAAGCAATTTACAACTATATATGGTTTGTTTTTGTTTGGTAATGCATAAGTGTAGATACTTGAAGCAATATACTATAAAGTGTGTTTACTAACTTTTGCAGCTCACTTGGCTTCTCTCCGAATGACAAATATTCGAGACAGAGGTTGTTGTTGTTAAAGAAGTGGTTTGGTTTGCTGCCGACTCATAAGCTACAGGCCACCTCCCAAGTACGGTTGGCTTTCATATATGATCTATCATTCTATCTCTAGTTAGTTTGAGTTGTATGGCTTTGGTTTGGTACCAAATGTTTCAATTCTTGCATGATGAATAATGTCAATATGTTCATGTCTTAGAGCTTTCTTTCTAGTAAAATGGATTTGTTATGCCTATGTTTATTTTCTCAAAACAAAATTCTTCATTTCTCCTAGATAGTTTATTACATTGTTTTCTTGATACAAAGAGTGAAAAAAAAAAAAAAAAAAAAACTAACAAAACTTTACAATTAGGCAAATCTGATCGAATTAGAAAATACCGATAATATTTGTAAAAATATGAGGTTTCATTCCTTTAGGGATAATAAATAAAATAAAAAAAATCTAAAGACCACCTACATAAGAGTAAGACACTAAATTAGTTACCATCCAATTTGTACATAAATTTGTTTGATTTAATTTATCAAAAATCATATAATTATGCAAGTCAAGCTCAGAAAAATTAATCAAAATGAAATTGAAATAAATAAAGATAAAATAAAATTATTAGAGCATTTGGTTATATTAATTTTAGAAAGTCTTAATCATGTAGTTTGTACTATACATTACATGTTTTACTCATGTACCTTTCATAGTTATATAGCTAAACGCCTAAATTTTGAAGATAATAAAAATTGTATGTTTTTTTAATTTCTTCACCATGCGATATGCGTGGGAGTCTTTTACTTGACCTCTTTATGGTCTTTCATTTTCGTGAAAACACTAGTAAACAAATAATGCATGTTCAAATAAGCTATTAAGAGTTATCAATGTGTATCCACTTCTACACTAATGAAATCATCATTTGCCAAGGATATATTTGTAATTGGATGGGCATTTATACTGCGGATATTCTTATAGGTCAAGCTAGACAAACCAAAATTCTTCACTAGCTGACGTGGTAAAATAAATATATTTTTATGGTTACTGCTTTATTTTTATTTTATTTTAATTTTTTTTTTGGAAACCACAACCACTATATATGAGGGTGTGCATTGAGTAATTATGCCTTATGACTCTAACTGATAAAGAACTACAAGAAAGTAAATGAATATATGTGTCGCATAGCTGATCAGTAGGCTCGATTGCTCGAACCAAGAAAACCAACAAGCCACATACACCTACCTAAAGTTGAACTTATAACATTATGATTACCTAAATCAAAGGATACTTGTTTCCTCAACTTCGTGTCTTTGATTACAATGAATTCATAGGGAATTTGCCTACAGTGCTTTTTAAGATTTTTAAAGCAATGGCAAATGAAGGTGATGATAGAATACCACAAGAACAAATGTACCTAAATCTGAAATACTACTCTTACCAAGATTCCTTAGTGATAGAAATGAAGGGCCAAGAGTGATAAATTGTTAAAATACTAATCATGTTTACTACCATTCATCTCTCAAGTAACAAATTTGAAGGTCATATATATTCCAAATAGCATTGGAGATCTTCTTGCACTACGTGAATTAAATTTATCACATAACATGTTCACCAGCCTCATCCCAACGTCTCTTGGAAATTTATCTGTGCTTGAATCTTTAGACCTTATTTCAAATCAAATTGGCGGAGCAATTCCTAGAAAATTGGCAAGTATTACATCGCTTGAAGTGTAGAATCTCTCACATAACAAGCTTGTGGGATGCATACCTGAAGGGCCCACAATTCAATACATTTGAAGCGAATTCATTCCACGGAAATGATGAATTGTAAGGAAAACCTTTGTCACAAGGTTGTGAGAATGGCATGACACCGCAACTTCCTGCACCAAAGGCGCTCTACCAAGAAGATGATTCTAGTTTTTTGAGCGGATTCACGATAAAAGTTGTGGCCATGGTTGGCATTCTTTTTGGATTATAAGTGGGAAGTATCATGCTCCTAATTGGAAAGCCAGAATTCATTACAAGTTTTGTTGAAGAAGAAGGATACAGACTAGTAATGAAGCTCAAACGAAGAAGATCAAAGACAGGAAGAAGAAGAAGAAGAAACTAGATAGCTTTGCATGTCAATGGTAAGTAATCCTGCCTGTTACATTACAACTATGTATGTTACGTTTTTTGTTTGGTAAGGCATAATTAAGCAAGTCCAGATGCATGAACGAATAATAATTGGTGAAGTGTGTTTACTATCTTTTGCAGCTCGATTCTCTCCAAATGACAAAGACTCAGAAAGAGGATGATGTTAAAGAGGCATTTTGGATTGTTGTCATATGATAGGTGTTGTTATATGTTAATCTGAGTTGTACGATTTTGGTCTAATACCAAATGTTCCAAGCATGATGAATAATGTGTTTGTTAATGTCTTAGAGCTTTCTTTCTAAAATAGATTTATTATGGCTATGGGAAAAAGATTATTACTTTCTGTCAATAGATTGTAACCTAGACAATTTGCTTCTGTCAATTGGATCTTGAAGCTGGATAATACAAGTGACCAATGATATGTCCATACCACGTACCATTTGTAAGATATTTATATGGTAAATGGTTGGATATATTCATTCAGACATGTTTACCCGAAGCATAAATAATATTTTAATGTTGTGGAGTTGAGAATATTAGTAGAAATTTTATATTTTGATTGATTAAGAATGTTTGATATATTGTTTCCAAATTCGAGAAGTTAGACCGAAAGGTCACTTTCCGGAAAGTCAAATTAACTTCTCGGATGTGGTTTGAACGAACAATTTCGAAAGTCGGAATGATTCGATCGGAAGGAACTGGTTAGAAGGAACCATTTTCGGAAAGAACACTTTTGGAATGATCCGATTGGAAGGAAAGCTTGTAATATTCCAAAAGGATATGGGAAAAAATTATTTCTGATGATAATGAGACATCGTAATATGTTCCAAAAAGTTGTAAATATTATATTTATTAATATAATAAATTTTTGATCTGTAACACTAATTTAAATAATAATTTAAATAATCATTGTAATCATTATGAGAATAATGATTGTGGAAGTTACACAAAACTTCTAGTAACGTAACTTTAGGTAGTAGTACTTCACTTACTCCGATCTGAGTTTATATTCACTCTTTGGAGTATTGCCTTCATCACCAGTTATCTTTGACAAAGTTGTCAATGTTGAATTTATGAAATAATTTTCTTTTTGGTAATATTTCACCAAATATTTTCTCTAATTGGACCAAGCTTGTATACTTGTGGCTTTATAACAATTCCTTCTATGGGAGTATTTCATATGAAATTGGCTTGCTAACCAATCTTGAAGACCTTTCCTTGTATTCAAATCAATTTTCTGACAACATTCCAACTCATATAGGAAACTTGAAGAATTTAGGGGGTGTATTCAATCTTTATTTTTAAAAAAATATAAATTAAAAGCTTTTATGAATTTTAAAAGTTTGGAAGCATTATTCAATTCAGACTTTTAGCGAGTCTTTAAAAGTTAAACGATATTTGATTAAGAGTGTTTAAAAGTCGGGTGGTATTCAATTTGAATTTTTAAAGAGTTTTTAAAAGTCGGGTGGTATTCGATTAGGACTTTTAAAGATTTTTTAAAAGTCGGGTGGTTTTTAAAAAATTATGAACTTTTACAGACTATTTTATTTTGAGTCTTTTTGTAGATTTTTCTTTCTCAAATATAAATAGTTGAAATCTATCCCTCGTTCCCTCAACCACAAGATTTCTAAAGTTTCTTTCTACCAAGTACCAACTATGAATGCTTCCTCTCCTATCAAAAATCTATCTAATTTTTTCCTCTCTATTATTTAAACTCTATAAACTTTATGCCTAAATTCAATAGAATACTTTTTCTTCATTACCATACCTTTTAATTTCTTCATGCCTAAACTCTACTACCTTTTTCTTTCACCTAAATAAACTTGGGCTACCATACCTTTTAATTTCTTCATGCCTAAACTCTACAACATAGCTTCGTCCAGATTTGGAGGGAAACTATGATGGTGGTCTGTGTCCAAAAATTTGGACAAAGACTATTATGGTGGTCTTTGTCCGAGATCTGATCTAGAGGACCACCATGGAGGAAGTCCGTGACCTCTTCATTCAAAAAATCTAAACTATTATTGTGGTTTAGAGAATGAGATTATTCACATTCTAATTATTGTCACTTTCATTCTTGTAATCGTCATTTCAATATTCAAAGATAGCAATTAAGAAATGATTATCATGCTAATAATTATGTTTAATGTCAAATTAAATTATTTACACTTAATTAACCAGTTTGGTTGGCCTGAGTTTTTGTGCACTCTCATTTCTTAAGAAAGGTCGTTAGAAGTCCAGGATCTTGTCATCAAATCAACTTTAGGTGTAGTGGTAAACAACGATTAATCTTGATAGTTAAACTAACCAACATCTAGCCGAGTGCTATCTACATACAATAATATTCTTATATCTAACAGTTATGGCATACAAATGCTCTTAATTAAGATAGATTGTTTTCATGTTTGAAGTATCTATCCATCTCGAGAACTCAAGAAAACTTTTCAAAAATGTTTAGCTCATTTCTATAGAAAAAAAATTGTTTTTACAAAAGAATGCATTTTTTTTTTTACATACTGTACTAATATTCATATTTCATGAAGTAAAAACAATCTAGTTGAGATTCGATCGGACTTACTATTCAGTGATTGTGTTTAGTTTTGGTTTTACCAAAATTTTCTTCCCCAATATACATGCAGTAGTATGGATGCCGTTAATTGTATTCTGATTCAGACAGATGGAATTGATGGATGGGAGCTGAGGTAGTCATTAGCAAAGAAACGGTCATGAACCTCTACTTTAATTTCTATCAATTTTTGTCTCCTAATTAACCAAATTCCAAAATTCCAACCACAATGATAAATGTAGTGTATGATGAGAACATCTTGAAAATAACTTTCATTTGTTGTATTAGTAGAAATGTATCATTTTTCTTTACCATCTGATACGGAACTGTGAATTGTATGATGATAATATTTTTAAAATGACTTATATTTGTTGTATTAGTAGAAATAATATACCCTACCATTTTTCTTCACCATTTTATACGGAGCACTGGAAAATGGACGCAAATTATGCCGTGGACCCGGGTTCAATATGACGGCGTTTTACTATATATATTTAAATTACTAAACATATAGCCCTGAAATGTGTGAATGTGGAGGTTTCAAATTATGAATATGGAGTATAGAATTTGTGAATGTAGAGTTATGAATGTGTGAATCTGTAATAGAGTTAACAGAGTTCTAGCAACTTGTAGCCCTATAATGTGTGAATGTGGAGTTCTCAAGTTGTGAATATGGAGTATAGGACCTGTGAATATAGAGTTCTGAATTTGTGAATGCATAACAGTGGTAATATAGTTACTAAACATATAGCCCTATAATGTGTGAATGTGGAGTATAGGGTGTGTGAATATAAAGTTTGTGTTCTGTTGCGATGAGAGCCGTTAACGCCGTTAATTTTCTTCTTTTTTTTTTCTTTTTCTTTTTTTTTTTTAATTATGAAACGACGTCGTATTGGACCCAGGTCTACCTTGCAAGGTGGACCTGGGTCCACGGCATAACTACTGGAAAATGGAATTGCCATCATTATATTATGTATCAATCAGGATCTACTTGTCTATAAATGGGCCATATTTAATTTGTTGGGCATCATAATATTTACCAGAGTGACAATGTTGACATCCCAGTAGCTCCAATTGAACAAGTTTAATTTACACGTCATTCTCAAAATTTTATCAATACATAAAAAACTTCTAAATAAATTTGTAAGTTAATTTTTACTATATCATTATAACAATATTTAGTGTAGAGTCGTTGTTGTTACTATCAAGCAAACACATTTTAGAACTAGAGCAAGATGTACTACTTATGAACATCCTACAAATATAATAAATATTAATATTTTGTTCAATATATACTTTCACATCTATATATATATATCTATCTATATATATATATATTAAAACAGAAGTGCTAGATTTCCCGCTCATTTTAGTCCAAAAATTTTGAAATCGGTCAACATAATATTATATAATAATTTCTTATCAGAAATTCTAGCCTTTCGTATAATTCTTTATCATTCCTTATTTATGGCTAAAATTGACAAAAATATTCAAAATATGATTCCATTCCTTATTATACACGGAAATCAATGAAATATTTTATTCAATTCCATTCTTGTATGGATTCCTTATTTATGTAAATAACAATCAAATTACTATATGATGTATATTATAGTATTTAAAAAAAATTACTATATTATGTTAATGTACGTAATTAAATTCCTCTCATGATAATATTCAAAAAAATTCCAACAATCAAATTACTATATGATGTATATTATAGTATTCAAAAAAAATATTACTATATTATGTTAATGTACGTAATTAAATTCCTCTCATGATATTATTCAAAAAAAATAAAAATTCCAACAATCAAATTACTATATGATGTATATTATAGTATTAAAAAAATCTTACTATATTATGTTAATGTACGTAATAAAATTCCTCTCATGATAATAATCCAAAAAAATAAAAATTTCAACAATCAAATTACTATATGATGTATATAATATAGTATTAAAAAATATTACTATATTATGTTAATGCACATAATTAAATTTCTCTCATGATAATATTAAAAAAAATACCAATAATCAAATTACTATATGATGTATATTATAGTATTAAAAAAATTACTATATTATGTTAATGTACGTAAAATTCCAACAATAAAATTACTATATGATGTATATTATAGTATTCAAAAAAATATTACTATATTATGTTAATGTACGTAATTAAAATTTCTCTCATGAGAATATTTAAAAAAATAAAAATTTCAACAATCAAATTACTATATGATGTATATTATAGTATTCCAAAAAAATATTACTTATGTTAATGTAGAGCTGCTTGGAGGATATTAGGTTTTGAAATATCCAAAATTTGTAAAATGTTATTATAATATTTCATCATAGTTTCATTCATACAATTCTACAATGATTTTCCATTTTGTAAATTTCCCCCTTAATTCATCATATCATAATTGTTGTCGTGCATCGCACGGGTAAAATACTAGTGAGAATCTACAATACATATCTCACAACACATGAAACATGTATGTAGTGAAAAAAACTACTACTGCCAAATATCAATGGGCGTTTAATTTGTAAGATCAAGAGTTCATTGTAATTTAATTAGACTAAATATTTAGACTAGCGCTATGAAAAAGTTGGAAACATTTATTTTAAGGACAATTATAATCAATCTCTCCTATATTGTATTGCATTCATATACTTTGAATTACCGATTTAAATAAACAAATGAATTAATTTCATTTTTGGTCTTAGAAATATAGGTGGTAATCCACATTTAGTCCTTCTTTTTCAAAACATCCCTTTTTGGTCTTAATATGATTGTGGCATTGTGGCATGATCACTTTTATTTAATTTATTGTATCAGTAGAAATGTACACTTTTCTTCACCATCTTATACGGAGCTTTGAAAAATGGAAATGCCAACGTTGTCATGTATCAATCAGGCTATCACTTCAATATATCAACTTGCATTGTTGTCTATAAAAGCTAGAGCATATTTCATGGGTGAAAAAACAAGTAATTTTGTTCTTCGATCAAAAAAACAAAAAACAAAACTCAAGTATGGGAAATTTTGGTTGCAACTATATAGCACTGATCATCTTTGTTGTGCTGGCAGCTTGTTTCTTTGCATCAGCATCAACAACAACTGAAGCTGAAGCTCTTCTGAAATGGAAGAGCAGCCTGTCAGTGTGGGAAGGGTTTTCTTTTCCACTGGATTCATGGTCACTATCCAATCTAAGAAACATGTGTAATTGGACGGGTATTGTCTGCAATGGCGGTGGAGCTTCTGTTTCTGAGATCAATCTTCCTCATGCTCATCTCCGTGGTACTCTTCACCACCTCAATTTTACTTCTTTTTCGAGCCTCACCGGTTTCAACATCAGTGGAAACTTCTTCAATGGATCAATCCCTCCTGCCATCGGTGATTTGTCCGACTTGGTCTTCTTGGACTTGAGCCGCAGTTGGTTTGATGGAAGCATACCGCCACAGATTGGGAAGCTGAGGGAGCTTCAGTACCTCTCCCTTTCCGAAAACAATTTTAGTGGAGTTGTTCCTCATCAGATTGGCAATCTTCAAAAGGTATGCTTCCTGGACCTTGGATTTAATTCTTACTTGGAAGCTCCCCATTGGTCTACAGTTAAGAGTTTTCCTGTGTTGAGACATCTCAGTTTCGGTGGGAATAGATTTGGACCAAGGTTCCCTGATTTCATACTAGGCTGTAGGAACCTAACTTTTCTTGATTTGTCTTCAAACTATTTGAATGGATCAATTCCTGAGTCATTGTTCACCGCTTTAGAAAAACTTGAGTATCTCAATCTCTTTGACAATGACTTTTCAGGACCTTTATCACCTAACATTGGCAAGTTGTCCAACCTCAAATATCTTGATTTGTCTTATAACCATTTGAATGGATCAATTCCTGAGTCATTGTTCACCACTTTGGAGAAACTTGAGTATCTCTCTCTTTCTTACAATAACTTTTCAGGACCTTTATCACCTAACATTGGCAAGTTGTCCAGCCTCAAATATCTTCGTTTGTCGTCCAATTCTTTTCAGGGAGAAATTCCATCTTCTATAGGTCAACTCAAAAATCTTCACCACATGGATATTTCAAAGAATGAATTGAATTCAAGTATTCCTTACGAGCTTGGTCGTTGCACTAACCTCACTCGCTTGTATCTAAGTTCAAATTCAATCTTTGGAGTATTGCCTTTATCATTGTCATCTTTGACAAAGTTGTCAGTGTTGTATTTATCAGATAATTTTCTTTCTGGTAATATTTCACCAAATTTTTTCTCCAATTGGACCAAGCTAACATATTTGAACCTTCAGAATAATTCATTCAACGGGAGTATTCCATCAGAAATTGGCTTGCTAACCAATCTTGAATACCTTTCCTTGGATTCAAATCAATTTTTTGGAAACATTCCAACTCATATAGGAAACTTGCAGAATTTATATCACTTAGATATGTCTAAAAACAACCTTTATGGTTCAATACCTCAAACAATTGAAAACCTCACAAGCCTCTCAATTTTAGTCCTTTCTACGAACAATCTCACTGGAACACTTTTGTCTGAGAATGAGAATCTAGCACCAACACTTATCTCTTCCACCATTTGCAATATACATTCTCTCAATATTTTGGTTTTGGCAAACAATTCATTATCTGGGCCAATACCTCAATGTTTAGGGAACATCAGTCTCTCTGTGTTAGATTTGCATAGGAATCTATTTCATGGGCCAATTCCAACAAGTTTTAAGGTGGGCAACTCTTTAAACAGCCTTAACTTGCGTGAAAATCTATTAGAGGGAACATTGCCGGCATCTTTAATCAATTGTAAAGAGTTGGAAGTTCTTGATCTTGGACACAATAACTTGAATGGTATGTTTCCAATGTGGTTAGGAGTTCTTCCAAATCTAAAGGTTCTGAGCTTGAGGTTCAACAAGTTGAACGGTTCCATAGCAAGCACGAGTATCAAAGGATACATGTTTCCTCAACTTCGTGTCTTTGACCTCTCTTCCAATGAATTCATAGGAGATTTGCCTACAATGCTTTTTAAGAATTTTAAAGCAATGACAAATGAAGATGAAGATAGAATACCACAAGGACAAATGTACCTCAAGCAGAACTTCTATTACAAAGATTCATTAGTGGTTGAAATGAAAGGACAAGAGCGTGAAATTGTTAAAATACTAATCACGTTTACTACTATTGATCTCTCATGTAACAAATTTGAAGGCCATATTCCAAATAGCATCGGAGATCTTCTTGCACTACGTGAATTAAATTTATCGCATAACATGTTCACCGGCATCATCCCAGCATCTCTTGGAAATTTATCAGTGCTTGAATCTTTGGACCTTTCTTCAAATCAAATTGGTGGAGCAATCCCTAGGCAATTGGCAAGTATTACATGGCTTGAAGTGTTGAATCTCTCACATAATAAGCTTGTGGGATGCATACCTCAAGGCAAACAATTCAATACATTTGAAGCAAATTCATTCCAAGGAAATGATGGATTAAAAGGAAAACCTTTGTCACGAGGTTGTGGGAATGGCATGACACCGCAACTTCCAGCACCAAAGGAGCTCCAACAAGAAGACAATTCAAGTTTTTTGAGCGGATGCACCGTAAAAGTTGTGGCAATGGGGTACGGTTGTGGTATTCTTCTTGGATTATTCATGGGAAGTCTCATGCTCCTAACCGGAAAACCAGAATTCATTGCAAAGTTTGTTGAAGAAGAAGCATACAAACTAGCATTGAAGATCAAACGAAGAAGATCAAAAATAAGAAGGAGAAGAAACTAGCGTCAATGGTAATCTTATTACACCAAAGCAATTTACAACTATATGGCATGTTTTTGTTTGGTAATGCATAAGTGTAGATATTTGAAGGAATATACTATGAAGTGTGTTTACTAACTTTTGCAGGCTTCCCTCCAGATGAAAAATACTCGAGACAAAGGATGTTGTAGTTAAAGAAGTGGTTTGATTTGTTGCCGACTCAGAAGCCACCTCCCAAGTACGTCGACTTTCATATATGATCTATCTCTAGTTATTAGGTGTTGTCACATATATTGTATAGCTTTGGTATGATACCAAATGTTTCAATTCATGCATGATGAATAATGTCAATATGTTCATGTCTTAGAGCTTTCTTTCTAGTAGAATGGATTTGTTATGCCTATGTTTATTATCTCAAAACAAAATTCTTCATTTCTCCTAGATAGTTTATATTTTTCCTCCATACAAAGAGTGAAAAAAATAACAAAACTTTACAAGTAGACAAATCTGAATTAGAATGCACCAATAATATTTGCAAAAATAAGAGGTTTCATCCCTTCAAGGGATAATTAAAAAAAATCTAAAGACTAACATAAGAGTAAGACATCATAATTAGTCGCCACCCAATTGGTACATAATTAATTTGTTTGATTTAATCTATCAAAATACAATTTGATTTATGAAATTGAAATAAATAAAAATAAAATAAAATAAAATGTGTAATAGAGATTCTTGACAATGTGTGCAGGGTCCTTTTTATATATTAAAAAAACAATAATTATGCAACAAAAATAATTTATATAAAATATTATGTAGAGTGTGGACAGTTTGAATATGTTAAGAAAGGGGAATAATAAATTATTGGTCACAAGCGCATCAAAATCATCACCATTTACCAACCACACACAAGAATCCAGATGTAGATGCCCCATTAAACCCCAGCCCTTGATATATTCATATTCCCTACAGTGCCCATTCAATATTTTATTCCTTAATTATTACAATAATCATGTGTTTTGGAGTTAAGTTATGCATGATTATGAAAAAAATGATTCTTATTATTATATTAAAATGATCTGATACTAATATCAAAACGCTTATCGTTACACTAAAAATTATAGTTAATAATGAAGGTGTAACTTTATTTCATTATATTATATTTACGTAGCATATAACATCATGTTTTAATAGTAAGATATTGATTTCGGTCCTTTAAGCTTCTGTTCAACCGCATGCATGCAATTTAATCCAAAAAACAGACAATAAAAATTGGCCTATATGGCTATATGGATATTAAATATTGTTTTAATTTATTATTAGTTTAGTTTGATGGTTTCAATTCTGCTGCCATGCAAATAAAGCCAGAGAATGATGGAGTGTAGATTTATAAATTATTTTGTCCTCGTACCACATATCAATCGAAACATACAAAGTGGTTATTATTTCTTATAATTTCAGGTACAATATATATCCCCACCCCTACACCTCATCAAAAAACAAAATAAATATTGCCAAGTGAAACATAATTTTCATAGTAAAAAAGCACGAGTTCGATTCCTGTCAATAATTTTTCGGTTGAGCTCTTTGTACTAGGATGAGTTTATCCCATGCATACCTGTAAGCAGTGGCTATGAGTTTCCTTCAACGTCCAAAATAAATAAATAAATTCTTTTTCTCAGAACGTTACTTTCAGATCGAATCCAAAGTAATATATATGGGGGCAACTGCAGCTAAGTTAGTTGGACAGTTGACTTAGCAACAACAAGATTTCAGGTTTGTTCTCCGCAAAATAAAGTTGCAGTCGATTGGTCTAGGCTGAACTACATACCATTCAAAACGCGGATGTAAATATTTTTTTAAAAATTGCTAAATATGACAAAATTAAATAAGTTATTATGAGCAAAGTTGTAGATGAAAATGTGTAATCCAAAACCATGTGAGATCCCAATTATTATCGTTAATTGTTTTATAAACATATGGTGACAATAATTGTTTTGTCATCGTTTTCTTAATTATTGCAAATTGAAACACAATTTGTTACAAAAGAACATAATTACACAATTTGATATTTTTTCCTTGAAAAAAATATGATGAATGGATGTGGACTCGTGCATCCTCCCTAGCCCATTGTTGTGTATATATCACCTTCAACAATATTTTTTGGGGCCTACCATAAACATATATATGATTAATTAGATTGAAATAAACATCCATATAACACTTCATGAAAACTCGCTCTACAAAATTAAGATATGTAGTGACAATTTTTTGTGACAAAGTATAATTTCGTCATAAATAGTATTTTTTGTGACAAAAAATTGATTGATATTATTATTTGTGATAACATGCATCATTTTTATTACATAAAGAATGGTAATTATGACAAATGAGTATTTGTTACAATTAAAATCCAGTATTAATAGATTAGTAATATCACATATATACTAAGTTGTCAATATTTGTTGTCACTAAAGGTGGACTGAGATTTAAGGTATTTTTTTTAATTTTTCAGCCATGTTTGGTTGTTGTTCCTATGTAATAGCTTGCAAACCACACTAAAAAGACTCTATATGTGACGGTCTCAGACTCTCAACTGAGAATGTGTTGTCAATATCAGATATTCGACATTTTGATATATACGAGAGTCGTTTCATACTCCATCTACTCAATTAAGTGATTGGAAAAGGCTATTTTCATCTAGAGATTCCTAGGGTTATTACTTTTAAAATGTTATTTGTATCAAAAGTTAAATATTATTTGGTGTTACTACATACATACTTGTAATAAGTGATATAATCGTGCCTATAAATTGATTGACTTGATCGCTATAAATCAACTACTATTCCAATTTTGTCTGCAATAGACTTCAATTATTTGGAAGAGCAATTAAAGTGGTGTCAATGTAATTGGAGGATAAGATTGCTCTAATTCTAACAATATCTTATATAAATTATCTATCTCTAGCTAGGGCTTTCATCACTCTCCCGAATACACCCTTAATAAGTAAAAACCAACTGGCTAGTTAAAAATTAATTATGGATCAATCAAGAATATATGCTGCCTGCTGCCTGCTTTATGACACATAATAATTAAACTATATATACATACACACAGACACATGATCTTTCCTAAATCCCTGGCGGGCCAATAAAAAGCCTACATTAAAAGCATATATTATAGTTAATTGTTCTTCATTAATTTGCTAATCATATATACTTTTTCTTTCTTTGAAATCTCTTATTAAACTGAAGAGATCATCAAAAAGCTGCAGCAATAATGGGGTTAAGAGACATCGAAGCCACACTGCCTCCAGGCTTTAGATTTTATCCCAGCGACGAAGAGCTAGTCTGTCACTATTTGTACAAGAAAGTCGTCGCAAATAATCAACGGCTTTCTAAGTATACTTTGGTCGAAATCGATCTTCACACTTGCGAGCCATGGCAGCTTCCTGGTATCCTCTCTCTCTCTCTATCTCTCTCTATTTCTCTCTCTTTCTTTTGGTTTGAATATAATATAATGCGTTGTTGTTGTGAATTGTGGGTTTAAATTAAAGATGTGGCGAAGCTGAACTCGAAGGAGTGGTATTTCTTCAGCTTTCGTGATCGGAAATATGCGACGGGATATCGGAGCAACAGGGCGACAACCTGCGGCTACTGGAAAGGCACCGGGAAAGATCGTCGGATTCTTGACCCCGCCACCGGCACCGTTCTGGGGATGAGAAAAACGTTGGTGTTCTACCACCATCGAGCTCCCCATGGCGTCAAAACTGATTGGATCATGCACGAATTTCGCCTCGAAAATCCCCATATCCCTCCCAAGGTAAATGTATTAGATATAAAGAAAAAATTCATTTCTTGAAACCTATTAGACATTAGCTCAATGGTTCACAAGGCAGTATTTGAAGAAGAAGAAGAAAAAAAAAAAAAAAAAGAAAAAAAGATCAAAGTTTGAATTGAACCTTAGCGGTGACAGTAGGGATTATGTCCGAAATGAGTAGATCTATTGAATCATACTGATTTATTTCCTCTCAAATGTTTTAATATATTGAAATTATGTGTTATGTCTTAATTAAAAGTTTTTTAAATGCAGGAAGACTGGGTACTGTGCAGGGTATTCCAAAAATCAAAAGCTGCGGGGGTTTGCGATGAAAGCATTGTCGGTGCAGCCGCCGGCGCTTCTAATTCTTCTCCTAACGCGGTCAATAATAATGGTTTCTTGCCGGCGGGTTATTCTCCGATGAGTGGAGTCCCGGCGGGGAATGTTGGAATGGCGCAGAGCAAGCGCGAAGAGGATGATGAATATGGCTTCTTTTTTAACGTGAATTGTGAAGAACCAAATTTCGAAGCTGCAGGCGGAGGAGTTCCTTTGTGGCTTGATGAGGATTTCAGGTTTGATAATGGTGGGAATGGCTTGCTTTTCATCTGAGTTGTATTTTTTGTTTTTTGTTTTTGGAGAAACTCCATTTAATTTGTTGCCAATATATTTTACTTGTGGTGTCTAGAGAGATCAGAAGAGTGCCATGTTTGATTGGAATTTTCATTTTTATTGATTTGTTTTTTTAAAGAAGTGTTAAGAAAATGCGGTGTATATATATATCACTTTTCAATAAGGAAAAAATAAAAATGCTTTTAATGGCAAAAAATTGTCATGTATTATGATTGACAAAAATACAATACATAATACTCCGATCCGTAAGTGAATCATATGTAAAAGTATGGTTAAGTGAATCAGTAGAGCATGCATTTTGGAGAAGGATATGATATTAGAGCATCCTTATCAGTAGAATTTTTTAGTGGTAATTAAGGAGTTTTTGTAAGTGTGATTAAGAATGAGTAGGGTTTCTACATATTAAGCCCTAGCTTCTCAAACCCGAATCTAATTAAATGTAATAAATATTTTTGTTTATCACATGAGTTAATCACTTAAATGTAATACATAATTAGTTATTTAGTTATATTAATTTGTTTGGTACAATATGAAATTTTCATAAGAAATTCATAAAAGTAATACAAAAAAATTAATACGTACGGAGTGTGAGGACCTATGTTTAGGTGAGGACATAGCATGCACTATATGTTCTTATAGTTCTATAATTTGTTTGCTTGATAGTAACAAAAATGACTCCGCAAGAAGTCCGAATGCTAATGCCACAATGTGTCCACTTTCATCAATAATTTCTACATTCATTTTGCACATGTTCATTTTGAAGTTCATATTTGATTTCGGAATTAGTATGAATGAGAGTAGTACTTGATTTTGTGTGTGCATGTGTGTGTTTTTTTGTAATTTTTTTTTTTTGTTGAGTTGATACTAACATTGGAGTACTCACCGATACCTTTTCACCATAATGCATGCAATTAAATAGTTAGTCACTTTGTGCATAAATTATTTTTACATAAAGGATTATGGATTTACAAGATTGATTGCAACATTGTTGTAGTCTCAACATCTTTTCAATGCATCAAGTGTGTCACAGTGGTCTATTACCCTACATTGACATTTTTAATAATGAATTTTAAATGTGGATACGTAAGATAATGATCTAATTACCATTATGTGTACGTCTACAGTTAACATATTTTGTATATGCAGTTAACAATTTATATATCTGTAATTATCATGTTATGTGTTTGTAATTACCCTGTGATGTGCATTCAATATAATTTGTTTACAAGTACATAAATTATTAACTCCATATACAAAATATATTAACTGCAGACACATAATATTTGGATCAGAGTTCACGATACAATATGAACATTGGTCCATGTATAACGATTCCTCAACCTAAACCATGGCAAATTATGCAATGGACCTGGGTCCATATTGGTCCATGTTCACAATTTTAGAACTCTATGTTCACAATTTTTAAACTGTATGTACACAATTTCAGAACTCTATATTCACAATTTTAGATCTCAATATACAAAAAATATACAAAATTATATTCACAAAAATTATATAGATTTCAAAAAAAAAAATACAAAATTATATTACTCAATATTCACAATTTTTTAACTTTATATTCACAATTTTGTTATATAGATTCAAAAATTGTGTTATACTATTGAATATAGAGTTATGAAATTGTGACCATAGAATTCTTAAAGTTGTGAACATAGAGTTTTGTAATTGTGAATATACGGTTAAAAAATTATGCATATAAAGTTCAAAATTTGTGAACATAGAATTTTACAATTATGAACATAGAATTCTAAAATTGTGAACATGGATCTGAGTAAGGTGGACTCGGGTCCCTGGCATAACAATCGCTTTAATTTAGGGACCGATTAAAATAACTCATCGACATAATTTTAACATTATGCTTGAATAAGGCCCGGCCCAGTTAATTTTGCATAGCCCATAAACAGGGCAAGTTAGGCCTGGCCCATTTAATCAGGCAAACCTCTAAATATGGGCCGTATCTCTGTTCGTATAACCGTCACCATCACGTCGACGACAGGACCTCTGTGAGTTCATCAATGGCAGTTTAGGGTTCTCTTCGTGGAGCAGAACACCACCGCGCTAGGCGCTACCACTGCTTGTTCTACTATTCCCTCTACTTGACAGCTGTGATGCACGGCCATCGAGTTCCGCCCGGTTTTGTCTCGCTAACATCCTTCTCACTGGAGAAGGCAGAGAACGGTGAGGATTCCATGCTTCATGAGAAAGAAGCTCAAAAATGTTCAGGTCAGATTGATTCCACTCCAGGCACTGTTAATGTGGACCTGCTTAAGGTTTCTGCTAGGAGGAACAGATCCTGGATTATTGAGGATCACACGGAGCACCTCGAGAAGGGATATGATACTGGCGATGATGTTGAGGTCATTTACTGAGAACTTATTTGCTTTTAGCCTAGAAAGTGGGAAGAATCTTCTCAGTTCACTTTGTTTTGGTAAAATTCCGGCTATGAGTTCAATGGAAATAAGTAATTTTGAATGTGTTTGGTTTACAATTCAATTTTTGTTTGTAATATTTATTTGTGTTAGTACATAAATAACAGTAATATTAAACACAAAATATTTGATTTTGAAAATTGTGTTAATCATTGTATGCCGAATCATGCATGAGTGGATACCTATTGATTTAATGCCACCACATTTTCTATCTGATTTTGGTAATTGACTGATTTCTCTGATGTATAATTTCTTCTGCAGAGCTTGTCTTCAAGAGCTTTTCTTCCCAAGGGAGTAATTCGAGGATGTCCAAGTTGTGCTAATTGCCAGAAGGTTCATGCTGTTTAGCATTTGAGCATTTTTGACAACTTTCTTGCTCCTGAATTGTGTAGTATTTTATCTGTATAGTTTCAACAGGACCTCACTAACTCCATGTGCTGTGAATTTATTTTATGCCTGCCATTTTTCCTAAATAATTTTAAAAAGGTTGTTGCAAGGTGGCGTGCTGAAGAGTCATGCTTGCCTTTGCTTGAAGAAGCTCCAGTGTTCCATCCTACTGAAGAGGTACTCCCGTTGTGTTCATTTGGTAATAACAAATTGTTGAGCATGGAATCTGTTGTATACTACTATACTAGTAAGATAAGGTTAAATCTCGTATCAGGAGTTCGAAGACACACTTAATTATGTTGCAAGCATCCTTCCGCGTGTAGAGCATTATGGAGTATGCCGTATAGTTCCTCCAACATCCTGGGAACCACCATCTTTAATTGAAGAAAAGGCCACTTGGGAAACTTCGAAGTTTGTAACCCAAATCCAGCAAATTGATGAGCTTGGGGATCTCTTTCTAAGGAAAAGGTTTCATAGAGCTCATTTGGAGATGAGAAATAAAAGAAGAATTTCTTCTAGTTCGGTTCAGGAATTATGTGATGATTATAGAAATGAACCTGATGGAGTGGACTGCCTATCTGATATCTTTGAGTTTGAATCTGGGCCAGAGTTTACGCTCCAAACTTTTAACAATTATGCGGATGACTTTAAGAGCCAGTACTTCAGCAAGAGAGATGTGGCTATTGACTCATCTGCATATACAGAGCCATCTATTCAGAGTATTGAAGGTGAATATTGGCGAATAATTGAAAAGCCAACTGACAAACTTGAGGTGCGTCATTGACATTATCTAGATGAGTGATCTTCTAATACTTTTTTGTCATTCAACTTACTTCATCACTGTCATATGGTACAATAGGTGCTCCGTGGAGCTGGAGTTAATATTGATGCTAGTGTCCATAGAAATGAGTTTCCAGTAAAACTCAGTAGGCTGAATATGCCTAAAAATCCTCTATATGTAAAGTCTGGCTGGAACTTGAATAATACATCTATGCTTCAAGGTTCTCTTCTTCGTTATGATAGCTGTAGCACATCATCCATTTCGTATCCTCAGGTTACCGTAGGAATGTGCTTTTCATCGAACTTCTGGGTAAGACGAAGGAATCTTTATATGGAACTAGAACTTATATTCTCTTAATCTCTTCGTTCAATTTGTTCCTTTTCGGTGCCATCTGTTTTGGGGTTGGGTGATGCTGGTTTGGTTCATTCTTCAAAGTCTGATTCTATTATTAATTTATTACCTCTGGTTGTTTCTGTTTGCTTTTCAATATAACAGAGAATTGAAGAGCACCATTTATACTCTTTATGTTACATGCATTTGGGTGCTCCAAAAATGTGGTATGTCATTCCTCAGCAGTATTGTTTCAAGTTTGAGGAAATTGTGAAGAAGCGGTATCCAGAATTGTCAGAACATCCTTGGTTGCTTCTCAATATTGTGAGTAGTATTCCTTGTGTGTTTTAATCTTTACAAGGGAAATGCATTATCTATTGGCCTTGCAAGTTTTGGATCATAGTTTGTTGTTTATGTTGCCATCTATGCATGGTGGTATGAGCTAAGCTACACTAAACATGGCCCATGAGTGAAGATCCTATTCCTAGAAGTCACATTTATACCTATATTGATTACTTGTGCTAGTTAACACAGGAAGATATTCATCTATCAAACAGAAGGATTTAAATGCCATCTATGCATGGTGGTTTGAGCTAAGCTACACTAAACATGGCCCATGAGTGAAGATCTTATTCCTAGAAGTCACATTTATACCTATATAGATTACTTGTGCTAGTTAACACAGGAAGATATTCATCTATCAAACAGAAGGATTTAAAATGCTAACTTTGCTCTTCTTTCCTTTATCCAAGAGAATCATTACTATTCCTGTTTGGGGACTTCAAAAATATTTGGAGTTTAGGTTCTAGAATTATAATATTGGAGGTTTGAATTTCATATTCATTGCAGGCTACTCAAATTTCTCCCTCAACTTTGATTTCAGAGGGTATACCTGTTTATCGTTGTGTACAATATCCAAAGGAGTTTGTCATTGTTTTACCTGGATCATACCACTCAGAATTTGATTGTGGTTTTAACTGTTCTGAGACGGTAAACTTTGCTCCTTTTGATTGGTTGCCTTACGGTCAGTTAGCTGTAGAACAATATAGTGAGTTGCGTAGGAAGACATCAATCTCCTATGATAAGCTTCTGCTTAGAGCGGTTGGAGAAGCTATTGAGGCACTGTGGAAAGATTCATTTATGAAGGAGCCTTCCAATAATCTGCAATGGAAAAGAGTGTGTGGGAAGGATGGGATTTTGACAAAAGCACTCAAGGTAAACTTCTAGCTTTTATGATTTTGGAGAAGAGAAATAAAGGACAAAAAAGGTACATGGATATATTTTACACATTCTTAGTTACCCAGGAAAAAAAATCTAGCCACCCCTATTTGGAGATACCTTTTAAATTGTCAGGAACGTTCCAACTTTCTGGCTACCAAACGGCCTATTTGAAGAGTGTTCTTCTTTTTCAGACATGTTTCCTTCTTGAAAACTCACAAAAACTGCCCCAAAATAATGATATTTTAAAAATTTGTAGGTTTCCTCCACATTTCATCTCCAACTTTTTTGAAAATTCCTGTTTCATCATGTCCTATGCCCCTTTTTCCTTTTTTTCAATTCCCTACTACCTTTGCACTAGAGTTGTATATGTGTATGTTGGGTTGTTACATGATCCATTGGATCATTTGAAAGGACATGCATGTGTTGTATAACAGTGCAAGATTGTGTATGTATTTGTTTTACTTGGACAGGCCCGCGTTAAGAGTGAAGGCATACGGCAAAAGTGCTTGTGCAATACTTTTCAAACGCAAGTGATGGAGAAGGACTTCGACGCCAACACCAAAAGAGAATGCGTAATATGCTATTATGATCTACACCTTTCTGCCGTTGGCTGTGAATGTTCACCTGACAGGTACACTTGCCTTCGCCACGCCAAGCTTCTATGTTCTTGCGCATGGAGCTCGAGATTCCTTCTCTATCGGTACGAAATGAGTGAGCTGAAGACCATGGTTGAAGCTTTGGAAGGGAAATTGAGTGCAGTTCATAGATGGGGGAAAGAAAAACTCGGATTAACTCTCCATTCCCAAACCTGAGGTCCCAAGGAATCATGCTTGGGAAAACTTGGATTAAAGAGTTCAGCAACCCGGGAAGGAATAAACAATAGCGTAAAGATGTCACGTGTCTAAATTTTATTGGAGAAAGAGAACACAGACGAATAACACCTGTGCTATTTTTACTTCTAGATGAATCTAAGTGTGTCGTGCTTACAGGGAGTAGAAAATAGAGTAAAAATCGGAAGAAATGAATAAAGTGGGGGTGGGGGGTTAATATGCAAATGAGAGGGAGACATGAAAATGTGGCTTGACCATCTTGACTAGTCAGACCATTAATGGCAACACTCGTAGTAGGCTACTAGCTAGTCCAGAAACAGCTCGAGCCGCTATATAGTCCATAAATATTGCATTTAGTATAACCGAAAGATGAGTTGCGCATTTAATATACATGTTAGCTATTATTGACACATACTTATTCTTCACATAAAAGTTCAATCTTTATCTTTTTCTGTTTGATTATTTTCTTTTTGAGTCACATAACACAAAACAATAACTTCAAAAATAATTTCATGTGGATTGCATCTTCAACTCAATTCTCTAAATCTCCTACAGAAAAAGATTACTAGTTTTCAATTGAAATGTGATGAGTATGGATGATAAAGATGAAGACATTTAACCCCTGCAATATCGTTTTTAACCAGCACACTAAGTGATATGAAGATCCCCAGGCCACCAGAAAAGATGGGTCACCACTCGCCACCCTAAAGGGGCCCAAGAATCTCAGTGTTTTTATTGTTTTCTGTTTTATTACATGCACCGTAACTTTTGACCTGGTCAGGATAGACAGTGGGCTGCTGCTACCAGTTTGAAAATTTTTGTACTACACATTTCACTTTCCCAATTTTTACTTTCATTTTGGATGTTTCATTTGACTTAATCAACTAAGAATGCTGTCGGATTTTTAGTTGGGAGGGTTAGGATTAAGCACTCGATTAATCAAGTGCTGCACTGGCAAAGGTTGCGGTCAAAAGCAACTGTGATTGGATTGAGTTTGACAGTCCTCCAAGTTTTATTCTTGAGAGTCTTGAGCTTGACAAAATGGATGCTTTGTGCTCTATTACTGGCGTGAGACCTGGGCACTAGCCCGGTCCGGGGTCCCTCCCCTTCCCTCTCCCCCCCCCCCCCCCCCCCCCCCCAAAATATTGTAATAGTGTGTGTTTGGACAAGGTTGAGTTGTTTATGCCTGGTATTGTTTTGGTCGAGGTGTACTCCGGCAAGACAAGGCTAATTTGGCCTCTTATGGGTGCTCAACCTTTGGACGAGGTTGAGTTGCTTATTTAAGAAGATGCTTCTCTTGGGTAATTTGTTAAAGTAAAGGCATGAAAGTGAGACTTCTTGTACCTATTCGACCACTAAGGCCCTCTTTTCATACAATTCAATAATTTTGTTTCTTAGACACAACTAATGAAAAAGAAAAAACGTAGTCTGGTACAGCTGTATCCTTGTCATGCATTGCACCACATCTAATCATTCAACTATATCCTTAATTTCATGTCACGAACTGCGCCACATTCTCTAAGTTTCAACATCAAAATTCTCATCACTATTAGAAATTTAGAACCCTCAACTGCTCAACACCTATCACGTGTCTAAGGCATGCCTATCTTATATCTCAAAATATATAGTATATAGATACAATATATATGTATATATATGATGGATATATTATAAATAGACTCGGTGCAGATCAATCCGGAAGAAACCCGAGCCTACCTCGGCCGACTTCACCCAGGCCGACTCGCCTCAGCTGTCTACCCAAGCCGAGCCTTGTGCTCAGCCACCCCGGTCAAGCCCCGCGTTTGGCCAGGCTTGGGGTATTCCCTTGATGTGATTTACGCGACGTAGGATGCGGTCTACGGTGGTTACAACCTCCCTCCCTTTTCTCACAGGATGGTTAAGAGATTTTGGGTATATAAACACTCAATTATGTCTTGTTAGGACATCTCAATCTTATCTTTTATCTTCTACATTGTGTGATTATTACACAAATTATTTCTTGTAATAGCCTTACACATCCTATTAATACAACATAGTCTCCATAACTTACAATCTTTTGTCCCTTTATTACATTGTTCGTCTTTATCTTCATCTTATACTGTCATATCTATAATTTAATCGGGTTAATTGATTCCTACTCCAATTCAATATAATCCATCAATATACATTTGTTAATGAAATCTTGAATTGTGATGGCTTTATAGTTAGAGAAAATGCAGTGGGGTTTGGTGTATGATGGGACAGGAGACTAAAGGGAGTTGGGGTACGGTGTATCGTCAATGGAGTTGTCGCCTACAACTGTAGACGGTGCAGCCAGCCGCGTCGTACTTAGTCTTCCGGATTCGGACTGGTCCGAACCGGAACCGCGATGGCGGGACCCACCTCTTTTTTCCGGTTCACCGTGCCGACACCAGTGACAGGCATGCACGTGGGGCTGGACTCTGATTGGTCTGTGCCTCCTAATGACTGGGACCCACGCCTTCCTCGTCACAGGCGTACACGTGGGGCTGGACTCTAATACTCTACAAAAAAAAAAAAAAAAAAGGTTTCAGGCTACAAAATAAAAATTAAATTCTTTTTTTTTTAAAAGAAATGGGACCCACTCCCCTGCATTCCCATCAAACGTCCCATCGCATTTAACATGGAATGCGGGATTCTCGTACATGCCCCCTTTCACCCTTTTCAATTCCGGGATTTTGTTATTCTATATGTATGTATAATCTTTGCTCTCCCTAACCTATTTCTAGCAATGAATTGAAATTTTTGTGCAAATATATAACTATCAAATCAATGTAATTTATATTTATACAACCAATAATCATTGAAGTCAATGGGTTAGTTTGATATATTGTGAGTTATTATATTTTAAAAGTAGATTTTGTTATATATCGGTGTAAGACTAAACACAATTGAATAATTTTTTGCACTTTTGATTTATAATTGTCATGAGTAAAATTTTCTAAGTCAATCCTAGCGTCTTTGCTGATCAGGTTCTCTATACTTATTCTCGACTAGGTGGTGCTAGATCCTATGTGCCTATCTTGGTCAAGGTCTTCACTAAAAAACATTTACTTGACAATTCGCATAACATATCTCTAGAGACTGTTGGTCAGCATGTACGAAACTAAGAAATCATTCAACAAGCCCATATGAGCAGCTCAATTGGTCACATGGATGAAACTTGAGAAGAAATACCAGAGATCAAGTTCCACCAACGATGTAAGAAGGGCTCCTTGTGCGCAATAAGCAAAGGTTGAACCTCTGTGTTCAGTTAAACTACCATAATTTACATCCTCCTAAATGCTCTATCGGGACGTGGGAGGTACTTGGGGTTGGATATTCCAACGTCTTAGAAAGAAAGAAATCATCCAAAAAAAGTCCCCTCATGACATCTTAATTGCATTAGCTTGTTTATCATTATGTAGATGCTAAATTAAAAATTATTGTTTTATCAATAATTAGTATTGATTATATGCAATTGTATAAAATCTCCAAACAAAGGAGGGGTGACGTTCTAAATTTTCAAATATAGCTATTTCCATTTTTTAGATCGAGCAATATTTTTACTTTCTACTTGAATTCAACATATTTCTTACATTAGACGTTATTGCGTACGCTGCTAGAAGTTACATTAGATCAATTTCAATAAAATTAATAGATTCCAATACTCTAGTTCTAGTGTACACCAGTATGGCAATATTCATATCTAATCCACCTTGGCAAAACAACCTTATCATCACCCTCGACAAAGCAATAGTGGTGAAGAAAGTATAGTCCATAATCTACAGACAAACTAGAGTACCCCCCACCCCCACCTCATCCCTCTCCCCCTAAAAAAATTAATAATAAACCTACAAGCATATATATGTTAAAACTGGACCGCATATATCCGGAAAATAAGAATGTGATGTGATGCTATGATATTGATGTCATATCACTATAAATAGAGTTTTATAATATCATAATTTTAAGTACACCAAATTAAATTATACTAGTAAACAAAAATTAATATTCGAAATAGATAAGCAATGCTACATATATCGAGTCCATTGATCAAATACAAAATGGTAATAATTGGCCTTCAATTTGCACGTATACAATTCAATTCTATATATTCATCAACCCAACTTGTGGACATGTGAAAGAATATATGTGTGAAGGAGAACTAGTAGTTTGGTGAGAATATGCAGATTAATTTCATTTGTCCACATAGCGAGAATGATTAGTGGTTGAAAATTATGAAAAAATGTGGTGTTACAATGTATTTAGGAATGCTTGATAATATATCTGTAAACAATTAATAATGTGTTCAAGATCTATAATAGTGTAGTCACAAATGTTCATTATTAGTGATCAGGGGGTACACTATCAAGCCTCTGAAAATGCAATGTCATATAATTATAGATATGCTACCGCATTTTTTAATTTCTCATTAATTGCTAGTCTTTATCTTATATGGACAGATAAGATTAACTCGTGTCGTAAGTTTTGAGGCTATTAATTCTCATTTGCACTTGATTATATATAAATAAATAGAAAGGCAACAATGTCGATTGACATTTTATTCTAACTCCTACAAAGTTAAAGTCAAAAAGTATGAAATAACTTTAAGTTTTTTACCAGATACACACTTAAAACTCTTTACCATATACTTTGAGATAGGTAAAATGTTACCTAGTAAGAAACCAGGGTAATAAGTGGTTAAGTAGTCTCTTTATAAAGGGACCCTTTTCTTTCCAAAAAGACGAGTAGAATTTACTGTAGAAACCTACCCTTTTGTCCCTTGCTTCCCAACACTACACTGCTTCCATTTTTTTCTATTTTAATCTCCATTGTTTACAAAAAATAATTTATATATTATACTTACGAACATAGCAATGCTACCATACACGATAACAAAACAAAACAAACACAATTGGATTTTTTTTTTGTTGTCCAAAGTATCCCTCACGCCGATAGCCAGAAGTCTAATTCTCCGTCTCCAAACGGTCAGCACACTAAGTGGTAGAGGACTGGTCAAGTGGTTTGCTCCATTCACATAGGTGGGATCGAACCCCCAACTATGTCAAACAGTAAGAAAAATTAAATTTATCAACGAAAAATATATGTGAATAAATTATTAAAATATGAAAATATTTAATTTATCAACAAATTTTCGTATACAAAACACTAAAATATAATATGTATGTATTTCAGTTGTAGCTATTTATACATAGTAACAAACGCTTAACTTTATTTCATTATACTTGGATAACAATTTGCGTCATGCTTCAATGATAGGTTACTAAACTTCGCCCTCTAATAAATAAAATTAAAAAAAAAACTCATACTTTAGTTGAGGTAAAAATTTGTGATAATATAGTTAAGCTTTTACCTCAATGCAAGATCCATAAGATTTTAGGTGTCCGATTAAAGGTGTGTACATACTTTTTTAAATGAATGACAAATTTGTGTAAACAACTATTAAATTTTGGACAAAAGAGAGACTAATTTGTCAAGGCACATTACTTTTTACTATTCATTAATTATTTTAGTAATATTATTAATTAGTAGTGGAAGGTGGTTGGTGTGAATACTTGATAGTACAGTCCAATTCTTTTATATATATATATATATATATATATATATATATATATATATATATGTACATACACGCACGCGCCTTATTAAGCTTTAAATATACATATCTTAAGAGGAAAACAGCGCACCTTAAGTTATCGAAAGATGCACTTAAAACATTAGACTGACGCACCTTAAAGTTTCAACAAAAAAATGCATCTTTAGTTCTCAACTGAAGAATTGGCGCGCTTTAAGCACAGAAATCACGCGTTTTAATTTAATAAAGAAAACGAAGCATCGTAAGAAGGAGAACGACGCACCTTAAATAAATATATATATATATCCTCCCCCGCCCCCCCCTCCACCACATTAAATCTATCCTAACATGACTTAAAATAATTGGATGTTATGAATTTGGACCCCACTAACTTATTACTCCATTTGTCACATTTTATCTGTTATACTTACTATTCATTGGTCAAACCGATTCTTTCTTCTTTATTTTTTTAAATATTTTTTTGCTTATTTTTAAATTTGATATTTTGTGTTTAATAGTACTTTTAGTGTAATTTCTAATTATATAAATTCTGTATACTAATACTAAACTTAATGTTATGAAAAAGGATTAAAAATAACTTTAGTCAAATTTTGTTAACCGAACCAGACACATAAAATGGGACGGGGAAGTATCAAATACTAAATCGTCAAATAAAAAGGTGTCATGTATGTCAAGGGGAGATTAGGAGGGACAGGTAGCAGTACTTATACATAGTGAAATATTTTGGGGACAAAAATACATAGTGAAACCTTATTAGAGTTGAGTGGAAGTTGGTGGAGTATTCGGACCACTTAAAAATTCTCTCTCGCACTTATTTTATTTATTGTGTTTACTTTACAGTTCATTCTTGCTCACACATAACTGATTGTCTGACAAGACCAACTAATCACATTCAAACAAAACGTTTGTGTCTTCAAAACTTCGCTACTTACCTTAAACTATTTCGCAATGCACTTATAAGCTAACCAGCTTATTACACTATTGGCAGAAATGAGAGTTTTTAAAAAATCAATGAAAGTTTATTCAACCCCCTCTCTCACCCCTTCTAGACTTTCATCTCTATCTATTAACCATTTTTGGGACCAACATATCAGCCTACGATGCACAACTCACAACCTTGGGTTGCACAATCAAAACAACTAAATGAACAATAGTACGTACTATCCAGAACATGTACATATACACCAACATCAAAATATAGACAATATTTTACTCAAAAGACTTGCGGAAAAAAATACATCACTTTTTATGGATGAATACTTGATCGATGATGAAGAAATTGCAGCTCCAGTTCACAACAATGATGATCCAAGAAAATATGAAACAAGTTTGATCACATCTTCAGTAGTTACAAGAGAAAAAAAAAAACACACACACACACAACTTCCCACTTAAAAAAAAATAAAAATCAATATGTATTATTTTATGAAACCAAATCTAAATTATTCAAAAAAAAAAAAACACACACACAAAATTAACTCACAAATTCTCACTTAAGGTCTCATATAAATGGAATTATATATATACATACACGCTTAATTATTACAAAACCCCTTATAATTATCAAAATCACATAAACCAAAAATAAAAGAATTAAAAAAAAAAAAAAAGTAGAAGAGAAAATGTAAATATAAATAAATGCAATGAATTAATTGTTTAGTGGAATGAGTTGACATGACCCTGAGCAGGAAAAATTGAAATATTCTTCACAGCACAATCAGCTCTATATTGTCAATCAAACTGATCATATTTTTCTGACATGCATCATAATAATACATCTTTTCCATTTCCCCACTTCAATTCCACTTCGGTTTTTGAGTACCTTACCTGCCCTTTCATTGTCTTCCCCTCTAAATTCTATCCATTTTATCTTTTTTCATTAACCTTATTACTTGATTTTTGCTGTGTATATTTATTAGATCCTTTTTACATCAAATCCATTCCATTCCTTTGCTTCATTCTCCAT
Source organism: Ipomoea trifida (assembly GCA_003576665.1). Taxonomy (NCBI): domain Eukaryota; kingdom Viridiplantae; phylum Streptophyta; class Magnoliopsida; order Solanales; family Convolvulaceae; genus Ipomoea; species Ipomoea trifida. Next base: position 17,748,613 of record CP025657.1, read on the forward strand.
CCATACCCCACCATAAAGATCACAACCTTCCAAGAGTTTCAGCATTGCTATTCAATTTTCTTTATTCTCTATTATCTCTTTTTTATATATAAAATTTAGGTCAAACTTATTCATAAGTTGGGTTTTATAGTGTAGTTATGATATGAGTTCGTTCAAAGCCTCACCATATAGACCGTTGATTGAGGTTGTGAATAAAGGCGATAGCATGATGACGTGCATGTAGTCTTGCATACAAGTGTTTGGCGAAGCCTCGAGAGTTAAATTCAGTATCTTTTGTAGAAACGTGATATTAATTATTACACGAACATAAATAAATAAAATTACTGTCTTCACCAATAGTACGTGATAGTTTTTGACATAGTAGTAGTTGACAAGTATTCGAAGAAGTGAATTGTTGTGAAACTTTCTCTTTAAACTAGTGATTTACCCATTCAAAAAATGCAAAAATTGTGGAACTTTCTCTTTAAACCAAGTAATCAACCCAAAGTCTTAAAGCGATTCTAGAACGTTAACCAATCATAGAATTGTTGTCGGCTTAGGATAGATTTGCTCGCAAAAGTATACTTAAACAATGAAGCAATGAATAAAGTCATTTAACTCTTACTTCCAATCCAATTCCCCTTTCAATTGCTTCTTCCTAACACCAACAACACCACCTAAGTAACAACTAATAAACAAAAAAAAAAAAAGCCAATCTTGAAGGTGGATAATATTCATGTCTATCAACACCTATCACTAAGGAAAAAGTCATAACTACCCCGCATTAACAGCTCAGTTGGCTACATGGGTGAAGTTTAGAAAGAAAGATGAGTTATTGAATCTCACCGGCGGCAGGGACACTGGACTTGGTCAGGTTGGGGTTGGGGATTTTTCGAGGATTTTCTATGATAGGACACTGGATTTGGTCATTTAACCTGCCACCCAATACATGATACTTTTTTGTCAGATAAGTACTTACCAGTACACAAAACCGCTATACTTTCATAGTAGTAAGCATTATATTTCGATAACATGATAATAAATTCGACCCTTTAAGCCATTGCCTAACACCATGATACTTTTTAAACTTTTCATATTTTACAAAACCCATAAACGCTAGTCAATTACACATAAAAATATAATAAAAAATTAGTGGAAATTATGAATGAAGAGTACCCAAGCAATTCAAGCACCAAATAAAACAAGAAGCAATGTGGTATATATCTATCGTATATATCAAATGCTTCCAGCTTTTATCATGGAATTGTCTTTTCACATGTTCGTTAGTATATTATTGTCCTCACTATAAATATCCATCCACCACCTTGTACACAAAACTTTATACACTGCAATTCAATACAAAGGTTGTTTGTCTGTCTCTCATGATTTCTACACCATTTTCACAATACCCATCAAGCTCTCTTAGCTTGCGTTAATAACCATGGGGGTGAATTAAGGTTTTTGGGAAATTAAAAGGATGTTTTTAAGAAAAATAAAAAAAAAAAAATTGTTTTGTCTGTTTTCAATTATGTGGATCTGACTAGACCTGTCTTAAATTTCAAGATTTCACTGTTTGAATTCATAGTTTGAAACTTGCATCTTCTGATCTCGTAATGAGGACCTCAAAAGCAAAAGGTGTTCACATATTTTGTCTCCCATCCCAATTCCATCATCCATTATCTCAGGCTTGAAATGACACCACCAATATTCTCATCCATTTTCATTATTCAAAAAGGAAAAGAATTGATGAAGAAGATGAAGATGAAGATGAAGAAAACAAACAAACCCTTGACAGAAGAGGGAATAATGCATGTTTGGATATGATTTTTTTTTCTTTCTTTCTTTTTTGTTGTTTTGACATGCCCAGAAGAAACTTTGAGTCTTTCATGCAATAAAGCTGTAAGGGTCAGACAAAAGATTTTGCAGAAATCTGCCACTCTACAGATAACAACATAATTACAACAAGAAATTGCCTGGTTTCATTAGTATTCATCAATTCCTGTCTATTTAATTTGTCTTAATTAGCAAATGTTTCAATTTTTAGTTTTAAGGTAACCCTTTATTCCCTGGACTTAAAACCGAGACCTCTAATTAATATAAGAAAGAACCCTAACCGGCAGAAGATCGACCACAAGAGTAAATCAACCTAAATTGTTCATAATTGAGCGACTCAAACTATTAATAGGCCGTGCCAACTAGAGTCAGACTTGTAACATTATGATTACAGATCGAAGTAAATCCAATGGGATGGTGACAAGAAATCAGGTGTCAAGAAAAAAATTGATGAACATAACACAACAAGTAACTGTGGATAAAAGGAAACCAAATAAAGAATTGAAGAAATTAAATTAAGAAACAGTGAGGATGAGTTCAAGTACATCTACTCCAACCATTTTTCAAACAGTACAAGAAACAAACAGTACTATATCTCCCAATACTAAGGTGTTGGGTACTCCCAAATCCCACTCATCTTAACTTCTTGGTAGTGACAGAACACTTACCCTATACTGTGCATTAGCTAGGGTGAACTGAAATAATAATAATAATAATATTATTATTAATAAATCAGCAATTTATCTTAGAGAAATTAAACATGGACCAACAAATTAAATATTTTGAGTGTACTTATACAATGTATGAAACTCGAAGTTAAAACTTTGGGGTGAATTTTAAATGACAACTTAATCGCATGAATGTTGACGGGTTAAAATCCAAACCCTAGTTTATCTGCGGATTAACAGAGATAAAACATGATAGTATTGAGAAAATTATAATGAATAATACTATACCCTTACATGATTAATAAGTAGAGATAATAATGTCTGGGAAGATCTACTAGTTTTTTTTTTTTTTTTATAAATAATTTTTTCTTTCTAAAGCAAGAAAAGCAAGCTTGATCGGACATGATAACATTAATACTACTTAGTACACATCAGACACGCGGGGCTTCACCTGGCGGCGGCGGCGGCTGAGCCGCCGGCAGCTGCGGGGGCCGTTTCCGCTTCTTCTTCTCGTAGCTGATCCCTCGGGCTTTGGACTGCAGATCACGAACCTCCCGGAGATAAAGCCGGACGGCGCGTGCGCCGAACGGGTTCGTCTCCGGCGTGCCGCCGTTCTCCTCGTAGGCGGCGCGTAGGCGGCCGATGAGGGCGTCGAGGCTGCCCCAGGCTTGCCGAAGCGGGCAGGGACAAGGCGCCGGCGGGTTCGGGTGGCCGTAAAAGGGGCAGATTGGGGTGTGCACCTTAGTTTTTCCGAACTGGTCGAGGTATCGCAGGAATTCCAGCACGTGGGCCCCGCTGCACCGGGAAAGCGCCAGCGGCGGCCGGTGGTTCTTCAGGTACTGCCCGAACGTGTTCCAGTCCCGCCGCTTCTGATTCTCGTACCTACTCGACGTCGCCGCCGCCGAGCTCCCTCCGACGGCCACAGCTCCGGCGAAGCCGTGACTGTTATTAGTCTCAGAATTCGAACTCTCAACTTCCTGAAACGAATCCATAATATATATATATTTCCCTTCCCTTACAAGATTCTGAAAGCTTAAGATTAGTCTAGCGTGTGAAAACCTAGTAAAGATTTGAAAGCTTAAGATTGTGAAAACCTAATTAAGGTTCTGAAAGTTTAAGATCAGTCTAGCGTAAGCTGTGAAAACCTGATTAAAGATCGAGAAAATCTATGAAGCTTCAATTCCTCGTACTCTTTAGGGTTTCATATGAACCCAAAAAAAGAAAAAAAAGGGGGAAAAGAAGAAGAAGGAGAGAGAGAAGGGAGGGGAGGTTTTGACCAGAGAAACAAGAGATCAAAAGGGAAAGGGAGCAAATTGAAGTTGGTGATTGATATATCAGAAGATTTCCATATTTGTTACAGGGACACAGAGAGAGAAATATGAGTGTTGGGTATGCAGCACATATATATTGGGTATGATAGATGATGAGATTGATGGGAGAGTGGAATGGGAATGGATCTGTTATTAGTGATGCATTGAATTCTTGGTTTAAGCAATGGCAGGAAATAATGTTGGGAAAGCTAGCTAGGTGGGGGGTGGGGGGTGAGGGGTAAAAGAGGGTTTAGGTTCTGAAAATATGTGAAAATCCAATGGGTTTTTCCCAAAACGGGAGAAGCACACACTGCTACACTCTACTCTCCCTCAAGGCTCAAGGGTCAAGTCAAGTCCTTCATTTTCATAGAGAGAAAGTGTTGGAAAGGAAAGAGAAACAACTGTTTAGGGCTTGGCTTCTGCTGAAATGTGTGTGAGAGAGAAGAAACACACACTCAAGTAGCTAGGAAAATGATTTCTACCCTTCCGAAGTAGGTTAATAGTCTGCTTCGCTAGAAAGTCTTAGTACGTATATCTGAATTATATCGAGGGTAATAGTATGAATCTGTCTATTATAGTACTTTAATTTGATCTGTATAATTTTTACAAAATATATATCGCTGTTGAGATACGTTACGTTTTGCAATGATTTCCACTTCCACCAAAATTTAGGACAAATGGTAGCTTTCACGAGGACTTTATGACGGGGCATGTAAGGATCCTCGAGTTTGGAGTGAAAATCCATGAAAATGATGTATGCTTGTCAAAATCAAGTGCTTATCACACTATACTAAAAGTTATAACTAGTAATGAATGCACAACAATATTTCCTTATTAAACCAGCTTGGTTTGCGTGATTGGCCGTGTATCCATCTAGCCAATTCGAACGGAGATTAGTCTAAGTATAATACGAATTTAAATGTGCTTTCTACACTTAGGGCCTGCTCAGGACAAAAAAAAAAATTTTCTTATTATATTTGTATAGCAGGCAACACCATACTTTAAATTCTTTGCACCAAGTAAATAATGCTGAACATGGACCTCTACCTAATATATAGTACTTCTAAAGAGTAAAACACTCATCGTGCATCCTAATTTTATTGGAGAAAAAAAAAATTAAATACAACTTATATTTTTCTAGATTAATTAGAAGATATTGAATCAGTAAAAAAATTCAGAATAAAATAAAACATGAAAGTACATGCAATAGTTCACAAAAATATAAATTTGAGAGTTAAGACTGGGCTGGCAAAAGTTCAGTGTATGGTGTCTGTACTAATAGACCAGAGGTCTGGGCACTAGCATCCCTTTCCATTTTCCAAGCTTACATTTTCAAGAACACTACTTGACCTAATAATTTTTGTGTAAAATCACATCTCTTTATGAACTAGTTTTTTTAGTACTCATAAAGTTATTAATTAAGGCATATTAACTATCCAATACAAATGTTGTACAAACAAAAAGATTAAGGTTAGGACAAAGTTTACACCCCTCCAGCAGTGGTTGGTAGATTGCATTCACAGTTAATGCCATGTTGATCTGCTCCTGACTGACATTGAATTACTGTTTATGTAATTAATTCTTGTATTATTACTACAAAATTTTTAATTTAGTTTTAAAACAACTAAAGTGCTTAGTTTTATATCTTTTAGTTATTAAAAATGTAATAACCAATGGTTCTGCACAATTTGTAAGTAGATTACTAATGCAATTACTTTTGTATATCTATAATTCTATTATGTTTTTTTTTTTATTTCCTACAAACTATTTATTATCGTTTTGCTATAAAGTATTATATATAAGGCTTACAGGATTGATTATATATGCAATTCTGCTATATGTTATTACCTTATTTTTTGCATATTATCTATTAGAGTTTTATAAACTACAAATTTATGTTGTAAATTATTATATGTAAGGCTTAAAGCTAAGTATTAATGATATTTGTAATTTTGTTATGTTATTACTTTATATATTGCAAATTGTCTATTACAATTTTGCTATAAAGTACTACATCTAATATAAAGCTTAAAGTATTAATTATATACGCAATTTTGTTATGGCCCATTTTTATTAAATCCAACCCATCTCATGAATTGATATTCGTGAGACGGTCTAACAGGAAACTAGCCCTAAAGAGTTTGGGCTATGCTTTTGTTTTTCTTTGTAATTGATCTGAGCAAGAATAAATAAAACAAACTTATAGTACAATAAAAATAAACATATAATATACTAAAAATAAATTTTTATGTTAGTGATCTACATTGCAGCATGGACCATAGTCCATGGTATAACAATGGTTGTAAAAATGTTTGTTCATAAAATAACAAGCATGTAGTACATTCTATGCCAAATACACAACTTATAAATGTTGCAAATCTATACCCTTGTAACTTTTTTTAATTGATATTTATATTTATCGTCGTTGTTGGGCGGAGGCTTGCATGGCTAAGTTCAGCATTCTACTATCAAAACATGACCACATAAATATAAAGAAATAAAAATACATTTATGTTTCACCCATTCGACCACCCTTACAGGCATCACATATATAGTAAAGTTGATCCAATCCCTTTGCAATTTCTCTAAGTTTTTTGTTTTTTTTTTTTTTTTTTTTTGAGGTGGAAAATGACTTGTCCTTTTTTTTTTTTTTTGAGAATTAAAAATGTTGCAACTATTATATAAGACAAGAACAATAACTACTTCATACCGTGCAATTCGACTTAAAGTTCTTAAATGACAAAATTTATTATTGGCAATTATTACATTTGTAATATTCAAAAAAAAAAAAAAAGTAACTAATGTAGTGATTCAAGAACTACATTAAATTATAAACATTTTGTAATAAAACAAAAATTAGTTGCATACTTAGAACGTGTGGTTAAATCATTGTTTTTTAATATGATAGAAGAAAAACATAAAAGAAAAAAAATCCTATATATTAAAATTGATCTATATATACAATATATAAATGTCTCATAATCAATTACTTTAATTTTAGAATTTTACAAGTAATTAAGGTTTTCGATTACACACAATCATGAGTCATGACATATATGAAAAAATAATATTATAAAATTTTCGATTACACACAATCATAAGTCATGACATATATGAAAACAAAATATATTATAAAAAACATAAGAGTAAAAAATAAATAATTAAATAAAGTTTGGTCGATCGAAAGTTGATGTGATATCTTATCATTAATGAATATCGGTAACTTATCGAACTGATATTAAATTATTAAAATAAATAAAAACAAGAAACAAAGTGGTGGTTGATCAGGGGATATATAACCTGAGAATGTACGATAAATCCGGCAAACAAAGCAGCATCCCATGTGGATATCATCTGGACTTTAGTGACACTTAATCTTTATGTCCTTCTCATTGTTCATCATCACAAACATAAGCTCTTTGATTTAGACTATACATTACAATTTACAACACTCATCAATGTGATGATCATCATCAATATTTAACCTTATATACCATAGCTTCTTCTGTTGGGTGTCTCCTTGGAAAGCTAATTCCAACATTCTGTCATTGAAATATAGCATTGCACTGCTATGCAAGTAACGAAAGTGAAACTTTAATTTACTATTATTACATTGAAAGCTATAGCTAGTATATTTGTTACTTTATTTCTTTATTATTAGGTAAAGGCTTGAAAGGTCAAGTCTAACACTCTGCCATTGAAACGTGAGACATCATTGGCCTGTTAGTAATAGTAAGTATAAAGAAATAAAGTTACGCATTCGTTACGTACTCATGATATCTTTTGGCGTAGTGGTAAGCATTTTATCCTATTATTAGTATCATAGCAAGTCAAGTTTAAATTCCCGAACATCTTTTTTTCAACCTAAATTTAAAGATTAAAAAAACAAACAAACTTGATCTCCTTGTGGTATTATCACCGACATTGACGGGTAACCGATAATATCGATAGACAACTTTTTGGATTGCAAAAGTGATCAAAAATCTCCATTGTGAACTCAAACCCTCATTATTATTTTTTTTTTAAAAAATCACTTTTAGTAAAAATATATATTAACATATGTCTGCAAATGTAATTAGTTCATTTATTTATTGTTTGTAAATTCTTCCAAAATTGAACCGTAACAAAGAGCCTATTGCAAAAGTCTGGTCCACACGAGAAAGGAGCTAGAAGCATGACCCACTAATCACAAGAATTCGAATCTTACAACATTATATATATTTACATACAACATTTGATATCCTCATCACTATAAGATTAATTCATATCAGACTAAATCACACTCATAGAGTTTAATTCTTACTCAAGAGAAAACCTTATTAAAAACTCTTTAATATGACAAATCTTTTATAATGTTTACGTTAGGATCAAACGCTTACAACTCAAACTAAAAGTTATAACTAGTAGCGAATGCACAACTTATTTCTTTACTTATAGATCGTCATCACATTGTTTGAGACAGGTACTGGATTTGGTCCTTATGGTAGTCCTGCCCAACAATTCCCCACTCCTAGGGACTTGGCTCTGATGCTACTTATTAGATCAAGCACTTACAGCCCATGCCAAAAGTTATAGCTAGTAGCGAAGACGCAATTTATCTTCTTACTTATAGACAGTCATCACATTATTCGAGACAGACTGAGTACTGGACTCAACCCTTAAGGACTTTACCGACCTATACCCGACAACTCCAGCCACTAAGTACTAAACATGACCTCTTTACCGACCCCGCTCAACAATTTAAACTTTCAATCATAATATATATTAACAATTCAAGTACCCACTCACAAAAACTTTCAACTAAAAGAGCTAGTAAAAAATTGATAAGAATGATCAATATCATTAGATTCATTATATTATCATTACTTTTAATTGCTTTAACCTAGCTTGTTCTCTCGAAACTTTATTTAATTAATGTGTGAAGCAGAAGTGCATGTTGCCCTAATCTTGGAAGAAGAGAAGATGTATATAAATATAGATATAAAGAAACAACACACACATAGATTTTCCATATCCCAATCTCTTCGAAAAGAGAAATGGAAGAAAGCAAACCCCAAATGGCAAACTAGGGTTTTTCCTGATTTGTAGACACAGTAATATATGCATTTCATTTTAGAAACTGAAACAAGATTCCGTACAACTATAATCCATTAAATCATGTGCTTTAACAAACTTTTTTTGTGTTTTAGGAATCTTTGTCTGAAGTATTATTCCCTTTTTTGGTACACCACCGACTTTTAAATCTTTGTTTTGTGGTTCTGTGGCTGCCACGCAATATAATAAGATATCATTAAGGTTTTTTTTTTTTAAATATCACGAGAGAATCCCGCTATCATTATCTGATCGTGTGCACCTTGCTCTTGTACAATTCGCACTAAAGAGAGATATCCTTTGCAATAGACTCGACCGAGAAGAAGCTAAGTTGGATAGGGTGTTAGAAAGATCCATTGTAACAAAATCGATCTAGAAGGTGTTGACAAGAATCAAGATCGTGAATTTTTTATACGAAAATTATGTTTCACCCTTTTAATAATCTCTTTCTGGGCTTAAGGTTTTTATTATTGTATTTAATATTAATTAACCTACTTAGTTAGTCCTCACATAGTAATTGAACTAGGAGTAATTAATTAACCTTAGCTTGTAGACAAAGATTTTGTGGTACCATTGTTTGGGCCTCAAAACAACAAAGCCCATTTCAGATTTGTGGGAAATAATATTTATATTCTCAAAAATAAATACAGTGCATTGTGAACGCTGATCCACGATATAAATTGTCCATCTATACGGGTCAATCTTGAGAATTGAACTCAGAAGGAGTCTGAGTCGACTCGGGATAATTCATAGGACACTCCAACAAGATCAGTGGCTCATTCAATTCATACCAAAATGTGCAACCAAGAGTTTCATACTTAGAGAGCTATAATAAAAGAATTTCATACTTAGCTACCTTGCCTAACATGGATATTGACAATAATTTTAAGTGCATATACAGACCTGCCTGCTAGCAGCTACATATCTCAAAACCAATTACAGTACAATCTTATTGGCAACAACAACTTGCCAATTATGGAACTATAGGAAAACGATCTAACATCCATTTGCACGTCGTGTGGCAACAAGGGAAGCGGGGGCACACGGGGAAAAAAATGAAGCAAGACAACGCGAAAAAGTTTTCAAGAAACCTGCTTTCACGACTTTCCCCTCCCCATGGCACCTTCCCGTTGGTTACGAAAATGACTGAGGAGCTGTTGTGCCTGCTCCAACACAATGAAAAACGACGTTAAGGTTTGTGTCCTCATCTCCAAAAAGAACAAAACAGGTGGGGTGTGTACACAAACGTGCAGATAAATCATTTTTCAATCGAGATGGAGAGTGTCTTTGTAGTTCGATTGGGGTGCGTTTTCCCCTCGAACTACTTAATTACGTTTGCATCAATGAATTAGCAGGTTTTTTTTTTTACTCTGTTACAATGTAATATCTGTTCATAGCTACTTTCTCAACCTACTAAAGCACAAAGAGTCAGCAGTTGCCTCCACTGAGGCTCGAACCCACTCCCTTCCATGTGGGAGTGTAAACCGGGTGCCACTAGACCACAAGGTCTTTTGGCTGAATTAGCAGGTTATTGAAGGCAATACAAAATGTAGAAAAGTTGTATAGTAATACCTTCTCCTTTGCTCGTGTGCTACCGGATTGAGATAATGCGACAAGAGGTGGAACAGCGCCCTCTTGCAACACAAGCCGACAATACTTGGGACTATTGAGGCACAGTTGCAACAGTATCGAGGCAGCATTTTCCTTTCCTCGATGAGATCCAATCTCGACAATCTCAACAAGTGGGGGTATGCCCCCTTCTCGAGCAATAGCCAAGCAGCCATCGGGAATGGTAGACAAATTTGCAAGAAGAGCTACAGATTTATCGACCATTACTGTTTCAGGTTCCAAGAATTGTACTAAATACTTCACTGCTCCTGCCTGAACTATACGGGCCTTATTTTCGTGGAAAATAGATAGATTAAACAAGGCTGTAGCAGCGTCTTTTTTCCCCCTGATCGTGCCCGATCCTAGAAGGTCAACCAAGGCTTTGACTGCACCAGAGCGGCCAATCTTTATCTTATACTCTTCCAGAAGAGAAAGACTAAAAATAGCGGCTGCAGCATTCTCTTTTGCTCCCGGGTTTCCCGTTCTCAACACATGGATGAGAGGCTCCAGTGCACCCCTTTCCGCAATAATGGCCTTGATATTTTCACTTATCGATAAGTTTAAAAGTGCGGTGACTGCATGCTCTTGAGTAAGCTTTGCATCAGAGTGTAGCAACGAGATCAATGGCTCAATAGCCCCAGATTGGCCAATAATAACGCGATTCTCCATATCATGTTTTGCAAGAAACCGCAATTCTGCTGCAGCTGCAGCTTGTAAATCAGGTGATTGGCTCGTTAAATCTCTGATAAGTTCTTCAACACGGGATGTTGTAATTCGTTCATTAGACAATGACTCAGTCGGGGAAGTTTGTCTCCTGGAATGATTGTAGTTTCCACAGGCAGCTGTTTCGGGCAATGTTTTGGGGCCACGATACTGCTTTCCAGATGGCAAAGAAGAAATTGCAGTATTCTTATTAAGAGGAGCAGCAGAATCGGATGTTATTTCGCCTGATTTATCACTACCGTAGTCGTGCTTGCTCGATACCTTCGAGGCATCAGTTGATGTCACGGGAAGATAATCAATACTCGAAACAACGCTCGATGCCGATTCACTCCGACTGTGAACATACGAATGTTCCGGGGACGAGTGATCCTCCCTAACGTGGCAACCATTGAATCCTTCCGCACTGAGTCCATGAGTCGAATTAGCCTTCCACCTCGATGTTGAATTGCAGTCTTGGGAAGACGAATTACTGTTTTCAACAATTATGAGGCTAGCGTTCTCGGGCTTAGCAAAAAGCTTCACTTTGTTCTCCTCGCACCAATTTTCTATCATAGCCTTGACAGTGACATTGGGAATAAGATTCGAGTGTGAGAGTTTCTGGCGTGTTCTTGGGCAGGTAGTCAATCCATGATCCATCCATTTCTGAATCGAAACCCTCTCATACGTTTGGCCTGAAGCAATGATTACCGGATCCAACATGACTGCCAAAGATAAAGGACACCGGAAATGGGGCGGGATTTTAACGCCATCTATAGACGCACTGTTGAGCATAACCATGCAATCACGAATATGGCTCATGAGTTCAATCACACGTTCTATTTGCTCTATATTATCTCGCCCTCTATTTTCTTCAGCCTTCACTCTCTCCTTCTCCAGTGCAATACACTCATTTAGTGGCTCCTCGGAGGATATCAAATTTAATGACTGTATCATTGTCAAAAGATGTTCCGAGCACGGACTTTTTCCTTCATCTAGGCTTTCAAGAGCACCTTTCATGCATTTTAACAATTCATCCGATTCCATACCATAAAAATCCTGTATACGGCGCTGAAAAACAGAACCGTAATCAGCAGAACTGTGATATGGGGCAACTAAGATCACAATATCACTTGTGCAAAATAAAGAGATAGAGTAAACAGCAGAATAGAAAAGCGAGTAAAAGAATAGAACAAATATCTGCGAATTAAAATACTTTCTATCTCTTTCCTCACCTCAGTATCGGATAGACTTAAACTCGACATTGATTGTTCTAGCAATCCACATAGAATGTGAGAAATCTCAAGACCGGAGCTCTGGATTTTCAGCAGCAGTTGCTTACTCTGCAAAGCCTGGTGATATCAAAAGATAACAAGATCCTATTAAAAATAAGAATGCTGAACAGTTGTTAGTGCAGCCAAATACCAATTCCCTGCTCTCCCTTTATTTTTAATTTTTTTTTCATTTCAAATAATTACTCCATTCTCGATTAATATAGTATAAATTCAGGCCATAGAGACGGTTATTTACCCCCATACTTCAACTCAAGTTCTCGGTGTCCTTTCTTTCTTTTTTCTTTTACTTTTAGAACGAGAACTGCCAATAATATTATTCTGTCGCTCTTATTGAAGGGTACAAAATGGGGGTGATAAGCTCTTCTTATTTTGAGGCAATTTCTTAAGCAGCCTAACATCACAGCAGAAGCCTCATTTCTAGGGATTTTCAGTTGAAAATTATAACCCACCCCACCCCCCAAATTGTGCAGCTTGTGCTACGATGTACACAGAAGATAATTCATTCAAAATGTACTCACAGAGAGAATCTTGCTCTTCTTTGGAGAATAATTCTCGAGAAACTCCCTGGCTTCATTAATAGCCGTGTCCATTTCTTCACACTCTCTACAAACAGTTTCATCCGAAGGCACTCTTGTATCAACAACATCATCGAGTGCTGGTTTTAAAAGTTTCAACATACTTGCAGTATCTTCAAAGTCCTTCTGGCCAGGCACAGTCTTAGATATACGGCATGTCACAAGATGAATGAATCGAGAAATGCTGTTAATAAGGCATTTTACGGATGTCAAGTCCATTGACCTATACACAATTTCACGCCAGTTGAATCAATCAATATACAGAATACAGAATACAAACGAGAAATAAACAGCACCAGAGAAGAAAACATTAGAATTTGGCTATGCAAGAAAACATGGGAAAGAAATTATCATGTCAAGCAGCATGCTTAAGAATGGCTAATCTTATGGACAGTGGTTAAAAACCTAAACTTTTGCTGAATTGCCCAAAAACTAAACTTTTTTCTGCAGAGTATCATACATACAATGAGCAATGGAACATGCCATCTATGCTTATGAGAGTATCATACAAACAAAATGTAGGAATCATTGCAACCCCAGCCAAGTTGGTCAGACATGCCATCTATGCTTATGAGAGTATCATACAAACAAAATGTGAATTGGTTTAACTCCTTGTGGTCCTTTGCTGAATAAGGTGCTGACTAAGTTTACAAGGCGGGGTTTAACCAATGTACACCCTCGGGTAGTGGCCGAGGGTTTCACTCATCACCCAAATCAATGACTAATTGACTACACAAATGTAAGGCAGCATTATATTACATCCCTAAGCTCTCACAAGAAAAAAAAATGGAACAATTATGGTCTCAACACCTTCTAAATCAAAATGCCTAACTATCCCATTATCAGAAGACACCATGGATGTCACAAGCCCCAGCCATGAATTAAAGCAAGCTCATTCACTTAGTTCTAAACTGTCGGCCAGTGCAAAGTACTTTTTTTTCTGATCTTTCTATTCCACAGAAGCCTACCCCATTTTCTTAATCCCTCCACAGGAACAAAGTCATCCCAAATACAGTAATTCAAGCAGTGAAACCAGTAAAAGTTCATATGCAGAGTGAAAATTAACAGAACTCAATGTTACCCACAAGCATTGAGCAAAAAGAATTGAACCCAAAGAATTGTTTTCCCTACACACAAAGAAAAAAGAAATTGGGTAGAGCAAGGGATCGAATTCGCACCTGGGAGCTAAAATGATGAGCAGAAAGAACAGATCTTGAAGAAACGATGGACTTTCAGAAAGCAAGAATCTTTAACACGAAAGTTCATCGCGACCCATTGAAGAAACCAATGGAATTAATGTGACCCTTTTCTCCAACAATCCTTGCAAAGGTGCCAGCCCTCTTGGCAGTGCTTCATTCTAGAGAGAGAGGGGGAGAGAGAGAATATTAAAAAATAAAATTAAAAATAGGGTTAAATTGGCGAGGCCCTGTTGTTGCTGGAGATTTGTTGCATTGTTGGTTCTGAGGTGATTAAATTAATGAGGTGATTAATGACAGAGGAATCTGTAAATGATGATTAAGAAACCGATGAACAATGAAGTGAGGAATTCTTTTTTCTTTTTACTTTTTTCTTTTTTTTTTATAATCAAGTGGTAAAAGGCTAATGATATCTAGGAAGATTGCAGAGAAGTACGATGATTAGCTTCCAGACATGGTATGATGTGAAATGACTCATATACCCTCCCATCTCTTTATTCACAACATGTATTCAACTAAAGTTTGTAGTCACTACACTCAAATAAACTATACTTTGGAAGTCAAGTTAGCTCAATTACACATAAGTGGCTCGGTTGGTTTTACCGTCATACTCGGACGGCAGGCCAACACAATCGTTAAACAAATGAAAAAAATAATGTGAGAGAAAATTGTTAGAGAATTGATTCCATAACCCGTTTCAATGCAGCCCATAGAGGTATTTATACCAGATTTACCTGCCTTAGAAAGGAAAGAAGGAAAGTTAACAAATTTGAACTTAGAAAAACCGCTCAAACCGCGACACTTCTTTCCTAGAGTTGAAAGAGGAAATCCTGAACAAAATCTAAAGGGGAATCTTTGGAAAATCTTCATTGATCGCCTCTGAGTGCAGCACCCGGTCGGACGTCACAGACCGACATCCAAAGCCAGGTGGGCAACCATACTATCGGGCCCAGCCTATCATCTAGGCAACGCGGTCGAGCTGCATGCTCCTGGTATTATGTTATACTCCTGGCTGGGTACCCTATTCGGGGATATCCATCACATCACAATGTTCTAAATTCGACTCCCCAATCAACTATGACTAAGCGCATCAGGAATTTATGAAACAAGCTGGCATTTGTTAATGTTGAGGTTTCATCAATGGCCATAAGTTCAGGACAAGCTGTAAAAGTTGGCAGCCTTCATCTCCAGTGCTCATATCATATAGTCATATTCTGTTATCTATCAACTAATGTTGGAGTGTGGTAAGGTATTATTTAATATTAAGTTGACAATTGATGATATGTATGGACAATGTTAATTTGGCAATTAATAATAATGATAATAATGCATTACTCCTTAATATTTAAATGAGTGACTGAAAACACAACAATAACCTTACTTGCCCAAGATTCTGTGGAATGCAAGGAAAATATCCAACCAAATTGCCAACTCAGTTTCAGCTGCCTGACTATGATGTTTTGTTTTTCTAATTATGGAATAAACTCTTCAAAAGATTCTCAAGAGTTAATCCAGCATTTTGGGGTAGTTGATAAGTAAATGTGAAGTATAGAATAAACTCTTCAAAAGATTCTCAAGAGTTAATCCATCATTTTGGGTAGTTGATAAGTAAATGTGAAATTTGACACGCGCTGTTTGAGGTTGTGTACGGGATAAATTTTACTCTTATATAATAATCCACAAATCATATTGAAAAAGTAAACCATACCAGAAAAACCCTGTGTAGCAGGCTCGATCATACTAAAAAGGAATATTATACTAGAAAAATCTTGTAGAGCAGGCTCGACCGAGATGGTAACCTACAAATCGCATTGTGGTAAACCATACTAAAAAATACTACGCAGCAGGCTCGACCGAAATGGTGTTGACAAGAATTGATGTTTATATGCAGGAGGATGAAAAGAAAATTTGTACGAGCTCCAACTTGGGATACAAAGAGAGCTTTACAAATACTTAGCCTTAGTATCATCTGCAACGTCTGCATCATCTTATCTTTGGAATGAAATCTCAAATATCCCATTCCATGGAAGACAATAGAAACTAAATTATAGAACAAGACACAAGACTTTCTGGTAATCTATTGCTTTTCACATGTGCTTTAACATCCATCAACCACATGGAGCAAGTCAATTGGTGCATATTGAAAAGGGAATAAAACCAGGCAAGGGATTATGAAGCTAATGGAAAGGTGAAGCTGAGAATTTAAGATAACCAAAGCTGTCTAACAGTATTGTTTAGTAAAAGGGGTGAAAATGGTAGCACAGAAGTTGCATTACTGTAACAACAAAATGGAGCCATGAAACAAAATTTTCAAGCTCAGTTGCCAAGACAGAGGCTTCATGTTTGGCTCAGCAACTCAATGAGCTCTACTTTCTTCATTTTTGAGTATCCTTTCACACCGCGAGTCTTTGCAATCGCTCTCAGTTCGGGTACTGTCATTTCATCAAACTTGTTGGCGCCAACTTGGTTATGTTCTTCATCATTATCATCTTCATCATGAATGTCGGTACTCTCGTCCTCTGACAGCTCATCAAACACATCTGAGAAAATTGGTTCTGTGAGAGACTCAAGCTCTTCAACCTTACTTCCAGTGTTATTGAGAGATTTGAGTTTTGAATTTATCCCAAGAGGTTCTCCATCGGTTTCAGCAGGTGCAACAGGGTTAACAGTATCTTCCTCGGAATAACTAGGCTGAAACTTGACCCTAGAAACTGGTGATCTCCGTCGGAAATTTGACATTGGTCGGTTACCCACAGGGGCTTCACTTTCTTGCTGTTGACGCTTCAAAATGCTTTTTGATTCAATGCTGTCCGTGCTTCTCTCATCAGACTGATCCAGAATGAAGTCAGTACTACTGTCAGTTTTCTTCTCTTTCTGAACGGCATGTTTCCTTAAAAGCTTCAAAAGCGAATCTACAGTTTCACTCTCTTTACCTTTACCCTTAGCCTTTGGCTCTGGAACTTTGTTACCTTCTTTCACAGCCGCTCTTTCACGGAGTTGAGCCTGCACCTTCCTGAATAGTTCAACAATCTTCTTCTCCCTTGGACCAGGAGTTGCAGTCCCTTGGACTTTCGATGTATTGGATGCAGTAAGCAGTGGCCCATTTTCGGATGAGAACATTTCAGACTCTTCTAGGTTATCATAGCCATCTCTATCTTCATTTTGCCTTCGGAAGCCCCCATGCTTGCTATACTTTGAAAAATCAGGATTATTCCTCGGATTGCTAGAACTAGCACTACAAACAAAAGACGAACTCCTGGTAGTAGATTCCAGATGTAAAATATTGGCCTTGGGAAATTTCTTCCAATTACCAGGAGAAGAACATGGTGATATGTTCACAACTCCTCCAGATAACCCAGAGCATGGGAGACATTTACCATCTGGTAACCCAAATCCTGCAACAGGTTAACGAAGCATTTACATAAAATTTAACAAATAATAAAGCATCAAAAATCCTCAATCAATAGTTCTAACACAAAAAAGTACTTTTTGATCCTCTGTAAAATTAATTATTTTAGTAGTAGTGTACTATCACTCTTGAATTTCAAAACTTCAACCACTTTTAGTCCATCCATGATCCAACTTCATTCAATAGTAGGAAAAGAGTCTCTCCAACATTTCTACAAAGATTGTAAATAGCCAATTTAGTGCTCTCATATGCATGAGAAACAACTTGCCCAACTATTCTAAGCTCCTCCAAGGATAGCTGAGTTTATAAAACAAAATTACTGACCCCAGATTTCAGACACGAGGACAGAAATTTTAATATCTCCACCATTCATTCTCTAGCATACTAAGAGGGAGGTCGATGAATAATGCTGGAAAAAGGAAATCTTTCTGGAAGCCAATTAGGATTGAGGTGAGTCAAGCATTTCATCAAACAGATAGTGTGCGACACGTAGAAATCACAGCACAGAGAAAACACCCCCAAAATGGAAACTTTAAGCCACCATTTAACACACAAATGCCGAAAAACTAATGCAGCATCACAAACATAAGGATTTGCACAAAAATTTTTGCAGTCGAGAAGCTCGTGCTTGAGTATGACGCTGTATCCCCGTAAAGCCTAAACAGTTCATCGTGAAGGAAATTAAACCGCAGGGATAATTACCTGTAAAGCTTTTTGCAGGGAAATAAATCCTGCACGACATTATTTTGGAACAGAGCTTGGAAGCGCTCTAATGGCGGTTTTGCTCCCGCGTTTGGTTGATACTCGATAAGGAACGTGGGTGGGGATAATCGACTGTTCCGGACTTCGGGTAGGGTAATGTGGAGAATTAAGAAATGAAAGAAATTTTATCATCTTAAATACTCCGTATAAAATTAAAATAAAAATATTTTTTTTTTCAAATCAACAAAAATAAATAAATAAATAAATAGCACATCGAGAGCAATGGTTTTTTTCTTTTCATTTATGTCTAAATAAATACTTTATAAGGATGTCATTAAATTACAAACTACTTGTCTATATTAAATTACAATAGAAGAGGCATAAATAATACCGTAATTAAGTGTGACTAAATTATTATTGACTAGGCCCATGGAACAAGGCTTCTTGGACTACCAAGGCCCAAGCCTTCAAGTCTTACCCACATTATAAAGCCCACTAAACTTATTCAACATAGCCCATTCTCATTATTTTCAGTTGCTATATCATGGATCATGGTCTAAAATCGACATCGTTTCTTTAAAAAGAAACGGTTGCCGTCACAAGTTAACAGAGCTCCTTAAATGAAACTACAGCTTATCTCAAATGATGTTGTCTCACATTTATTTTTATATTATCAAATGAAACTGTAGTTATATCGAAATGATATTGTAGTTGTGTTGAAAGGAAACTGTAGTGTATATAAAATGAAACTGAATAACAGTTTCACATATTTGAGCGTATAGTGTCCAATGAAATTGTAGTTATCTCGAAATGATACTGCAGTTGTGTTGAAAAGAACTGTAGTGTATATAAAATGAAACTGAATAACAGTTTCACATATTTGAGTGTATAATGTCGAATGAAACTGTAGTTATATCGAAAAGAAATTGTTGTTGTGTTGAAAGAAAATTACAAGGTGAATATAAAATGAAATTGAATATATTACATTAATATAAAGCTTTTACTCCTAATGGTGCGGACGGATGCTGGTCCACAGTATAATTTGCGCATTATTTTAAGCTTAGTAAGCTTTCTTTTAAAAAAAGATCAAACATAATATTAGACTCCACTGAAGCTTGAACCCACTCTCATCATCTATGTAGGAGTGTTAAGCGGGACGCCGGATGCCACTTGACCACAAAGTGAAGGGCCGTTTTTAGCAGCCGAAACATCAGCATTAATAGAAACCAAAAAACCACACCACATAATACATGACTAATTAATTAGGTAATAAAATAATAATATTTTTGTTTCATTCTTTCATTTTTGCTTTTTTTTTTTTGTTCACTTTTTTAAAAACATTTTTCGCTTGTCCAATTTCATTTTTAGAATTCATTCTTCCTTTATTTTACTTATTTTTTTCTTCGTCAGAATCACCATAAACATTATTCCATTCACCACAGTGTCTTGAGAATCCACCCTAAATCCCCAAAAATGACTTCTAATATTAAACAAATTTTTAATAATAGGAGTTGTAGGGTTTCTTTGCTTTATATATTTACCCAAAAAAAAAAGTAGGAATAAAATTTACAATGAATTATTAGTTATCTTCATTATGTGGTCATAGCTTTAATTTAAACCTAACTATATATTCACATTTCATAACATAAATAACACAAAAGCATAAGAATAAAATGTAAAAATCATAAGGGAAAGAGAGATAAAAGGAAACGGAAATTTATAATCTCCAAATTTTATTTATTTTTGAACATAATTATTAGGAGCAGTTTCCTCTCTTATTCTTTGCTCCATAATGGCCAAAACATGAAATTCAACTACGCTCTCCGATCTCCCATACTTAGATTTTATTTCTACCTCAGTCCCTTCTTACACGAAACGAGACCCCTTAGAAGCCTGGTAAAACCAGGTGGAAACCATGTTGCGCTTCAGGCTCTGAGCCTTGGAGCTTGATAGGTCGTAAGAAGCGGCGATAATGTCCGCCGGCAGGCCGGCGAGAGTGGAGGTGCGGCCGCTCAGGGTGTTGTACATGGCGTTTTCATTGGTGTTCAATTCCACCCACTCGAACCCTTGGTCGCCGGCCTGTTTCACCACGGCGAAGTTTTGGGGTACGAGGAAGAGTTGGCCTTCTTGGACTTGCTGGTCTAGGATGGTTTCTCCTTGGTGGTTCACGATCTGGACTTGTGCGCTGCCCTTTGTCACGTACACGAAGCTATGCGCGTTCATGGTCCATTTTGGTACAATTCCCCAGTTCTGCAACAATTCATTACATTCTATAGTAAGATTTCCGATTTAGTGTAGTAAAACAATGTTTCTGATGTGTATTAATTAAGGAAACCAACAGTAACTATTTCAAATATGTACTGGATAAATCTGAGTGGTCAGGCCACAACAAGATAAACCAATGTGGCTCAAATCAGACCAATAGGTCATCTACTAGCTGACTCGAGCCGAACGAATTAACTAAGTTAACTCGATTAAAATGGACGAATTAACTCGTTCAAGTTAGGCGTTAGGGGCTGCCTAGTCGGCAGAGTTAGGCGCTAGGGTCCTACCTCGATGGGCTCTTAGGGAGAAATCGTCACTGTCACAGGGCCTAGACCAACTTTTGCAACCGTGCTAAGTACTAAGGAGCATAACTAGATAGACCAACTTAGTTTGCTTTTAGCCGACTCAACTGAGATCAATAACTTAAGATCACAATTAGGTAAAACAAACTATGTGACCTCTGACCAGCTCAAATTAGGCCAGATAACGGACTAACTTGACTGGAGTTGTCTTTTTTGGTGTATTTGGGAGTTGGGATGAGGGGAGAGGAGGAGAATTAAAGTACCCTGTTGAGGACCCCGCGGGAGGCGCTGAGGCGGACGAGGGCGAAAATGGGGAGGGTGAATCTGTTGAGGGCGGTGAAGCGGCCGGCCTGCGGGTCATAGATGTCAGCTCTCTCAGGGTTGTCGATGTTCTGTCGTACTCTGGCGGTGCAGAGCGTTTCCTCGAGGCCGTTAGATGATCCTCCATGACGGCTGGATTCTCTTTCTTCTGATTGAGAATACCACGGCGCGATCAACTGAAGCTCCCTCTCCACGGTTATGATGTGCCCTCTCTCCTGCTGTGAGTTTTCTCCCACAATCTTCTGCGCCGTTTCCATGTCCGTGTTGAGCGCGTCCTTGATGATCTGGACATCGAAGCCGGATAGAAGGTTGCTGTTGTACCCCAACTGCTCCTTCAACCGCCGTGTCTGCTCTTGTTGCCCACCGTGCTGTTGCTCCTGTCCCTGTTGTCGCCCCTGCTCACGTTGTTCCTGCTCACGCTGTCCCTGTCGGCGGCGTCCCTGTTCACGCTGTCCTTGCTCACGTTGTCCCTCTTGGTGGCTTCCCTGGCTTTGTTCCGAGTTTCCGGCTAGGAAGAACCTCTGCAAGCAATCAGTCACTATTTGAGAGTGTATACAGATAAATTTTACTTTATGATAAAGTAAATAAATCAGTCCGAATCCAGCACCGGATGTCTGGAGATTTTAAAAGGCCAAGTCCAACATCCAATCTCTAAAAAGTGTGGTGGCCTGGCGGCCTGGGGATTTATAAGGAAATAAAATTGTGTGTTTGTTATTGGCTATAGTTTTTTAGAGAGTGGTGAGGGGGGTTAAATTTGTGGCTACTTACGAGAGGATTAGCGTCAAGCTGGTTAGCATCGTTTGAGGTATCCTGAAGAACAACCATAACAGTTTGTTCTTCGCCGCTGTTGTAGACCCAGTGAGCTGTTCCCTCGGTGAAGACAAGGATATCGCCTTGTCTGTAGCTTCCAATCTTCTGGTGTCTCTCCTGTTCAGATTGCTGGGATTGCTGAGAATACTGGTACGTCTCTGCGCACCCGGGAACCACTATCCCAAACTCTCCCGACCCTGTTAAATACAAATATGTCAGTTCAAATGAACTTTAAGATCGATTAATAGCAAAGAATAGTTCTAAACATCATTGAAATACGTTCCATGTTGGACGTAGGCGACGAGGGGGGCGTTGGTGTAGGAAGGCAAGAGGAGGCCTCTGGGCTGAATGATGTGGCGGAAGACATGGGAGCCGCTGCACTGGAACTGCTGGTTGTAGGGGTCCCAGAACTCGGTGACGCCGCCCTCGGCCTGGATGCGGATGGTGGGCTCGAAGGCGTTGATTTGGCGGAGCTGGCACTCGTTGGGGCTCTGCTGGAAGCTCTGCCGAGCAAAGCAGCCATTGAAGAGCACCAGGAAGGTGAGGGAGAGAGAAAGCCAGGCAGAAGATCTCGCCATTTTTTGTTGAAAGCTTAGAGGAATTTGAAATGGAGATGTGATGGTGAGAAGTGGCGAGGGGAAACCGCGGTATATATAGGGGAGATGGGAGGCGTTGGAGTTGACACATAGGGGGAGATGTGGGGGAGAGGGAGATGACATTTTGCGGTTTGCATGGCTATCGAACCTCTCTTGCGTTACACCTCATTGTTGCATGGCGAAGTGCGTGGCTAAATAGCTCTGAGAATGCATTGCAGAAGCATGCAGTAGTACAGCTAGCTGATCCATTTGTTTGTAAGTGTATGTATGTATCCAGCCATATATGCTTTAAAGCCCTGCAGCTTAGCTTCAATTCCTTGTGCATCTTGAATTCTTCAACTCATCATCATCACACTTAAATTAGTGTTATGGTAGAGTAGTATACTGGAAATAATGTGTTACAATATAATAGCTCTGATCTCTGTTAAAAGATTTAATAATTACACTTAATATAAACAAAGTACTGGAGTTGCTGATATATAAGAATTATACTCTACTCACTCAGTCATCATTTTCGGGGCTATTCATAATTTTATTAATTGTATAAATGGGATTGCGGTGTTAACTTAAACCAAGTATTAATTTAGAGATCAATCATTATTTCATGGTCTACACATTTGTGTGAATTATATATAAATTAAAAAAAGTACATTTTTAATATACAAAAAGTACATTATTTGTATACATAAATTAGGTTGCATTATTTGAAAGTGCATGATTGTTTATATATTATCAAATAATGTACCCTCAATATAAAAATAATGTACTTTTAGTATATTAAAAATGTATATTGCTTCATAGTCACATAGTTATGTAGACTATGGTCCACACAATAATTTGCATTTAGAGAAAGGGTGATACTAAAATAGGACACAATAATATTTACCATGGAAACTTATTAGGTATAGGCTACACAATAATTTTCCTATAGAGATAGGGTGGTACTACGGATATGCAGATTGCGTTAGTTGTGAGATGTTAACTTATTATGTTAGTTTTTTTTTTTTTAATACTACTGAGTCTATTACAATGCAGTATCTGTTCATAATTACTTTCTCAACAACCTATTGAAGCACAAGAAACAGTATTGCCTCAGTATTGACTCTATTATGTTAGCTAAACACCTAAAAATAGCATTAGCTATTTGTAAATAAGTATTTAATAAAATTAGTTAATTAACATTAGGATAACATGTAACCATTGTAACGTAACATGACTTTTAAAAGTATGAATATATTTTATAACAATGTTTATAATTATCAATAAATACTTTTACAATGATATATATATCTTTTAATAATTAATTTTATAATAATAAAGGTAAATATTAAACAACATTTAATTAAAAATTTTATTTTTCACACTATTTTCATAAATAAATGCATTAAAATTTAAAATAAAATAAAAATGTGTAGATTAAAATAAAAAAAAAGTTCACAAAATGAGGAGAAAGCTAAGAATCTTACAATTTGATAAGAAAAGTAGGGTATTAAAGGAATTTGATAATTTATTCTTACAAAGACAAGTGAAAAAATCTTTTTCAAAATCAGCTTTTTGGATTTAAAAAAAAAATAACATGTCTCAAAATCATTTACCAAACACACATACTAAAGTCAATCAAAAAGCTAAAAGTTATTCTAAAAAATCCTTTGTCAAGCAAGGCCATAGACCTGTGCACTTGATTGGACTGAGATCGATATCAATATGTTACGAGAATGAGGAAATATTGGGTCTTAATTCTTGTTCACAAGAATGGTTATTAGATTTGAATTCATGTATGAATCCTTTCGGTTCCTTTGGTTAATTGATATAGTTTCTTCCGATCTTTAGGTTGTGCCCTTATATGAAATTGATCAACATTCATTCATTTTATTTATAGAAAAATAATATTCTATTTTTTTTTGAATTGCAATTCTTTTTTGCCTTCATCATCTTCAAGCTCTATTTTTAACATTTCAATTTTTTTTTTTTTAATTTGTTCCACCCAACACAAATTGAGTTTTGCCATGGAAGGGGATGGTGAATGGTGATAAGAATGCAGGAAATAATAATTATGAAAAGGTACTTGACTTTTAGGCAATTCGCAATTGTATTGATGATAATAATATATAGGATTGCCATGTATTGAGTATATACGTGCCATGTTTGAGGATGCCTAAATAATATTTAATAAGCCTTGGTCTTGCCCCGGCCCACGGAGCTAATTCAATTGGTTCAATTGATCATTCTAAAACTTTGATTTAACTATAAATGTGATAAAGACTCCAGCCTTATGTACAGATGGTACAAACAAATGGTGGGAACTTGAAGACTAACCGGACAATTTCCTTCTTCCATATCTATAATCCCTCAACTCCTTGGTATTGACAATGAGTCCATGACTCATCCAACAAAACAATCACCATTCTCCAGACTCAGCTCAGCTCATTTCAGTGTTCTTTGGGTGGGAACTTGATCGAAGACTAACCCTTTTAGGTGGTAAGCGTTTTATCCTAACAGGAGTTATAATGAACTCATTGTGAGCACCAAATATTAATCCTCCCAGCCAAAGAACACTGAATCAAGCTAAGTAATCCATCCATCTAAGGTTTTGAGGTGAGTGACTTTGCCTTTGAGTTTGAGGTGAGATCACATACAAACAAAAAGATGAGCTGCTGCCATGCATATATGCCCTGCTGGAATGCATTCTCAGAGCCATTTTGCCACGCACTTCGCCATACAACAATGAGGTGTAACGCAAGAGAGGTTTGATGGACATGCAAACTGCAAAATGTCATCTCCCTCTCCCCCACATCTCCCCCTATGTGTCAACTCCATCGCCTCCCATCTCCCCTATATATACCGCGGTTTCCCCTCGCCACTTCTCACCATCACATCTCCATTTCAATTATATTCCTCTAAGCTTTCAACAAAAAATGGCGAGATCTTCTGCTTTCCTTTCTCTCTCCCTCACCTTCCTGGTGCTCTTCAATGGCTGCTTTGCGCGGCAGAGCTACCAGCAGAGCCCCAACGAGTGTCAGTTCCGCCAAATCAACGCCTTCGAGCCCACCCTCCGCATCCAGGCCGAGGGCGGCGTCACCGACTTCTGGGACCCCTACAATGAGCAGTTCCAGTGCGGCGGCGCCCATCTCTACCGCCACATCATTCAGCCCCGAGGCCTCCTCTTGCCTTCCTACACCAACGCCCCCCTCGTCGCCTACGTCCAACAAGGTTTACAACTACTCTTTGCTATTAATCTTATTGATTGTCAAGCACCTTGTACTCACGAGATCTAACATCAGTGTACTCAGATGTCATATAGTAACTAGGAGGTCACGAGATCTGAGATCTAACATCAGTGGAAGCTCAGATGACATATATTCTTGTATTTTTTGCCATTTTGAACAGGGCAGGGAGAGTTTGGAATTGTGGTTCCGGGCTGCGCAGAGACGTACCAGTCGTTCCAACAATCTGAACAACAAGGTGGCTCTAGCTTCCTTGACAGGCACCAGAAGATTGGCAGCTACAAACAGGGCGACATTATTGTCTTCCCTGAGAGCGCAGTTCACTGGCTCTTCAATAGCGGCAACGAACAAACTGTTCTCATTGTCCTTCAGGACACCTCAAACGATGCTAACCAGCTTGACGCCAATCCTCTCGTACGTAACCACAAATTCAACCTATTATTAGTCATTATTGATCAGCTATGAATAACTTAGAGTAAACTGGTTTACCTTATTATGATTCTGAATAAATTGGTTTATCTTATTCTGATCCTTTATCAGAAATGAGATTTATTTAGTGCAGATTCTGAAATAGTGGCTGATTATTAAGGTTTGTTTTGCTTACAGAGGTTCTTCCTGGCCGGAAACTCGCAACAAAACCAGGGAAGCAACCAGCAAGGACAGCGAGAACAGGGACGAAAGCAAGGACAACGTGAACAGGGACAGCAGGGACAGCGTGAGCAGGGACAGGGACAGCAACAGCACGGCGGGAGACAAGAGCTGATGACGGAGAGGCTGAGGGAACAGTTGGGATACAACGGCAACATTTTGGCTGGATTTGATGTCCAGATCGTGAAGGATGCGTTGAACACTGATATGGAGACGGCGCAGAAGATCGTGGGAGAGAGAT
The DNA here is from genome assembly GCA_003576665.1 of Ipomoea trifida. NCBI lineage: Eukaryota > Viridiplantae > Streptophyta > Magnoliopsida > Solanales > Convolvulaceae > Ipomoea > Ipomoea trifida. Next base: position 17,775,385 of record CP025657.1, read on the forward strand.
CACAGGAGGATAGAGGACACATCATAACTGTGGACAGGGATCTTCAGCTGATTGTGCCATCATCATCGTCGTCAAGATCGGAGGAACACCAAACCCGCAAACAAGGAGGAGGATCATCCAACGGCCTCGAGGAAACCCTCTGCACCGCCAGAGTACGACAGAACATCGACAACCCTAGAAGAGCCGACATCTATGACCCTCAGGCCGGCCGCTTCACCACCCTAAACAGCTTGACCCTCCCCATCTTCGGCCAAGTCCGCCTCAGCGCCGCCCGCGGAATCCTCAACAGGGTATGTACTCCTCCCACTCTCCTCCACACTATTGCAAAAATCAACTTCTTAGGCACCCCATAGATGTTAGGAGCCAGACCGAGTCGAATTGATCCCTAGTCGACCGCCTAACGCTTAACTCAACTGATTCGGACAAATTCTGTCTGAGTTCACTCTCTCAACTGGGCAGAGTTAGTCAAGCTAAGGTGCTAGGTGCTAATCTACAGCTGGACTAGCATCTAGTCCATACTGCAACCATGCTCCTCCCAAATTCACTAAATAAGAGTAACTCACTTAAGATGACAAGAAACCCATGTCAGAAGTTTGAATCCTGACCATGACAATTTAGGCAGATTTACTTCAGTCATTTGCTGGCTAGAGTCATGAGGCGGGATTCAAATAAAAATACTTCTGGTATAGTTAATATCTTTTAATTGTGTGGCATTGTGCAGAACTGGGGAGTGGTACCAAAGTGGTGCATGAACGCGCACAGCTTCATCTACGTGACAAAGGGCAGCGCACAAGTCCAGATCGTGAACCACGAAGGCGAAACCATCCTAGACCAGCAAGTCCAAGAAGGGCAGCTCTTCCTAGTACCCCAAAACTTCGCCGTGGTGAAACAAGCCGGCGAGCAAGGGTTCGAGTGGGTGGAATTCAACACCAATGAAAACGCCATGTTCAACACCCTGAGCGGCCGCACCTCCACTCTCGCCGGCCTGCCGGCCGACATTATCGCCGCTTCTTACGAGCTATCAAGCTCCAAGGCTCAGAGCCTGAAGCAAAACATGAACTCCGTGTGGTTTTACCAGGCTTCTAGCAGCAGCCCGTGGTCGTCATCTTCTGGCCGATCTGCTTTCATATAAGAACCGGAAAACACATCCGAATGAATAAAACTACGGGGATGGATCGGAGAGTTTAAGCAAGTTTGTTTCGGCATACAATTATGGATTTTAGAATAAGACAGGAAACTGTACTGTTCCTCCCTCAGCTCCTAAAACTATAATACAATTATCGTTTTCACTTTTTCCACAATCATGATTCATTACTCTAAAACTATATTTTTATTACCATTTTCATTTTTAATTCAACAAATATGTAGTTTTACAATACTAAATTTTTATAAATAGTGTTAGGCACACTACCAATATATAAAATTACTGCAAACTTAATTCACCCATACAAAACTATATAATATAAATTAACTAAAAATATATAAGTACATAGCCAAAGATTGCCGAAAAATGTGATGCCGAAAAAGTATTATATATGTGCTACCACCACCTGAATGCCGTTACAAAAATTAATATGTCTTTGCCACGTAAAATGTATCATTGCTAAAAAAATGTTTGGTCGTCAAAAAATTTGTCACTAGCTGAAAAATGATACTACATGAGTTATTTGCATCTTGATTATTAGTTGTGAGAAAACTAGGAAGAGAAGATGTGCAAATTTGAGAAAATAAAATTGAAGTAGAAGAGTTGAAGGAGTAAAAATATAATGGTGAAGAAGGAGAGGAGATGTATGCATATAAGGATTATAAGCTGTACGAGATCAGAAGGGAAGGAATTTGCAGTTGTGTACTCTATATGTATATATTGGTAAAAGCCAGGCATGTATTCAGCTTTGTACTGTATATGTAATGTATTTATTCCCTTAGAAAATGGTAAAGATATTATTACTTTCTTTATTTTTATCCCATTTTTAAAAAGTTCATATTTTAGTCCATAATCAAGTTTCTCGGCAAACAAAGAATCAGCCCTCCAAATACCCCACCATTGCCATTTACACATAGACAATTATATAATTAGAAGGTCTCAATATTACATATATATACTTAACATTAAATTTTAAACTAATTTAAAATCTAAACACTCATTACTCCCATGTATCAAGTGAAGTCTATCACAACACTAAGATTGATAATGAGTTGAGAAGAATACAAGATTCAGAAGGATTAAATAGCTTAGTTTAATTTACTATATATTAGTAATAGATTAAGAGTTAATGGATTCATTGTGAATACCAAATATTAATCCTTCACCTGAAAGATCACCGAATGAACGTTATCTATTTATCTACAATTTTGTCTAGCTGAAATGTGGAGATTTTGAGGTGAATCACTTACAAACAAAATGATGAGCTGCTGTCATGCATGCCCTGCTGGAATGCATTCTCAGAGCAATTTAGCCACGCACGTAGCCATGCAATGCAACAACAATGAGGTGTAACACAAGAGAGGTTTGAAGGACATGCAAACTGCAAAATGTCATCTCCCTCTCCCCCACATCTCCCCTTATGTGTCAACTCCAACGCCTCCCATCTCCCCTATATATACCGCGTTTTCCCCTCGCCACTTCTCACCATCACATCTCCATTTCAAATTCCTCTAAGCTTTCTTCACAACAAACATGGCGAGATCTTCTGCCTGGCTTTCCCTCTCCCTCACCTTTATGGTGCTCTTCAATGGCTGCTTTGCGCGGCAGAGCTACCAGCAGAGCCCCAACGAGTGTCAGTTCCGCCAAATCAACGCCTTCGAGCCCTCCCTCCGCATCCAGGCCGAGGGCGGCGTCACCGAGTTCTGGGACCCCTACAATGAGCAATTCCAGTGCGGCGGGGCCCACGTCTACCGCCACATCATTCAGCCTAGAGGCCTCCTCTTGCCTTCCTACACCAATGCCCCCCTCGTCGCCTATGTTGAACAAGGAACGTCATCTTTAGAACTACTCTTTGCTATTAATCTTATTGAGTGTATTTAGACCTGCCAAGCACCTTGTAATCAGATAGTCCCATATAGTGACTCTTCTATATGGGAGGTCATGAGATCTGGTCTCAATTAAGGTGAATTGACTCTTTATGCTGACATATCTTCTTGTATTTTTTGCCATTTTGAACAGGGCAGGGAGAGTTTGGAATAGTCGTTCCGGGCTGCGCAGAGACGTACCAGTCATTCCAGCAATCTGAACAAGGTGGCTCTAGCTTCCTTGACAGGCACCAGAAGATTGGCAGCTACAAACAGGGCGACATTATTGTCTTCCCTGAGAGCGCAGTTCACTGGCTCTTCAACAGCGGCAACGAACAAACCGTCCTAGTTGTTCTTCAGGACACCTCAAACGATGCTAACCAGCTTGACGCCAATCCTCTCGTACGTAACCACAAATTTAACCTACTATTAGTCGTTTCTAGTCAGCTATGAATAATCTAGACTAAACTGGTTTACCTTACTCTAATTCTGAATAAACTGGTTTACCTTATTCTTTATCAAACTGATTTATTTAGTGCAAATTATTGAATAGTGGTTGATTATCATGGTTTGTTTTGCTTACAGAGGTTCTTCCTGGCCGGAAACTCGCAACAAAACCAGGGAAGCAGCCAGCAAGGACAGCGAGAACAGGGACGAAAGCAAGGACAACGTGAACAGGGACAGCGTGAGCAGGGACAGGGACAGCAACAGCACGGCGGGAGACAAGAGCTGATGACGGAGAGGCTGAGGGAACAGTTGGGATACAACGGCAACATTTTGGCCGGATTTGATGTCCAGATCGTGAAGGATGCATTGAACACGGACATGGAGACGGCGCAGAAGATCGTGGGAGAGAGATCACAGGAGGATAGAGGACACATCATAACCGTGGACAGAGACCTTCAGTTGATCGTGCCATCATCAGAGCAACACCAAACCCGCAAACAAGGAGGAGGATCATCCAACGGGCTCGAGGAAACCCTCTGCACCGCCAGAGTAAGACAGAACATCGATAACCCTAGAAGAGCCGACATCTTTGACCCTCAGGCCGGCCGCTTCACCACCCTCAACAGCTTGACCCTCCCCATCTTCGGCCAAGTCCGCCTCAGCGCCGCCCGCGGAATCCTCAATAGGGTACGTACTCCTCCTCCCCTCCCCACTATTGCAAAAATCAACCAGCTAGGCACTGCCTAAGTGCTTAGACTTATGCGAATTGCTTCCTAGGCCTTGCTTAAGGCCTAACTCAACAGACTCCATTGAATTCAACCATTGAATTCAACCGAGTTAACTCTCTCAACTAAGCAAAATTAGTCAAGACACTGCTTACGTGCTAGGTGCTAGTTTGTCGGTCAACTAATTCCTAAGGCTTACTGCAATCATGCTCTATCCAAATTCACTAAATAAGAGTAACTCAGTCAAGATAACAAGAAATCTCCCTCTTAATCACAAGAGCAGTGTCACTAGTTTGAATCTGATCTCCTTAGTTTGAGCTTATTAGGACAATCTAGATTGGTTTACTTCAGTATTTTGCTGATTAGAGTTACCAGACACGATTAGAATAGAAATACTTCTGATATAGTTAATATCTTGGCATTGAGCAGAACTGGGGAGTGGTACCAAGATGGACCATGAACGCGCACAGCTTCATCTACGTGACAAAGGGCAGCGCACAAGTCCAGATCGTGAACCACCAAGGAGAGACCATCCTAGACCAGCAAGTCCAAGAAGGCCAACTCTTCCTAGTACCCCAGAACTTTGCCGTCGTGAAACAAGCCGGCGAGCAAGGGTTTGAGTGGGTGGAATTCAACACAAATGAAAACGCCATGTTCAACACCCTGAGCGGCCGCACCTCCACTCTCGCCGGCCTGCCGGCCGACATTATCGCCGCTTCTTACGAGCTATCAAGCTCCAAGGCTCAGAGCCTGAAGCAAAACATGAATTCCGTGTGGTTTTACCAGGCTTCTAGCAGCAGCCCGTGGTCGTCATCTTCTGGCCGATCTGCTTTCATATAAGAACCGGAAAACGTACATCCGAATGAATAAAGCAAGTACAGGGATGGATCGGAGAGTTTAAGCAGTTTGTTTCGGCATGGAGTTATGGATTTAGAATAAGACAGGAAACTGTACTGTTCCTCCCTCAGCTCCTAACTATGTCTACAAATAAATAAATAAATAAATAAAATGCTACATTTCTGCACTATATCTTCTCTCTTAGCTTGGATGTGTTTTTTTTTTTTTAAATGGCTTATCTTGATTCATTAAATCGGACTGAACAATCTTTAAAAGAAATGAAGGCGAAGTGTCTATCCACTCCTCACAATCTGATCCAGAAAAGGCTTCCTAGAAACAGTGTGAGTAACTTAGTCTTAATTCCGGACAAATTTAACTTAGAATCTGACTTAGAAACAGCTTCCCTAGCAACTGTGTGAGTGACTTAGTGGTAACTCCAGACAAATATAAAAGTGATCAGCTACGGATTTTGGCTCCACTCTTGACAATCTAACCCAGAAACGGCTTTCTTAGCAATAGTGTGAACAATTTAGTTGTAATTTCCGGACAAATTTAAAAGTGGGCAGCCACGGATTTTGGCTTCATTGTTACGCAACACGGGATGCACCTAATACTAAAGACAAAGTGCACAACAAATGCAAAAAGAATCTTGCAAATTGCAAAACACAGTAACAACTTTGGGAAGTTGTTGCCCACGGTTTCTCAAAAAGGTATCTATACTATACCTTTAGAATCTATCCCAAATCTTAGTTGTTATTAAGATTTTACAGAAGTGAGACTAGTGGTAGGTTTTAATTTGTATACACATCTGTTAAAATGTTTCTATGACATGCTTATTCTTTTATTCCTTGTGATCCCTCCTCTCCTGATCTAAAAGGAGGGTGACGATAATGGCACTTCAACTCATTATTTACTATAAATAATACATATTCCATAGCTAATAAACTCTGTAATTTGAAGATGTCTGCGGATAAAAGACGCAATGTTTTGTCTGCGTAAGAATAAATTATATAATTGAATTACCAAAGTAAACTAACCCCAAACTCCTCCACTACCACTATAAAGAAACAAACTCTCTTATTCTTCTTTCACCTTATTTCATTCCATCTCTTGATCGCCGGAAAATATGTCTTGCCTGAATTTGAAGGGACTGTTTCCCACCACGAAGGTGTTGAAGCTCTTATCCACCAAGCTGATTCCCTTCAAGCTGCACCGCCTCAACCGCTCCAAGGTCATCAAGAAGCAGCAGCGAAAGACACCGTTCGGCGACAAGGCTATCATCAAGAAAGGTGGTTCCGGCCGATGGCCGAAGCTGACCGGAAGGGCGAAGAAGAAGAAGTTTCAGTTCAAGACGACGAAAAGGATCGGTTTTTATAAGAAGCCGGCGCCGGTGTATATAGACCAGCTATTCGTGGAGCCCGTGGCGGCGGTGAAGGAGCATCCGGAGATTCCGGGTGCCAAGAAATGGGTCCCCAACTTGAAGAAAGAGGGCTGTGATCATCGTTTTGATGATCAAGAAGCTTGTAGTAGCACGGCCGGGTATGGGGATGTTGATGGCGGATCCGGCGAGGCCGATGATATGTGGGAAGCCATCGTGGCTTCGCCGGAGATGCACGGAATCAACGAGAGGGCTGAGGAGTTCATATCCAATTTCCGGGCAGAGATGAAGCGCCAGGAAACTTTGGATAAGCGCTGCTTGTAGTATACTGTCCATGTTCTATCTCGACTAAAAGGTTATAATTATTGTACATGTTATATTTCAACTAAAAGTTTTAATAACAAAAATTTCATAGTTTTTATAGTTTCTGTCCATAGTTAGACTACACAATTCATTCTATAATAATAATAAATCTTCTGGTCTAATAGCACAAAGTAACTCTCTATAAGAAGTCATAGATTTGAGCTCCAATAGTAATTATGAACCAATACTAACATAGTCAAGATGAGAATGAGAACAAGAATCCATATGTAATAATAATAATAATAATATAATAATAATAATAATAATAAACTTTATTCAAACATTTTCTTAGTATTCAAGATGGAGAATGAGAACAAGAATCCATATGTACATTCACTATTTCGATTGAAACAAGTAATCTTTTTGTTACATTTAAAGGGAAAGAGAAACCTCAACATTTTAGTCTCAAACCTATGATACTGATAGAGTTTGAACCAACTTCAAATTTGACAATATTACATCAGGCACGAGGAAATAACTAAAGGATAACATATTATCAGCATCTCAATGCAGAAAATCCCTCATTGGATCATCATGGTGGATCTTCTTCATCCTATATGCCTCCATTTCTTCGGGTGTGACCTGGAAGGCAATTACATGAATGGTCAAGATTACAACAGGATGAGGAGATGCTGAGGTATGAATACAAGAAATGAAATGAAATGAAGAGAGCAGCATACCTCATTATCATACTTCACATTATATTTCCGTTTCCTTTCATCTGTCACTTCTCTTCTCCTTTCATCCTCCTGGTTATACAACGTAGTAAAACACACAGGAATTCATAAAAATCCACATGTAAGGAGAAATTATTGGTTGTGTACAGTGCACACAGGAAATGGTTGTGAAAGCACATACCTTTTTGAGTGCTTCAGCCAACTTTTTGTCATCCAGAACCAAATCATCCGGTATATCAGTTCCCCATGTAGCAAGTTTCTTCTGCTCAGTTGGTGTATGGGCATCTGGATGATTCATAATCGATTTAGATGATATATAAATGGACACACATATATACAAATAATATAAAACTTGGAGCAACTGCTCATTAGATCAGTATTAACTTACCTTCTGTAGCTTCTTTGCGAGCAATATTGGCCTTCATTAGATCACCTGCAGCTTCAGCTGCTTCAATTCCAGCTGTTCCTGTGCAATAACTGTTTCGGATGGTCTGTTTGCAACACTTGTAACCCCATTGGTGGTCCTTCCACCACGAACCCCAAACAGTGGTGTGATTATTGATGAAAACATCCTCTTCATATTTGCTCCTGGGAAGAGACATCTCCTGCAGACAAAATGGCATTGATCTTGTTAGACCCGAATACTATTATTCACTCGAGAAAACAACAGTCAGAACACAAATGCTGCAATGACATATTCCTATTCATTCCCAACTTCCCATATAAGACAATGGGTTGGTACTGTTTATGCATATGAATTTCCATATATGCAGTTAAGGTAAAAATGTCAAATTCATATTCATAAACTCTTATTTCAAATATTACCTGTCCCTTCACAATCCTGCCAGTTCGATCATATTCAACTTCTCTCTCACTTTGACCCAGTAAAAGTTCTCTAGGAAGTGTTTCATCACTAGCTGCATTGCCATATTTCTCCATGATGGTGTCCTTGGTCTGGGACTTCAATTTGTCTTTACTGACTTTATAATTTTTATAAAGCAATTCAGCTTGGGAGGGAGCTGCTTGCATATGGATGTCATGGCCCTTCTCAAAAGATTCCCAAGCATGAATATTGAGCTGCTTGAACTCCAGTGCTTGACCACTTAATCTATTTTGGTTATCCCCCTATAACACAACCAAACCACAAATCAATATTTGAATATAAGCAAATTACTAATATTTTTTTTAAAATAACAATATTTAAAACAAAACTTACAGCATAGAACTTCTCATTTGGATCCATATCTGGAAGGGGATCTTCACGCATGGACCGGGTTTTGGGGTCATAGTGAGCAGAATTGACATCGAGATTAAGAAGATATTTGGCAGTATCTTCTCGAATACGTAGATTCCTGAAAAGAGAAAAACATTAAGAGCGTTGAGATGTTAAGCATTTTTAAGAAGATGCATGTCAGGGGATAGTGTATATATATATAACTCACCTGACAGTCCCAGTGCTACCACCTCCTGTAGTGCGCACACGCTTCTCGACCTTTGCAAAATCCATCTGCTTACTTTCATCAACCTTTGTTTCATCTACCTTCAAAGCATCTTCCAAATCTTCATCTTCGCTAGCATCATCTTCCTGATTTTCATTATTGTTTTTCTCCTCCAACTTCTTAAGCTGCTGGTCCTTCAGATATTTCCTTCTAGCTTCATCCCTGGCTTCATATCTATCAACAACATGGACATAAGAAGCAGCATCATAACCATTCCAGCGGTCCCTTTTACCATCATAATCTAGCTCAAACTGCTCTATTTTCTCATCTGGGGCAATACTTTTCCCTGTCCACTTTGCTCCTAGTTTACGAGGCCTTTCCATACAAGCTTTGGCAGTATGGGTCATTGCTCCACAGCTGCAGAAAGTATTTCAAAATGTTAGTAAAAGCTTAACAAAAGAAGAGTGGAAGTACAACAAGTTAAAACTCCTCACAAAACCAACAGGGAATTATACTAGTATCTCACTGCTTAACACGATTTTGGAAATAAAAAGAAATAATAAAACAACAGAATTTGCTGTCTGACTTACTTCTCACAGGCGCCTTTTCTATATTTGTCAGCCTGGTATATCTTGGCACCCCTGTCGTACCATGACTTGGTGTAATTAGGATCCGACTTCCATTTCCTTTGATGTTTTAAGCTCTAAAAAACATTCAAGTCAAAGGTATGCAAGTTAAAGAGAGAAAGAGAAACAAAGTCCAAGTCGAATTACAAACAGCATAAGATAAGAAAACATACAGGTTTCTCGGCATTGAGATACCAAGGTGCTGAGGACATATACTGTGGAATGTGAGGGTTAATTTCTTTTCCATCCTCATCAAGCTCAGCTGGTGCAAGCCCGGCCTTTCTTGCCTCTTCCAATTCCAACTGTTTCCTATGGTCCTCTCTCGATTTGAATGCAACTGCATTTCTCACAATTTAACATGTTATTTCAGAGTAATTAAAAAAAAACAAAATCAACAACTTTTTTGCCCTAATCACAGAAGCTAAATAAGCTACAAAAACATAACCTGGAAAAAACAGTTCCCACAATTTAAAAAGTTATTTCGGAGTAATTCAACAACAATAGTAAGTAGTTTAATAATAATAATAATATTATTATTATTATTATTAACCCTCCTAGTAGCATATGCTAAATAAGCTACAAAAAATTAATTTGCAAATAAAGTTTACACAATTTAACAAGTTACTTGGGAGTAATTAATAAACAATAGTAGTATTTTTTTAAAAAATCCTCCTAATCGCAGAAGCTAAATAAGCTGGAAAAAACGAACGGGATTCACAAAATGATCGAAAATGAAATCTAATTCTAGATATTTATTATGGGTATATCAAAAAATTGAAGTAAACCTAAAGTAAAAAGCTTCCGAACAATCAACTAAGAACACAGTTCGCAAACAAGTCTACTGGCATCGAGGTACCAAATCGATAAGGTGATAAGGAACACGCATATATACAAAAGAACGAAAAAGACGAGAAAGAATACCTGAAGCGGTAGCCATGATTAGCAGAGACGACGACGATTGAAACGAATCTAGAGTGAATTGCGAAAGAAGATCGATGAGCCCTAGAGAGAAACTGCAAAAGATTTATAAAATCAATTATCCTGATATTTATTAGGAAATTTAGGAGTCAATCCGTGTCCTTCTGCATCTAGGAAAGATAAGTCGGCGCGAATTCTTTGGGCTTACGGAAGCCTAATAATATCTAAGAAGCCCAACTTAACCGGGCTGATCCGCAAATGAATTTTTTATTTTTTTTTTTTGAAATAGCAAATGAATATTTTTCTCTTTTATTTTCAGGTTTTTTTTTTGTGACATGTGAAAAGCTCTAACCTTTGAGTACAATATCCAACAGACATTGCCACCAACAGCAGCCACCGCCACCGACAGATGCAGCAGCAGCCACCGCCACAAACGGAGGCAGCCGCCGCCGCCGCCGCGACCGACGGAGTATGCAAGAAAAACGCAGTACCTAGTCGCTACTCGCTAGAACAGTATAACATCTAGAAAAACAAAGTCGCTGTACGCACTAACCTCGCCGCCTCGCAAGGTCGCCGGAGTCGCCGCTGTAGTGTCCGATGTCCGTCTCTGTCGAAGTGTCGAGTGTCGACTCTGTCGACTATTTGGTTTTAATTTTGTTCAAATTGGGGATTTAGGGTTATTTGATTCGTGTTTTCAAAAAGGGTTATTTGATTCGTGGTTCACTGGTTCGTGAAGGAGTGAAGGATATATTATATATAATAATTAAATATTAAAGAGTTAATACCCAATATATTCCTCGACTACAGTGGTTTTACTTAATTTAGTCTTAAATGACGGTTTTACATAATTTAGTCCTCTTGTTAAAAATTCTATTAATTTACTATTAGAAATAGGGCCATAATGGTAATTTCTCATCATTCATCCCATTTGGGATGATTCCTTACTCTTCCCCTTATTAAGATCAATGCAAAAATGCAAATTTTCATACCAAATCAACTTCAACCCTAAATAAATAAATACTGAGTAAATAAATATTTGGGTATAAAGATTTACATTTCTGCGTGGATCTTAATAAGGGGAAGAAGCAAATGGAACGAACGATGAGAAATAACCATTAGAACCCTATTTCTAAGCGTCAACTAACAGAATTTTTAACAAATGACTAAATTGGGTAAAACCATCAAAGTCGAGGACTAAATTGAGCACAAAAAGTCATTTAGGACTAAATTGAGTAAAACCACTATAGTCGATGACTATATTGGGTATTAACTCAAATATTAAATATAAATTTTAGAGTGAAGGATATATTATATGGAGTATATAATAATTAAATCACACACCTTATTGCCTTGAGCACATATCCCACAATTCACACATCGTAAGCAAAACAATCGCACACCTTAAATACACAACCCACGCACCTTAAATTTCAAAAACTACTCACCTTAAGCACAAAAGCTTACGCACCTTAAGCACCAAAATACACATCTTAAGAAGGAAAAAGTGCACCTTACATTTTGATCTAAATATAAAAATTACCAAATTGTTATTGTGTTTTTTTTTAATTTTGATAATTCTGGACGTTGATTTAAGCAAGATCAATGTCTTAGATTTAACCGTATAACCGCACGAAACTGTAAACTTTTACGTGCATGAGGAACTCACCTTAGTGACAAGATTTGACCACTCACTTTGCTACTAAAAGTGATATCCAACACTAAACTATATACTTTTGCATGAACAATAATCCCAATCTAAGGTGATAAGGTATAATATTTCACTCTATCACTGAAAATTAATTTTAATTGCAATTTATCAATCACTTGATTATTGTTTAAGCTCTTTTCTCATTCAATCTGTTCAATCAATCATTAAATTTATTAAGGGTGTGTTTGGAAACCTGGAAAATGATTTCTGGAAATCATTTTCCGGGTTTGTGGTGTTTGGGAAGGGCAAGGAAAACAAGGTCAACGGAAAATGGCACATGAGTCAATGGAAAATAACCCCAATTTGGAGGAAAATGACTTCCCCTTTTTTTTGGGGGAAGTCATTTTCCAGATAGCTTTCACCTCTCTCACGCCTCTCACTTCTCTGCTTCCCTCCTCATTTTCCAGATCTGTCTTTTACGCCTTTGCAACTGCATCTCACTGCCCCATTCATCTGCTCTGCATCTCACTGCTTCCCGCCGACGGACTGGTCGCAAACCAATCCCTTGGGACTGGACGCAAACCAGTCCCAAGGGACTGGTCTCAAAACCAGTCCCAGGGACTGGTCGCAAAACCAGTCCCAGGGACTGGTCGCAAAACCAGCCCTTGGGACTGGTTTGCGAAACCAGTCCCTTGGGACTGGTCGCAAAACCAGCCCGGTTTGCGAACTGGTTTCGCAAACCAGTCCAAGGGACTGGTTTGCAAACCAGTTACTCCTTTTCTTTATTAATTGTTATTTTTTTATTATGTGATTATATTTTTGAGATATTTTATTTTGTTGTGATTTGTTAATTTGATATTTTATTAGTCATTTGTTAATTATATTGAAAATTGTTATTATAAATGTTGATATATTTAAACAAATATATTAAAATACATAATTATAGAATTATGTTCATTTTCCTGCTCATTTTCTGGAAAATGAACCAAACACACAAAGACAATTTTCTGCTCTGCAACCAAACACAAGAAAGGAAAATGATTTCTGGAAAATGACTCATTTTCCAGAAATCATTTTCCAGAAACCATTTTCCTGCTTTCCAAACACACCCTAAGGTTAGATGACTAGGTGATGCAAAAACGTGTTGCTCGGAATTTAAAGTTGGCCCTCACACCCAAGAAATAATGCAATCTTTATCGTTAGTATACAACAAGTTACAACGAGACAGGCAATACAGCGGTACGTGCAGGCAGATTTACACGTGAATACATATCCTTTGTATTATTTCCTTTGTCACCATTCGATTAACTAATTTTCATTAAACAAATTATATACCGTTCAATTCCAAGGCTTCCATGCCCAAAAACATTTAAAAAAAAACAATTTAATTCATTGACAAATTCAAAAAAAAAAAAAAATTAACTTCATCAACAGTGGCAGGGCATAATTGGAAACAAGAAAGGGGGATCATCTTCATCGATCGACATCATAATTGATCATCAGCACCAACCCGAATCTATTATTCGCAAAATTTCATAAAATATCACGACCTCAATGACTCTATACAATGTATATGTGCACTACAAAGATAATGAGTTTTGGTTTGACAGTCCACTATGGAAAAAAAGAAAAAGAAAAAGAAAAAATTTTGTGATTTTTACCTTTCAATTTTTGACATTAAAGAATATTGTGTCTAATTTATTTTTCCTTATCTTATTTATATTATATTTATCATTTGAACGATTGTATTGGCCAGTCGACAACTAGCTAAAACTCGTAAAACCAACAACGACGATTTACACAATGATAGAAGTCTATTTCCAACATCTTTTTCAACAAAACAAATCAAATCAAGACATGATTTTCTTTATTTTTTGCAAATTAATTCCATGTTTCACGCATTGCAAATGGCAGACCATCTTGGAAATTAAAATAATATTAGTCAAAAAATTGAATGAATATTTCTTGATTGCGATGTCGACAATGTTGCATTCAATATCATTTGTTCAAACTTGTAAAAGTAATTCACCAAACACATTAAACCATGCATAAATAATTTGGGACATCCCAACAAAACTGGTCAAATTGGCTTAGTAACCGCAAAATGTTGTCTATTGACTTTTTTGATTTTAATTGGTTAGTTATTGACAACCTAAACTGGTTTACATCTTTGTAGTTTTTGTCAGTTCATAATGAAGGCTTTCCCGCATAGAAGAAGATGCACAAATCATTTTAAAATATTTTAAATGTAAATTATTTAAATGTGGATCGTCATTTTTATTCATACTATGACTAATACATATTTGATTTGAGTCATATTCGTAAAATTTGACTCTTACTAGAGAAAGAACATGACGCACCATTTACAAGCTTGGTTCTAAATTTTTATAAATTTATATTTTGTTAAATTTTTAAAGATATTTGATATTACACCTATCGGTAACACCGGCGTGTCAAAGTTCCGGCAACACCGGTAAGTCCTCCGCCTTACTAAAAAGGCGGTGCCAGAATTCTACGCTCGACTTGGTCTCGTACGTCTCGTTTTCCGTCGAATCAAAGCGGTTCTCGCCGTCAACCGTAGCCGGAAGGTCACCGGCATCACTCGAATTCTCCAACGAAAATACCTGCGACCAAAAACTCTCGTCGACTTCCGGCGGATCACTCTGCAAAACCGCGTCGGAGACCACGCAATCGCTGGAAATGCTGCAGGCCGACAATGCGTGGACGTCGGTCGAGGTTGTCGTCGAGGAATGCGGCGGAGAGCTCGGGGTCAACAGCGTACCGTTTGTTATTAGGAGATCCATGGCGAAGGGTTTCAACGGTTGGGATTTGGATTTCAACCTAGGCTGCGGTGGAACAAGATCGTAGTCGTTTAACCGTTTCTTCAAACGGGTGTGCCATATGTTCTTGATTTCGTTGTCCGTACGTCCTGGCAACCTTGCAGCAATCACGGACCATCTGCAAATCAATTACGAACAAATTTTCATTATTAATTACTCGTAAATTAATCAACATAATTATAAATTTGAAACAAATATTAAGCGAGGAAGCATGCATTAGGAGGTTCTTGATTAGTTTAATTCGCTCAATACTTTGAACTTAAACTCGCTTTCAAGTTATTCAACCCGAGTGCAATAAGCTAGCAAGTCATCAAATCAACTTGCCTAGGCTATTAGTTAAGACAATTGACTAACTAGTTTTGCAAGACGTTTGACACGCTGATAATACATAGCCTGACTGAAAAATTACTATTGACAATTAGAAGATACTAAAGTGTGTGTTATCATGATAAAAACAAGTTGAATGAAGCTAAGTATAAATAATTCCTCAACCCCACGTTTTCATGATATAACAAGTTGAATGAAGCTAAGTATAAATAATTCCTCAACCCCACATTTTGGGACACCCGATATCTCATTTAGTCATTTACACTAACTAAAGTTGCTTAGTTTTTTTCGGTCTCAATGATACTAGAGCCTCACAATGCTTATTTTGTACTCGCTAATCCAATAATAAGGTCATACTCTTTACTTCTCGACACATTATAAATATAGATCTCTATTACTCCGTAGTATTCTCAATTCAATTTAATTAGACTATCGATATAAAATAACTAACACCAAAAAACTTAATTATGAATTATTTAAAATATAATATAATATATTATTTAAAGATCCAAGTTGTAATACAAATTAAAAACATCACCATTTTAATTTATAATAAACAAATATTATACTATATACTATATACTATATGGTATATGCTCCCCATTTAAAAATAATTGAAGTTAACTAGCTCGTGATCCACGTTTTTGGATTTTCTTGAATATAATAATTATTTTGATTAATAGGAAAGTTACCGTCATTAATTCATTATTTGAAAGTGAATCTATAAACAGATACTACATTGTAACAGAGTCAGTACTACTAAAAAAAATTATTTACCGAACTAACTTTCCAATTAAGGGTGTGTTTGAAAATCAGAAAAATGACTTCTGAAAATGAGTTATTTTTTCAAAAAATAGTTTCACTTTCAGTATTTAGTTGCATTCTAGAAAACTGTATTGATATGTTTGGTTCATTTTATGAAAAATGAGTAGAATTTTATAATTAAACAATTTAATTGTTTTATTTAGAATATAAAAATATTTATAATAATATTAAAATAATGCTAGTTACTAAAAAAAAACATGATTTTCGTCCGAAACCAGGCCTATAATGTTCAGTGGAAACTAAGGTTGTGATTGACCTATTATTTTGACGAAATCATTTTCTTCCGAAACAATCTAATTACCATAAGTCAATGAAAACTGATTTCCATAAACACATCCAATTAGATTTCAAAGATCGAAAACTTAGAAAATAATTTTTAAAATCATTTTATGAGTTTCCAAACAAACCTCAAGTATGCTCGAGTTGCTGAGAAATATAATACAGAGTAATTATTAATTAAAGTATATAAGCAGGCACCTGTTTCCTAGAGCTTGATGCAGCTTGATAATGGCGTCTTCTTCTTCATGGCTGAAGTTTCCTCGTTTGATGTCGGGCCGCAAGTAATTTATCCATCGGAGTCTGCAACTCTTCCCACACCTCAACAAACCTGCGCCCATCCAGCAACATATATAACATCAAAACCCCATAATAAAAGCCGCTAAAACAACACATATATTATTTTTATATTTATCCTCGACAGATCGGGATCGGGATCGAATCCCGGAGTGAACGATGAATATGCGTACCGGCGTGTTTGGGAAGAGCTCGCCAGTTGCCATGGCCGTGTCGGCTGATGTAGTCGACGAGGATTTCGTCTTCTTCCTTGGTCCAGGGACCTTTTTTTAGTCCCATCTTCTCACAGCACGGAGATCTCCCCATTTTTGCACTCTCTCCGGCGGCCGGGCGGCGACCTCACTGTCACTGATATTTCTCTCCGGTCGTCTTTCAACTGCGCCATTGGAACTTGTAGCTGACTATATATACACGCACCTGCGGGTAAATAAAGGCCCACGTTTATTGACACAAACAATATAATAATATATTTATATATTTTTTCTTCTTTCATATAATTTCACTAGAACGATGAAAACTTATAGTTATTATTTGAAGGTATGTACATGATAAATAGCGCTTTATGTAATAGCCTGCAAATAGCACATGAGAGATGAATCTATATGAAGTGAAATTATATATTATACAATTATTTTATGTTTTTTCTCGTTATATTAGGCTATGCAGTTATATACTTCGTAATTTATATAATGTATTACTCTGTATTAATAAGTTCAAATTCAGATAGTTTGTAGGTCCATGGTACTTTTGTGGTTCTCCCAAATCTCTCAGGTAACAACCTAGTAAAATTTATATAGTTATATTTTAATTTTTGGTAAGATTTGAACTACGTAAACAATACGGAGTATATATTATTACATTGCGTAATTTCAAGGAAAGTAGTGGACCACATGTGGTGCACCACCTAGTGAGACACAATTATTTGTGGTCGGAACAATCAAATAACACGTGAGATCTGTGTCTATATAAACAAACAAATAAATTTAACTGATTTAATTATAAAATATAAGGTACAAATTTTCGTTATTTGAAAAACCTCCAAACATCAATTGAAAAATTGACAATAAACGTTATCGGAGTTTAACATAGTTGGTTCGTCGTCTGACTTAAAAATTATGACTAAATACGACAGTGTGGGAGTTTGAATTTCACGTGGATTGATTGCGCGACTCATGATTGATTATATGTAACATAAGTTGGTTCGCGACGTTCCATAGAGTTGACAACATTGTAGCAACCCAATAAATCATTCAGTTAAATTAAGCCAATCGATGTTCACCTTCAGTTGATTTTTGAGTGGTAGATTATAGACAAGGACAAAAGATTGAGCTATGACAGTCGCAATGTGAGAGTTACATAAGGAACTGGTCTTCTCACCTAATAGATCGCTGAGTCACTGTAATTTATCCATTTACTATTATGTCGGGTTAAGGTATCCAAATAAGTATAGTGGACTGCAGTCCTGCCCAATACGGATAAGCCCAATTAATCCAACTTTCCTAGACAAGGCCCAATATAAATACATCACAAAGGCGGGGCAAATTGGTCCTTTAGCCATTGCTACATAATACATATAAATACTCAGTCAAAGGCTCAAATCAGCGTAGTCAAAATCCCCTGATGGTCTGAAACGTCAGCGTTTAAACTCTGCGAAATTGTCCTGTACCGGGATCCGGAACAAAGAAGGGAAATCCGAAATCTCCATAGCTTTGAGAGCTTTTCCCCGCCGTAGATGAACCGTAAAACTATACGTACGCCGCCGATCAGTCTGTGATCACTCATCGCACGCGATAATGGACGCGGAAGGTAACCGTCAACCGCACTGTCTGAATGTTTTACATATGATCTTTGGTGTAATGCTATGTAACAATCGCACAAACATTGAATCTGCGTAAACGAATGCAATCGTAGGGCAACGGACGCCTTCGAACCCTTCGGCAGTGCTCGCCGCTCTCTTGTCGAAACGAGCCAAGCTTCACGACGAGCTCAAGAGCATTGAGAAGCAGGTGTTAACGTTTGTTCTTCCGTTCTGAGTGTGAATATGGTGTGTCGGAATAATACTTGGAATTTGAATTGTAGGTTTACGACATGGAGACGAGTTATTTGCAGGATCCGAGCCAATGTGGGAATGTGTTGAAAGGTTTTGAAGGGTTTCTGTCATCGTCAAAAAGCACAACACTGTAAATTCTTCAACCATTTTAAGTTTGGGAATGCTTATTAGTTATTACTGTTTTTTTTGTTGGGTGTGAACTTTGAATGAATCATCATGGGTAGTAATGCTGCCAGCATGAGCTGGTAATGTGGGAATGTAATCAGGTCTTTAACTCCACAGTGGTATTGACTAAGAGAGGGCAGATACTGAGCTCAAAGTTTAATATGATTCCTTTTATTGCAGTGTGTTAAAGTTTAGGTATATAGTAGGAATTCTAGGGTCTGAGTGTCAGCAGATCTCTTGCAGTCATGGTTAAAAGTGAATACAGGAAATCTTGTGACATTTTAAAGTACTCTGTAGTTCTCTACCAAGGTGTAAAGAGTTTCTCATTGATAGATAGAAGTGTCGATACTGTTATGCTTGCTCTGATAGAGAGATTTCATGAATTGCATTCAGAGCTAAACCAATAACAATGGGACATAAAAATGAATATGCTTTTCAATCATTGGGACACAAGTGTTAAGAAAGCAATGTAAGATTTGTCACCAGCTTCTATTATGTTGCCTTTCTCCTGCAAAAAAATCTTCTTTTTGGTGGAGGGGAGGTTACTCATTCTTTACCTGAGTCCTTAATGGGTTAGTATTAAGTAAGGTACTAAGCTGTCAACAAGGTAACCAGCAAGGATTCAGGATGAGAGTATGAGCTACTTGGGGAAAAATAAATGATGAGGGGATAGACAACAGACAAAGCCAAACGGGAGCACATAGACAGTTCACTTGGGGATTAAACAATCATGAAGGAAGATGAAGATGTACCAAAGTGAGACCTGAATGAAAATTCAATATTTGTATTGTGAGAATCCCATGTTTGGGCTGAAATCTTAGGAGTCTCCCCCCCCCCCACCAAAGAAAAGCACCCCATTTAATAATGAGATGTTCTGTAATTGGATTAGAGGTCAATAGATGTGTCGGATGATTTAGTTACAATTTATTTTCAATACTCTGTTTCTTTGTGTGACTTTCCTTTTCTGTCAATGGCTTGTTTCAGCTTAAAAAGATCAAGGAAGTTTCAACCGGATGATAGGCTTTTTTCGCTATCCTCTGTAACTTCGCCAGCGGTATGTTATATTACGTATAGTTATTCAACGATGGTGCTATCTATGTCTTTTGTTTTGTAGTTTCTGCAAAAAAAAAGTTTTACTTGAATCAAGGCATCTACTATGGCTGGATGCAAGATGTATCAGGCTTATTGATGCTTTGATGGGAAACCATTTTAGATTTTTTTCCAAATTGTTTGCAGTTGAAATAGTGTTCTATTCTATGGTTGAAAATCTTTGTTTTAAATTGAAATTAAAAAGCTGGTAACTTAAGCTTTGTAATCACTTTTAGCAATACTGTTAAAAGGTTTGTGGAGATCTATGTGAAATTTATGGCACTTGTCATAATGCTACAGTAAAATGTTTAAGTTGAAGCTATGATAGCTTTTTTACTTTATATTTAATGTCTCTTTCAATCAAAGCTCAAATTTGCTCATACTTTCTTGAGAATGTATGGGTAATGGGTGTCAAGCTTGTAAACATCTTTGGTGAGGCCCAAGGTGTCCACCTCTGAAGTTGATCTTGTCAGCTATATATCGTTAATCTCTGTTGTAAGTATAATTTCTTTGTTTTGCTGGGTTTTACTTGCGCATTGGGAATACTAATGGTGTACCACTCTAGAGAAGTAAATGTAAATGCCTCCAAACATACACATTCACTGTTTCTTATTAATCCAATATACATATTTTAGTGCTTGTTTGGCCCAACTAGAGCTTCTTGAAATAGAGTTTGACAGTTTGCTAATATTTTTATTTTTCCCTTTTTAGTCTCAACTTTAGACCTTGAAAAATAGGCCTTTTGCCTCTTATGTAGCTTTAAAATGAATTTTCTTTAGTTTTAGTGTTTGGCTCGCTTTAGATAATCTCCAATAAACTTCTTGGCTACCACATGCCAATCAGGCCCATAATAGATGTATAATTTGCTCTTGTCCTTATGTTTCTTATTTTCCCCTGTTCCAGGCTGAGGAAGTAGCGGTTGGGCGTGATGGTGCAGGTATACCTGCAAATGGACAGTAAGTATTTGGTTATCCTATTGGTAACCAGTGTCTTTAATGGAAGGGATTTGATAATATTGTATAGAGTATTTTTATATCCCGAACAAGTTTTTGTTGGTTGATAAAATTCACAATGTCTGCAGGGGGAAACCGAAGAAAGGTAGGGGAGGCCCGAGAGAGGCGAAGAGATTGCGCCATTCTAGCGAACCAGACTACGACTATGAAGATGACCTTGATATGATGTAGTTATTATGGCTTGCTTGGCTTTGAGATAGCAAGCTGGTTGGTTTTTGGAGAAAAATGAGGATTTTTATACAACCCTGCTTGCAACAATGGTAGTATGGTACTCTTTCCCCTATATGATGTACAAATATCACTCTCACTATCTCAGAGTGCCATGCTTTAAAACGCCAGCCTCTATAAAACTAACTTCGGTCTTGTATCTTCTTAATCTAACTCAACTCAAGTGATAAGAGTTTGAGTTGTTTAAGTATAAGATTAAGAGTTTGAACTTATATTTATGTTGGAGTAACTACTAAAACATATTTACTCTTATTTTTGAGTAATAGGAAAACTTGCCGCCACTACTGGATTGTGTACATCCACTACTTGAGAGTGTGCATTGGTAAGTCCTGCCTTATGAATTAATTATCCTAATTGGCAAAGGACAATCGGAAGATAAATCAGATTACCAAGTCAACTGCCTAACCAGCTTGGCTGTGTTGCTCCCGACCTATTTACTCCATTGTTTTATGGAAGAAAGAAAAATTAAATGAAGTGATGAACAAATCATACAACAGGGGAATTTCTAACTCTAGAACCGGCTAGTGGTTAGGCGACACGGCGGCCGTAATCTTTCACCAAGTTGAAGCCGTGGCGGATTCCGACGAAGTCAGCAACTGCTCCAAGAACTCAGCCCCCAAATCCTCCAGCACCACCACATTCTTCTTGGCTCCATTTCTCCGGCGGCACGCCGATCTCTTCCGGATCATGGAGTGGCGCCTCTTGAGCTCCACCACCGGCGAACACCCTTCTTTGAACCCACACTTCATCTCCCTCAGCGATTCCCTCACCACCTCCTCCGGGAAGTTAAGCACCGCCATCGACCCCCGCATGGCAAACGCCGCCTGATCGTACGCCATCGCCGCCGCCTCCGCGCTATCAAACGTCCCCAGCCACACCCGCACCCCATTCCTCGTCGAATCCCTTATCTCCGCCGCGAACTTCCCCCACGGCCGCTTCCTCACCCCTCTCCAACTCTTCTCCTCCTTCTTCGGCTCCTCCGAACTCACCTCCTCCTCCGACGACTCTTTCCCGCTCGCCTCCGCCGCTAACACCTCCAACAGCACCATCTCTTGCGAATCATTCACGTTGAAAGGAAGAGATTCGTCATCCCATAAACACCCCATCGAGTTTTGGCACTCAACCAACCAAGAATCATCCATGCCGGATTTTCTCCTAAGATTTTTCCGAGGTGGGTGACTCAGAATGTTTTGCTCTACTTCAACTCCTAGGCCTAACTATATATATACCTGGACAGAGCTTTGTTCTTCCTCATTCTTACGACTATAGTTGGTTAATTAATTAAATCCTAATAGCCTAAGCTTACTTAAAAAGTTAAAAGTGGGTGTTATTTAATTAATTAGAACTTGTGCGTAATTAAGAAGAGTACGTTCTAGAAAGGGGAAAGTATAATTTGTTGGTATGGTGACAAATTTCTTATACTACTCAACTAGGATCACACACTGAGACCTGTTATTAATTGAAAAAATTCGTGTCATCTTATCCACGCTATTATGGGTAAGGGAAAAGTATAATTTTAATCCATATATTATAGCTCCATAGTGATTTTAGTCTCGTTCAACGTGATGAATATAAATACTCGTCTAAAATTTTTAATCATATTTTGATTTTTGAAAAAAATTAGAATTGAAATCGTTATTTAGTCATAAGTTAGGGATTCAAGTAGTAATATGAAAGGAACAAACTAAAATCGTAATACGATTTAAAACATAGAAATATTCGTGCTCGTACTGAATCATTAGACATTAAAATTGTTGTTTAACCGTAACATTTCTATTAAAATTGTACTTTTCTCTATTATAAAATTTTGATGATCGTGTACGTAATGTAGCCGTGTAAATTTGATTGTGTTGATTAATACGTTGAAAATAAAATCTCATCTACACGGCCACACTGTTTACACGTTTAAATTGACATTGAGTTACTTTCTTATAGTATTCAAGATTGATATAAAAATAAGTCATACAACTGTATCAAATAAAAAGTACACGTAAAAGTTTTCGTAAATATTAACATTACCTATCATGCATCGTATATATATTTTATTTTTATATCAAAGAGACGTTTTTATAAATATGTGAATTATACACTCGCTCGTAGACTCGTAGATATGGTCTTGGGGGAGTTGAGGGACCCACATATTATATATACGAGGACGTAAGTAGCACGTGAGTCAAATGACGCAAGGCGGCAAGACATAACTATAAGCCAACTCCCGGCAACTACTTTTCAAAACCGGTCGCTTCTTGGTTCGTTCTTGCATGCATATATTCCAATTCTTTCTTTAATTTATTCAAAAAAGAAAAGTAAAGAAATTTTTTATTTTGGTTCAAAATTAATCATTTGATTTGAATAGACTATCCTTCTTGTAAAAGATTGTGTTAGGCACTAGTACCAATCATTTGTGGGCATACTATTGATAGGTCCCAAGCCTCCAAGCTAATAATACTTTGAACAAAATATTTATTGCTATAAAATTTATAACTTTTTAAGATTAAATAAGCACTTAGTGGCACATTGTTAAGCCTATATGCATTCTCTTTGTTAGTTTATTAGTTCTATTTACATTCCTGTAGATTAGCTGTAACATCTTACTATTTCTTTTCCCTTGTACACTATTTATAGTGGGTTATTTTTCAGCACTGAAATACAACTTACAGTCAGTTCATATTCTCACATGGTATCAGAGTTGTTCATATTCTCAGACACATATGTGACTCTCCTTGAGGGAATGTCAAATGATCGAGCTTCAGTGGTGGGGTATTCATTCTTTGAGTTACAACAGATAAAGAAACTATAGAACAATTACTAATTTGTAATAGAGTCAATAACTTAGTGAAGGATTTGGAGAATCCAAATGGTGTTTACAATGTGACAATGGCTCTAAAACTCCATATAAAATTATAAGTTAAGCAACTAGCTAGCCATGGAGGGTGTATGTTGTAGCTGTAACTCAGTCCCCAGCCATTAATTTGCATACAACAAACACATGCATATATGTGTGCAGTAGGGCGAGTAGATGAGCCACCCCCGGGGTTGGTGAACCTTATAGCCTTTGTAATGCAAATGGAACCATACCACTTTCCCAACATTAAATTGAAAGGGACAATCATATATATCATAGGTGGTAATGATTTTTTCTTTTAAAATTCAAAATATATTATAGTAGGTGATCAGTAGAGTCGATTCTCTGATTTTACGTACGTACCATTGTATTAGCAGTTTACTTACCAACTGTCCCAAACTGTTGGGTTAAATATATTACAATTTGATTTCTCCACACGTAAGAAAAAGCTAGTACATGAATTCGTGAGAAACAAAACATCTTTTTATATATAGAATCGGGTCGAATGTTATTTCTATAGGATTCTTGAATTTTTTTTTTATAGTTGTTAGAAAATTAGGGTTCGCACCGTGACACGTCCTTACCTAATTTTGACCATTGGATCGCACAATAGTGGTCGATAAGCTTACCACTTTGGCTAGTGGTCCATAACAGCGAGAAGCAAATTTGTGGATTTCAAAAGTGATTGAAACATGAAATTTATCATTTTTTAACTACTTCTGTGTTCAAATATTTGATTTTTTTTTTAACAATGACCATTTGTATCTTAATCATCCGTTTACCAACCGTTCAAATTTTCTGTGTTTCTTGTAATTTTTTTTAAAATAAATTTAGTAGTTATTATTATTATTTTTATTATTATTATTATTATTATTATTATTATTATTATTATTATTATTGTTTTTTTTTTTTTTTTGGAGTAAGGACTCTTCTATGGAGTTCTAATTAATCATATGCGTCAAATAATGGGTTAAAAATTTAGCGCAAGAGAATTGAATGGAACATTATATATAGTTGAAAAGTCCAAAAACTAAAAAGTATAAAGAATATAATAAAATTCAAGAAGAATTTTGGAATGGAAAAAAAAAAGAGAAAAAATGTCACATTAATTTAAGAAAGTTGTAATTAATTATATTAATGTAATTTAGCACGACAACCTTGTGAAAATGTCTTGGTTGTGTTGCACACTTGTCCAATATATAAGTAAAAAAAAAAAAAGAAAAAAAAAAGGGACTGCTGATGATTTGACTGATAGATGCTTCATGACCAGATACAATCCTCCATTAGAAGGTTCTTTGCACCTTTAGCTAGCTAGTTTGGTAACTTATGCATAAAATATATATACATACATATATACTAGGTTTAAATGTTTAATATATATATATACTTACATCCTGCAGTCCCAATCAACATGTTTGCAATGATTAAGGTTGCGATTGTGGATTCAATTGAATTGGGAACACACACATGCATCTCGTGTGAATGCATATGTTATTGTAGAATCAAAAAATTGAGGGTTTAGAGTCTTTTTCTTGTCTCGATCGATTGATCTGTCGTTTATGATATATGGACTATTAATTTTGTGGTGTAGTAGTTAAAGTCTTAGCTTGTACGGAATATTATTTAGGGTATATGTTCGATTTCTTGTTTTTCTCTGAACTCTGTTTTATATAATATGACGAGTCAGCGATCAACTATAGTTGTTAAAGGATGCATGATTTTCTTTTATAGACGTAATAAAAAAATAGACGCGTGATGAGTGCGCGTGTATATATATCATTTTCATTTGACCATCTAAATGATTGCCTAATTAACTAGCTTTTGTAGGCTTGGAGTTCCTAACTTGGTTTGATAATACTAATAATGCATGCATCTATATATCTAGCAAAAGGAGTTTATGTTTTCCCTTTGCTTGAAATGATTGCTGATTATGATATATACAATTGACTAACAAATTAATGAATTATTGGTTTAGATATGATTAAAACGGTTTTATCTGGTGAGAGAAATTCAATATCAATTAACTCGATTAACACCTTAAAGTAAAAGTGGGAAAGCAAAAACTCACAGTCACTATTTGATGTGCGCTCTAGGCAATGTTAACTCGATTAACACCTTAAAGTAAAGGTGGGAGTCACGCGCTATTTGAAGGTGCAGTCTAGATGAATCCTGACGTATGACCCTAGCCAACTGTCTGAAACCAAAAAAGGCCAATAGACAGTTCATACGCGAAGTCAAATTTGAAACTTTGTGATTATCAAGCTAACTCGATTGAGATTGTCCAATGTTCATATTATTACTCGATTTGTTGTGTAAACTTATTAATTATATTCACAATATTTGGTTGGGATATATATGGAAGTACAAGAACAAAGGTAGCTAGCTAGGAGAAGGCCGGACATAATAAGTTGCACATTTTGTTTTGTCCTATTTAACAAATTAAATGCACCTTACTTAGCAAGACATACATGCAACATTTTCTTTAATTTGTTCTTAGCCTGACATTGCTTCACTTTCTACAATAACCTCATCTTCTATAGATTCATCGTATTTGGTCAGTCAAATTCTTATACCTACACGTACAGCTAAAAATTCTAAAGTATTGATATATTTGATATTGATATAATCATATACAGAGTATTAGTATAGTACTCTATGTCTTCGAGTCAGATTATAACTTATTACTATTCTAATCTTCCTGTAATTCCTATATTCTAGTCTCTTGAGATTCTCTCGTTATATATATCCATGTAATCTGTATCTTTCATTAATTTTATTCAATACAATTCATTCAGTTCTCATCGTAGCAAACGCTATAAACAATGTCCGCATAAAAATTCCTATAAATATTACACTGCATATTGTTAATACACTACATATATTTTTAGGTCATTATTATGATTGACGTACGTGTATTCAAAGGAAATGGATGGGGCCACGGTCGATCGATGTTGAAGTGTAGTGTCAAGGAGGCATGAATCTGATCTGTACATAATATGCTTCATATTTAATTTGAATATATCATCGTGCATGCGTCCTCACCCTATCATTTTCTTTAAGATTCACACAAAAAATGTGGCATTATATATACAAAATGCATGTATATATAATGGATAAAGAATTTTATATATATATATATATATATATATATATATATATATATATATATATATATATATATATATATATATATATATATATATATATATATATATATATATATATATATATTGTTGAGTATATAATATATAAACATAAATGTGCAATCCAACGATTAGCTTAGGATTTTAGTTTTTTAGTTGAGATGCAACTCATGCTTCAATTTGATATCAGAGTCAATCTCACCTCAAAAGGTCATAGGTTTGAATCTCCGCGTCACCCGATAAAAAAATACTATGGTCCATGTGTTGCGGCGTGTACATAAAGTGTCACCCGATAAAAAAAAAGACTATGATAGTGTGGACGTGTATATAAAGTATCAACCCGATTAAAAAAAAAAAAAAAAAAGAGACTATGGTACACGTGTTAAGTATATACTATATAAACATAGTTGATAATAGGAGAAGCTATGTTAGGCTCTTCTCCACTTTAATGATGCAGGTAAGAAACACTTTCACTTATCCTTCAATTAACCAAATATGGATAATGTTCAAGTAATATAATTCTATAATATATTTTGGCATGCCATTTCAAAGTGCAGATTGAGCTCAATTTAGGCGAGGTTGATTTAAGTTTAGCGCCAATTGACTAGGAGAGATCAAAGACATATGATTGGCCTAAATTATATTCCACGTATTTGAAATTTCAATGGAGTGATACTTAATTTGTGTTAGTCACCTGTGTAACATAATGTAAATTACTCAAGAAATGTAAATTGCACTAAAAGTACCATGTGCAACAGAATCGATTGAAAAACGATTTGCAAAAATTAAACTCGTAATCTTTTTTATACGAGAATCATGTTCTATTCATTCAATCACATGACTTCTCGATACATATAATGTGTTATTTACAATTGGTAGTAAAACACTATATATGTTGGGACCATAAAAAACACCAAGTGTTGGTCTTTCTGCCATTTTTTTGGGGTCAAATTTCGTCGTATGTACCTACACCATGCACATGCAATCAAGAACATGGTAAAATGCATGCACAATCTAGCTAAAGCATATCACAACCCAATTGATGTAGTACAATTATTTATGATCTTTCACAAACATATATTTCTTTTGTCCTTTGTTTCATCACAAGTTAATATTATTACGTACAATATGATATGTATACACTCTTTTAAAGTTTACGGTGAATTAAATATTTTATTCTATTTTTACAGACGAAACACGTTGTTACAAATTTAATTGCTCTTTATATATACAATATATTATATACTATATGTAAGTTATTACTTATCGATTAAAATTTAATAAATAAAAGCACACGATTTTCCTCCTCCTCCTTCAATGAAGTTTAATGGATTTGTTTTTTAAAAAAATTGGATTATTAAATTCTCCACCAAAGGTGAACATAATTTTTATTTATTTATTTATTTGGCCGTCAGAATTTGGCCATCTTTCGTCCGTCTTGAACTGAATTTTTTAATTGTTAAATTATAAAATTCCATCCACCAATGTGGACAGAATATTTATTATTTATTTTAAAGTTTATTATCTTAATTTTAATTTTTAAAAATATTTTAGAAATTTCCATCCACTTCTACAATGACTTTTATCTGTCTTAAAAGTGATATGGTTGTACTTTCACTCGAAAAGTGAATGAAAAAAATTTATACGTAGTAATTTTTTTGGGTAATGAAAATCCAATTCAATATGTTATTCACTTTTGTTTTTTTTTCTTTTTTACACGAGAAAAAGTAAAACACACAACCATGTACACCTGTTCAACTTTGATCGTTTGTAATAGTTAGCAAACCACAAATGAGAGATAAATCACATTAGAAATACCATGTGTCCTGTGATAGATAGGAGCTAGAGAGCTAGTGTTGGAAAAAATAGAACATGTAACATTTTGATACGATAATCATGCTCTATGGTCCTCGAATATAGGAATTTTGCAACGTTTAGTCCTAGACTTTCAAATTTATTACCCGTGATCCTCCGACTTTCAAATTGTTATCATTTTTTGTCTAAGTTAACTATCTGTGATCTTCAACTATCAAATTTTAACCAGTTGTGATCTTTCTAGGAGAACCAGAATTGGTTAAATTTTAAAGTCGAAGAATCACCGCTAGTCAATTTAGAAATTTAGAACGACAAAATCACTATACTCAGATTACCTCATATGGCAATAACTCAATTAATTAATTTGTAATTTGTATAGTAATTGTAATTTGGCCGTCCTACATTGTGTTTGATTTTGTTGAAGTTGTCGTCCCAATTTGTCTTCAATGGCCGTCTCCAACCTCCCTTCCCATTCTCATCCCTTAAACTCCACAACATCGAATCTAATCACCACAAAAACATTAACTAACTAAGCTAAGGCTCCGTTTGGGCGAGATGGTGAGGCTACAAGCAGAAATAGCAGAATTCAGGACGCCACAGCACCCATCCTTGGGCACAAACAACTGGGGAGGCGCTTCTCCACTGTTGGCAAGGAACCTGCCAAACGAGTCCCTAGAACAGCGCTACCAGCGCCTCAATTCCGTTAGGAATGACGGCGAAATCTTCGCGGCGGGGCCGGACTTCGACGCCGGCGATGATGATAATGATGACTTCGCGAGCTTTTCCAGGAGTGAAGCCTCCAAGTATGTTTATGGAGCCCCGACCCGGTTATCGCTGGTGAGAAAGCTCGCGCGAAGGGCGCAGTGGAAGAATAAGAAGAAGAATAGTGCGACGGCGATGGCGACTGTAACGTTGAGTTCTACGCCTAAGAGGAGGAAATGGTTTGGGAGATGGGACCCCAAGAATCGATGGCCTCAAGGTTGGTGTTGAATATTGATGTGATATGTTAACCAATTGTTATATCGTGGACAGGTTTCACACCTTTGACTAATAGGCAGAATTTCATTTCATAATGTACAGAATTCATATTCATATATAATTATTATGAACATAAGTTTTGTACTTTTATGAAGTCAAATTGTGTATATTATATTAGGGTCCACGATATAAATTGTCTCGAACTCATCATGTAAGATGAACAATAATAGACGTTCATTTTTAGTTGGTTGTATTTCATTTTTAATGTACTAGACAATCATTTTTGTATATTATATTTTCATTCGGTACAAAGTCATAAATCGTATGATATCATATTCTAAATCTGTTTATTTATTAATAATTATTATTATTTTTATGACAACAAAAATTTTCAATCACTACTTCATGGTGTGCACAGGACAAATCTTACATTTTAACCCTAACCGACGAAGAATTACAAGAAGTCCAAATAAACTAGTCTAGGTTATCCAATACAGACCAATTCAAAATTTGAAGAATGGAATAACCCAATCCTCACAAATTTAGTCAAAACAAAAAATCAACATGGTTTTTCTTTCTTTCTTTCCCTTTTTTCGTTTTCAAGGGTAAAACAAATTATAAAATCGTGATAGTGCTACACTGGTGTAATTCATTAGTAAATGAGACACCCTTTGGATGAAGTCTCTAAAAGCAACTCCATCAAGAGTAGTTTTATTATTATTATTATTATTTGTGTGAAAATTGTTGCTATTTTTTATGATAAAGTGGATGTGAGAAGTGAGAAATTTTTCAACTCATCCAAAATCAATTTTTTTTTTTTTGGTAAAAAAAAAAGAGTTGTTGCGCCAACTATGCGTTAAATGCACTGTGTCTAGCAGACGCGTGCTAAGAACATTACAGTGACTTTTTTTCTTTCTTTCTTTTTTTTTTCTTCTCTGTTCACTCTATTTTTTACTTGGTACTGAAAAAAAAAAAATCTAAAAGATTTAACTCTTAGAGATGCTCTAAGATTCAAACGTCCATCCAAATATGGTCAGTATGGGTTGTCAATCAATTTGAATCTGAGAGCATCTCTAAAGAGTTAATTTTTATAGAAAACAAAAAATGATATAAAACAAACACATTTTTTATTCATCAAATTTACTCCTTGTCCATTTGTATATATTAGGTGGCTTTAGAGTTTATAGAGAAATAAAATGCAATGCTACGTGGGCTTTCACTTACAGCCCAATAACGAACACTGGATTTCCCCAATCGGGCCTTAGCCCAAACTACGGGCCTCTACGTACGGATTTATCCCATTCCCCGCCTCTCGCGGGACCCACTGCCACGCTGCCCACGCAAAACTCGGTCCATCTCAAGTCCAAGCTTCGGTGTTTCGGTGGGTACTGGAAACATCGTTATAAACCGCCAAAGCACAACCTGCCAGATGTTTGTCAAAATTCCCAGCTGAAAGTTTCTCGGGAGAAAGCATTCTTCCCGTTGCATTTGGAGCCTCATGCTCAATGATGCGACATGAGTTTATCAAAGTGGATGGCTATTCAATCCGCCAAGCGGTTCTTCAACAACATAGGTCGGTGATTTCTTGTCTGTTCTTCCTGCTTTGCTTGCTTTATCCATGTATGTTTCAATTCAATCCGGTTCTCAGGTTTCTTGTTAGCATTCCATCATGTTTATCGGTGCTATTTTGCTGGCATGTAGAGAAGATTGGATCTTTGCTGTTTCATAGTGTTGTTTGAGAGTTGGATTGGTTGGGGGAGGAGTTACTGTCTTACTGAACTTGAATCAAATGTATCAATTTTTCTGGATTGTTGTGTCTGCTGACAGAAATAATTGGCAAAGAAAGATGATTACTTCCAAACATTCCCTCTGTTGCACATGGAGAGAATAAAGTGTTGATGAATGTACCATAGCGGCCTTTTGGCCTTCTTGATTTTAGCCGGTGTGCTATGGACAACCTAGACTGGTTACCTCCATGTGGCCATCTCCCAGTGGGAGTGGCCTTTTGGCCTTCTGGATTTTTGCTGGTGTGCTATGGACAACCTAGACTGTTTACCTCCATGTGGCCCTCTCCCAGTGGGAGTGGCCTTTTGGCCTTCTTGATTTTAGCCGGTGTGCTATGGACAACCTAGACCGGTTACCTCCTTGTGGCCCTCTACCTGCTAGGGTCACAAGGCAGGTTTACTTGGGTCTTCTTAGTTTGAACCGGGGTCAGCTGTGGGACAATCTAGATTAGTTTACCTCCTTGTGGTCTTTTGAAGGGTAGGGTTACAATGCGAGATTTTTCTTAGTGCATACCCTCTGGTAGTGGTGATGGGTTTTACTTGTTGCCCAAAAAAGAATAGAATATACATTTTGTACTCTGGTTAACACAATCTGGCTTCTAATTTTTGTTCATCTGGTTTTTTTCTTTGATTGCAGATACTAGTATTCGGTTAATAAGGAAACAGGAGCCCTACCAGAATATCATCAGCAATGTGCTTAGAAGATGTCAGTCACACTGGTCAGATAAGGAGAAGATAGGAAGTGATGGAATAGGTGGGGAGAATGAAGCATCCAAACTGCCAGCAACACCTAAAAGCGGGATCACCGACCTTGACTCCAGGAGCAGCAATTACGATCTTGACAAGTATAATTTTTCCAGTAGCAAATGGAAATTCGATACTATTTGGCTTTCTAAAGCTCTTGAATCTGCGTCTCAACTATGTAGGTGGGCTTTACCTTCAGGTCTGTTTAAAATGGGGTTACTTCTACAATATGTGAAGACCCATTTATTATGTGTGAGTTGTGAGATGAGATTTGGGAATGTAGTTTAATGCAGAACTAAGTGGATAAAGTTATTCTCTTTTGAATTTACGGTGGAAACATGATTACATTTTACACAATAAGTGAATGAATGCTGCTACTTTAGAAGTCGAAAATCAATTTTGAAACCTTACGTAAGGATGTTTATTATTCATTCCTTAATCCAAAATGCTACCTTTTGGATTTCAGAAGTGACGGTATGTCTTTCACTGAACTGATTCTATTTCTTTTCTTTCCTTTCTATTTTTTTTTTTTTTTTTTCTGGGTTTTCAGGGAATGGAATTGGAGATAGACCCCCGCCCATCAACAGATCTCTTGCAGAGATCTATGCAAGTATTCAACGCAGTAAACTGGGACTTCAGGACTGGAGTCTTAGCGATCTTACCATAGGCCTTTATCTTATATATCTCCAGCAAGCATCCATCAATCCTCGCGAGGATATTAAGGGTGAACTGATATCTTCTGAATCAGTTGTAATTTCAAATTCCTTGCCATCTTTTCATTTTATTCTTTTTGGCACGGGAAGTGATTCAATAGTAAATTATTCTAGACATTGTCCTTTTTCCCCCTTTTTTTGGTGGTTTTTCTTTTGTAACTCTTCAATCAGATCATGTTTTTTTCGTTAGGTCCATGATCTCATGTACCACACTGAACTAGCAAAGGGCTCATACAGAGATAGTACCCGTGGTCTTGCAAGGAACTGTATGCTTCGAGAAACCGATGTTGTGAAATTCATTAAAATTTCCAGCATGTTAAGGCCTGGATATTACATTGCGGTTGACAAGAGAAAAAGATTTGTCATACTTGGAATACGTGGAACACACACAGTTTATGATATAATTACTGACATTGTTTCTTCAAGCAATGAAGAAGTAACATTTGAAGGCTACTCGACACATTTTGGGAGTGCCGAGGCTGCTCGTTGGTTTCTCACTCATGAAATGGAAACGCTAAGGAAATGCCTGCAGAAACACGAGGTGTTGCAACTATCACTTTTTGTTTAAAACAAATGCTATTTTTCTTTAAAATAAGACGAAATAGTCTCGCTTTGTTTCCCTTTGCATTTTATTTCTTTGCACAACGTATTACTGAGACTAATCCATATACAGGGATTTAGGTTAAGGCTGGTCGGTCATTCTCTTGGAGGTGCAATAGCATCCTTGTTGGCAATAATGATCCGTAAGAAGTCGCCCCAGGAGCTCGGCTTTAATCCCGATATTGTAACGGCAGTTGGAATTGCAACCCCACCATGCGTCTCCCAAGATCTTGCAGAAAAGTGCTCTGATTATGTTGTAACGGTGGTAATGCAGGTCAGTATGTGTGTTATTGAGCTTGTTTTTCTAGAACCCCTTTGTTGATCGATTTTCTTATGCAACTCGTGTTAAGCCATACTTTGACCTTTACAACTTACAACACATTGGATGCAGGATGACATTATTCCGAGGTTAAGCGTTGCTTCTC
The DNA here is from genome assembly GCA_003576665.1 of Ipomoea trifida. NCBI lineage: Eukaryota > Viridiplantae > Streptophyta > Magnoliopsida > Solanales > Convolvulaceae > Ipomoea > Ipomoea trifida. Next base: position 17,809,609 of record CP025657.1, read on the forward strand.
TCATAAGGCTGAGGAACGAAATTATTCAGACGGACTGGTAAGGAAAAATTAGGCTTTAGGGGCATTAATTATTTAGCAGGGATCACTATAGGCTGTAGATTACAAGGACATCAAGTGTTTTTTTATTTTAAGTGCATAGCATCTCCATAGTGTCTGTATTTACGGTTTTTGCAGTCTCTTTTCTTATTCTCGTCAATGTCATTAGATGAGTAAAGCACGTCCATAAATTGCTGACAAATTATTGGCTTCCCTTAACTTCGTTTTGTGTAGGATGAGTGTTTTCGAGAAGGGAGACTGGAAAGGCGTGGTAGATTTATTCACGAATGCGAAGCAGGTTGTATCGTCCATCCAGGATGTAGCTCAGAAGCTAGCTGAGTTTGCCAAGTCCCGAGACCAAACAACATACCCTGGTTTGTCTACACAACATTCCGATTACTCTAATGATTACATTAAGAGCATATATCAAACACAGGGAATTGTTTCTGTTGTTACCAATGAATGATCTTCTGTTCATATTTATCTGCATTCACTGTTGCAAAAATCGGCTGCCTAGGCACCCCTAGGCAGAGGCGAATTGCTCCCTCGGCAGCCGACTTGGCCGAGTTAACTCGCCCTCGGGCCGCCGGCCTTGTTAACTTTTTTATTATATTTATATATATTTAAATTTATTTATTTATATAAATAAGAGAAGTAAGATATATATATATATGACATACACCCACACATATGCTCTATTTTTTTGTTTTTATAAGTCGCCGCCTAGGTGCTAGGCGCTAGTCTGCCGTCCAACTAGCGCCTACTACAACCATGTCTGCATTATAATAGGCAACCATGTTCTGTGAACCATTCATTTTTATCGAGTAATTTTGTCAGATGTTCCCCCGAGAAAGGAAGTTAATACTGCTTCAGGCACGCGACCAACCTCCGGGTCAGCAAGCAACGCTGCTTCTCTAGCAAAACAACACAAAGGCGCTCTCGGTGGAGTAGATGAGGAATTGCTAGTACCCGGGAGCGTGTATTATTTAAAGAGGAATACTGATGAGGCCACGGAGTTCTTCACGCTGTGGAAGCGACACCCGGGCGAGCATTTCCAGAGGATACTGCTCTCCAGTAACGTAATCTCAGACCACAGATGCGACAGCCATAACTATGCTTTGCGGGATGTTCTCAAAGGTATCCCCACTTCCTCTGATGAAGCCATTTTCAGATGATAAAGTGTTCAATCAAGGTTGTCTTCACCTGTACTGCTGTCCATATCTTCATTCAATAATGAATATATACCCATACAAGAGTTAATTTCTGTTTTAGTGTTTCGGTTTTAGTTCTCAACTATGATGATATTCGGTTTTAGTTCCCGACTACGATGATCATTTGCCAAGAAATTGCTTGCCTATTTGTTAATAATGTTACATTTCAAAAAAGTGCTAGTGGCCAAGGGAAATTGTCAAGAACTAACTCAAAACGACAACTTGACATACAAAATATGTGTAACGTAACAGCTGGGACACAAATTAAAGCTAGGCCTTGGGGGCCAATGTTTCTAAAAAGACAAAGGTGTAACTTTCATGGTCTTAGTCTTGGTCAAGGGACAATTCAAAAATCAACTTGTGTGTCTTAAACCCTAATTTCTAGCTAGCTAGTGGCTAATGAGGATGACAATGAGTATGGTACCTGTTGTTGAGCTGTTTTCGAGACCAGAACGGAGATATCTGATGCACCTTGTTCTCGGTTGACACCTCTGTGATTCTCCTTTTGGGAATGTCATCGGATCAAATTCATACTAAAAAAGGAAGATATCAAGTACTAAGTATAGGGTTTGCGTCATATATACATGCGCATGAGCACATGCTTGCATTAACGAGTATTATTTTACTTGTTCGTCTGTTCGAATCCTAAACTTGATTATCGATTATTCAAACTTAATTTATTAAGATTCAAAAAAATTAGAATTCTGCCAAAAAACAAACAAAAATAATCGGAATTAGATTATTCAACTCACCGTCATTCTTATATGTGACCAACCTCCGCGTGATTTGATTTTTTAAAATGATATTCAAAGTACAATAATGGAGTCCAAAGTGTAGTTCTAAACACAAAACAACAAGTCTTTTCCTTAATCGACAAACATCAAAAGCATCCCTCTCATGATTTCTGTTAACCCATGTGTTGAAATGACCTCATACATAAATACATACATTATATTATAAATTTATTATGAATCCTCAATTATCATTTATCAATGATCCTTATATTAAGGTTTGGACTTTGAATAATTGCCTGCCGTTCAAACTACATCTTAACGTAATACAAACTGCTAAACGGCTCTAATCGACAATACTTTTGTGTTACTTGAAAATGAAAGGTTTTTTGCTTCTTTATTTTGTCCAACCAATTTCATTATCGAGAATACAGGTTAAAATGTGTTGGACCGACATTATTCACGAGCTCCATCTTACTTGTTTGGTATTATTATGTGATTAGTAACTTCGGCGAAAATTTTGTCTATATTTTATGAGTTAGAAGTGCTCTATAATCTCATTGTTGCTTCACAAAATTAAAGTTAGAAGATGATGACTAGTGTGCCTCACACTCCGGGCTCTTCTCGGCACCAGGTAGCTCTTTTTCCCTTTGGATCGAGCACCAAATGATATGTCACTCAAGCCAAGACCCTAACTCCCCCACAAAATCTAGCTCATGAGTAGATGTTTGGCCCCAACTTAAGTACCACTTTACAATCTCTTGTATAGTCGATGTGGGATCGTATCAGCGTGAACGAAGAAGTTAACTTGCATAAGTTATGACAACCAAATAATGGTAAAAATCATGTAATTTCAAGAATATAGCTTCCACTATATAATCAATAAGATTACAAGTTACTTCGTAAATCATATTTGATCTTCTTAAATGAGTTCGAAATAAACTAAATTCAAAAGCAACCAGCCCATCGATCTTATAACTCAATAATATATATAGTTTAGTTAACCTAAAAACTCTTTTCTTGAGCGTGGAATAATTAAGGTATCCAATGTTGAATTTGATAAAATATAATGATATATAGTGATGTGCTAGCTACAATTATCATTAGTCACTAGAGTATTAACTCCATGAGAAAACTTAAAAGTAAAAAATAGAGAAAACAAGTGAAGGTAGAACGTGAGAGAGATAAAGAAATACTGAGAATAGAATATTGTTATTGCATGCTAAGTATTTTGTCACACCACTCTATATGTATTAGATACACAACTTTTGCAATGAAACTAAATAAAAGTTGTCATCTCGTGGTCTTCCTTGATCTTGAACTTCTCATGTTGCCCGCATTGTATTCCTCTTTCTCTTTGTAGATTGTTTCTTACATATGTGACTGATCTACTGATATATTATATATTAAATCCCCACCTGTTTAAAATTGATCTATATACTAAAAGATATTGATTTTCATCATAACTTGCATTGAGTTGTACATGAATCTTTGAAAAGTTGAACAAGTTCAGTTGGCAACAAGTCTAAATGATTAGAAATTTGAGATATAAAATTCAAGTAAATACAAAGGAAAATAGACTTCAATTTTGTCGACGGTAAAGGTCACGTCCTCACGTGGATGAGGTGCCTAAGACGGGCCCAATGGGCCCAAGAAAAATACAGTGTCATACGTGCGTAATCCCATGGAATTTTGTTGCATTTATCTTATTTTTATTCCACCATTTTACATTTATCTTTTATTTATATATATATATATATATATATATATATATATATATATATATATATATATATATATATATATATAGAACGTGTGGACTAATCTTATCTAAACATCTAATATTATCAAGAGCTAAAAATTAAAAAAAAAAATTGCAATGATATTTGTATAATTACAATGGTGTATTTGTAGATAATTGATAGCGTGTGTGCACTATTAGTTATCGACATATGCATTATTAAGTGTTTTCAAATGCACTGTTGTAATTATGAAAATATCACCATGTTTTTATTTATTTATTTATTTATTTATTTATCACTTAATCATTATATTCTAGATGATGAATAATGAGTTTAGTCCGCACATTCCCAATGAGTTCGTTACTAGTTCTCATGGAAGTGTACATATTCATGTACTTCACATCGCAGAGTGCATTAGGTAAAACTCGATCATGTGTAATACCTCTTGGTACAAGAATTACGTTCCACCATTAGGTCACCCTGTCGGGATGACCATCAACAAATATTTTAACTATAATTGTTGGAACATGTTAAGATTAAATATAAATTATACAACACTAAATATGATTAAAATAATGTAATAACCATATCAAAGCTAAGGCAACAAACATATATATAAAAAGAAGTATTTATATATTTATGAGTTGGTGCATGATAGCTAAGATAAGCTAGCTTGGTAGGAGTAAAATAAAGAAACATGCCTAGCACTTAGTCAACAATTATGATGCCACATAGGCATATGAGGAACATCATTAGCAAATGCCAATTCATATGTTTACCAAAGTGGTTTACTGCTAACATGGAGATCCCAACACAAATTGTTGTAATGTAATATATACATATCCACTGATCATCTGATAACGTTCTGATTCACTGCTATGGATCATACATTTTATAATATCCTTCGTGGAGTATGATGAATCTTTGCACTTTAATTTGTTCCTTGAATCATTAAATTACATCTATAAAATATATTATTTAGTATATTCCTTAGGTAACATTACAAGGACGTGATTTTGAGTTAACCTAACTCTAATAGTTTATCGTTATAAATTAGGACTATAAGGACTAGTTTATACTTTATACACATATATAGGGATTGGTGAAACGATTTTAGTATTTTTTGTTAGTGATGGAAAAGATTAAACAAAATTACTGACACCATTTTTTTTTTATTGTATTCGTTGCACTGCCCTTTAGGTGTAAGTGGGGAGTTTATTTTTATGTGTGATTTTTTAAGTTTATATATTATACACCCTCAGAGAGTGTGCTTTGTTGTGTGTTTCTCTCATCATTCAAAAGACTAAACAAAATTCACTTATTCATTATTGGATTGTAATTTGAGTTGTGAAGATGCATGAAAGGCCAAATTCAAAATCATGTCATCGAAACGTAGATGGATTTCTCTTTATCCCGCTGAAAATATCTAGTTGTGATTTGACGCTTTTTGGAGGTGTTTGGTAAATAGTTGTTAGTTGATTGGGTTAGTAGGTTTGACTAATTGATAACATTATTTGATTATAAAAAGTGTTTTGTAATCTAGCTATTAACTGATAGTTGATTACATGCAAAATGACTTTCTCAAACAGCTAATCAAAAAAACTGTTTTGAGCAGCTTTTTGAATTTTAGCATTTTGGAGCAATAAATTGTTACAAAAAGCTAATTAATCGATCAAACACTCATATTGATTGTTTAACCAAGTCAAACAGTTAATAATGGTCAAATAAGCTAAAATTGGCTGATAAGCTAAATATGTTACCAAACAGAGCCTTTGTTTTGGGGTTTTTATTTCATTTGCCATTTTGGCATTGTTGTTTTGCGGGTGGGGTATGCCCCGTGTAATTTGTTATTCTTTTAATCTTAATATAGTTATCTTTCCTCCAAAAAAAAAAAAAATGTAACGCTATTTGCTATGCAAGTATAACTAAATAAAGTTATGAATTCGTTATTAGTTATGTATACATTTTTTTTCTTTGTCTAATCTTTGATATTTTATAATATCTTTTTTGGGGTGTGTGGGTGTATATATATGGTGCATCTTTGCTCTTTTGTTCCTTGAATGCATGACTGCATGCACCTAAGGAATATATTCCTTAGACAAAATTTACATGATTTCGGGTCTAATTTAACTTAGTGTTGGATTGAAAATTACGATTATGTAAATTGGTCCTTACATGATAATCAGTAATAATATTTATTTTATTTTTTATATTTGATTATCAATCCCCATATAATTAGTTATAATAATTTAAATATATAATGAGTTGGTGTTAAGTATTTGTCTAAGTGTGACAACTTTCAAATTAAAACAGCTTAATTATTGTATGATAAGGTATATAGACAGCAATTAGGGTTGTCTAATAATATAATCACTGTGGGAGCTCTTCAGGTGGACTGCAAAAAGCCAAGTAGCTGGCCAAAAAGCTAGAGTGTTTAACAATTAAAAGTGCTTTAAACAAAGATTAAATTTAAAGCATTTAATTAATTATATTTGTGATATAATTAACTGATTCACGATTAATTAATAAAGATAAAGTATAACAGTTTACAATAATATTATGATGGTTATAAATCATGACCATGCACTTTTCGATCATCACAAATAATAATAATAATAATAATAATAATAATAATAATAATAATAATAATAATAGTCGGAGAGCTTGCATGTGTTTCTCAGTTGGTCACAGTGATGAAATTTAGGAAGAAAGATAAGGGATTGAGTCTATCGTCTCACCAGCGATAGTGTGGGAGCAACATTTCAAAGTGAAGGGCTTCTTGTGCGCAGTAAGCAAAGATCTAGCTTTTGTGTTCAGCTGAGTTACTAATGGATTGGGGACTCAGCTTTTTGGGAAGAAAAAATAATAGTGGGAGAAATTGAAATTTTTGCTAATCTCTTCTTGTGCAGTACATAAAACTAAAGTGCTCTAAAATAAACAATTTTAAATAATAATTTCTTTTTACTGTTCCAGAGAAAAATTACTTTTACTTAATAACATGTAAATCACATAGAAAAGATAAATTTTTACCAAAAAAATATTATATCGCAGACTCAACTGAAATTATAATGACAATATAAATCAAACTCATCATGATTTTAAAGTATGAAAATTATATTCTAATCCCAAACAATGAGCTTTTTTGTGCAATAATTATATATTTTAATTTAACATGAGAACAAATAAAAATAAATCATCAATAATTTAACATATTATCCTTGGTGAAAGTAGTTTTAATATAAATAAAAGATCTTCAAAATAATATAAATCGAAGTCAGATCAAGAAGATAAGTAGTACAGTACATAACACACATCACGAGAAAGCTCTGGAAATGACACCCTAAGCTAGAGGCTATACATACTAGGGTTTCCTTAAGTCTAACTTCTTTTTTTTAATCAAAACCCAATAATTAAGAAAATTTTAAAACCAACAAAAATAATTTTAAAAATAAATACTGTAAAAAACAAAAAAATTAATCTAAAATATTATATCATAATTAATTAATTAATTATCAGTACGCTAAAAGTTATATCTAGTAATAAAGACGTAATTCTATTTGTTTATACTTGTATGGCAGTTGATGCCACGTTTCGATAGAAGATCCAAGTAAGATGTTGAACTTGACATCATCCCAGACTGATGTGCAACACACCTGAAATGCATGTACAAGAAAATTAATTTATAAAACTTCTAATCTTATTATTTGATGGGAAACTTTACAATAAATAAATAAAAAACTACACTAGTATTTACATCCCACAAAATTTTCAAGTTGAATTATAACACCATCCCATCAATTCAATATAAAGTGTGCATGTATATATATATATATATATATATAGAATATTAATCAAATGTGGCCGTGCTCTTAGGTGTGGCCGTGCGGTCACACACCACTCAATGTTACGAAATACACCACTCAATGTTAAGAAACACACCACAATGAAAATATACAAAAACACCATAAAACACACCACACACCCAAAATAATGCACCATAACTCCCATGTCCCTAATGGTGCATTTGCTAATACTGTGTGGTGTATATTTGCATACCTAGTGGTGTGTTTTTGGGTGATGCGTCCCTAACGATGCATATTTGTGTGGTGCATTTTCTAACACTGAGTGGTGTATATCTGTATAGTGGTGAGGCCGCACTGTTCACACCTAAGAGCACGGCCACACTTGAACATGACCATATATATATATATATATATATATATATATAGTTTTAATTTAGTTAAATATAACCAATATTATCATGAATTGAAACAAATGGAAATGGGTTTGGTTTATGCCAAGTTCCTTTGTCCCTCAAGGGTGTTCAATGGAATCTGAAATTGGACATAAAATACTAAGAATGGAAGGGTTAAGTATTAGTTTATTATATTACACAAAAACACAACAAATTTGTAGCCCAGTAAGGGAACCACCATCAATTAAGTAATGAACACAGTATGATCCTTATTATATTTTAACATATATCACAAATTAATTAATCAAATTAAATACATACACTATGATCAGTCCACATCCAAAAAACCCCCTCCTCTTCTGCCTATAAACACACTCAAATTCCCCACTTGAACTTAGCAGAAGTTGTTAGAAAATCTCGAATTAACTTCGTTTTTACTGTTTAATAAAGATGACTGGGTCAGGTTCGCCTTGCGGTGCCTGCAAATTCTTGAGGAGGAAATGTGTGAAGGGGTGTGTTTTTGCACCATATTTCTGCCATGAACAAGGGGCTGCACATTTTGCAGCAATTCACAAGGTTTTTGGGGCTAGCAATGTGGCCAAACTTCTTGCTCATCTTCCTGTTAGTGATCGCTGTGAAGCTGCTGTTACCATCTCATATGAAGCTCAGGCTAGGCTTCAAGATCCCATCTATGGCTGTGTTTCCCATATCTTTGCTCTCCAACAACAGGTTTGTTTGTTCGTTCGTTTGTTTTCAGCTAACGTTGTTGTCTGGCCCTGTGGCCTAGCTCTCACTTAATAAACGTTTAATCAAATTTACCTATCTACTGTCCTTGTTAGGTCAAGATGTGAGGATTTGAGGCGAAGAAATTTTACGTTTGTGGACAAATCCATTCTTAATTATGTTCTGGTTGTATTAATTAATACAATTACTTGTATGTTTATGAATTATTGGGCATTATTGTCTTGGAATTTGATTAAATGCACATTTACCAACATGGATTGACTTAAATAGCATGCCAACATGGATTTTAATTACTAACTAGGTGATATTATTGACTTTTCTATATGTTTATATAAGGAATTTTTATGGTGTCAGATCAATATGCAATCATAAGTTAATATAAAGAATTTTTATGGTGTCAGTATGGAATTATAAGTTACTATAAGAAAGTTTTAAGGTGTCAGCCACTCGTGATGTCTTTTTTATATCGAGTATATTATGTATGGTATATTGGTATGTCTGGTTGCATATATTATCTCGTACACCTTAAAAATCCTTTATTTATATGCCGTAGATAATGGCTTGTCATAGTTAATAATTATATATACAAGTTAGTAATATTCACTTTGTCCTAGATTTTCGTGAACTATAAAAAGATAAAATATGTGTATTAGTGTGTGTATATATATAATTAAGTTTGGTTTTCAACAAGAAGTTTATTGATCTTTTTAGTTTGAGTCAATCAACTATGCACAATCTAAACTTATTTATTTTCATGTGATTCTTTGTCAGTTAGAGTCACAAGCAGGATTTACCCTGCACATTTTCAAGTAGTAATTAAGAGTTTTTCTTGTCGTTCATGCATATATTTCACCTAAAAGTTTATACAATTGAAGCATATACTGCATCTCAACTAAAAGCCTAAACTCATAGTTGTATATATATATATATATATATATATATATATATATATATATATATATATATATATATATATATATATATATTCAACACGCCTCCTCAGCTGTCCGGACAGATTACTTTCTGATGGGCTCCAAACAATACTAAATTGAAGCATCCATCTCAACTAAAAGTATAAACTCATAGTTGGATTACACATTTATGTTTATATATTAATTATATGTTGAACATATACTAATAGTGAAACCATTTATTTATTACGGAGTATTTTATATATTATATCCTTGGAGAGGATAAAGATGAATTTCTTGGTTGAATGCAGGTGGTGGACTTGCAAGAACAGCTTATTTCTCTAAAGAAACTGGCAGCTAATCAGAGCAACTTAAACGATTCCATGGCTTCTGCAAACCCTAATGATAGATCCAATGGAACATCAGCGGCACATTGTTACCCATCATCCCTGCAAGACGTTCACAACTGGTTTCACTACTCACAAAGCCCCACCGCCATGGCCTCAGAGTTTTACCCAGCAAGCTCAAACGCCTGCAACAATGGCGGAAACTTGCAGCCTGCTGCAATTTATTACTCTAATATCAACGAAAACCCTATATATATGGGGACTAATATTAATATTAGCAACAATAATTATAGCTACGCAGATGCTTCTTCTTCGTCGATGGATGATCTTCAGTCTGCGGCGTTCAGATTCCTTCATCATTGATTCTTAGCTTGGTCGATCTTCAGAGGGATATGATATGATATATATACACACACACAATCAATTAGGGGTTTCGTCAGTTTTTCAAGAAATGCATCTTTGATATGATGTGATGAAGAATTGAATTTTGTATTGTCGTTGCAGTAATCTGCGGACTTTAGAATGGAAGGATATGATGATGACATGGATTAATTTCTATATGTTTTGCCACAAATTAAATGAGAATAGCATGATCAAACACTTATCCTTTATCGGTCCAAAGTTATAACTTATAAGTAACAGCGAATACACAATTTTATTTTTTTGAATGGGTTAAAATGTTAAATAGGTTCTTCAACTATAGGATTTTTTTATTTTTTTTTCTGGAAACTCTTCAACTATAGGTTATGTAATTAAATTATTACTTTAAAAAAAAATTCTAATTAGATACCTTAATAACTCATTTTTATGCAATTTAGTCAATAAGTTTTTAAATTTATGCAATTAGATCAATTTATACTTTGTAGATAAGGTCAAGGTAATAGCAGGTAAATTATTTTTAAAATAATTTTATTTTAAAAAATCAAGCGTGGAAGAGAAGTTAATAATTTTTTCCATCCAGTTAGACAAAAAAGTTAAGCAAGCTTCTCTGTCCAACTCGACCGAGAAACATGCAATGGCTAGCTTCCCTGTCCAATTGGACGGAGGTGCCAAGAGGCTTCTCTGCGCAAATGGACGCAGAAGCCAGGCAAGTAGATGAAGAATCCATGGTCGGTGACGAAGGTAATTTTTTAAAAAATTATTTAATTTATTTGAATTTAAAAATATTTTCTATAAAGTTTTAATTAATTTTTTAATTTAAAAATTATATTTTTACCGGTTACCTAAAGGTAACATTTTTTTTAGTACTATTAACTCAAAAGTGAGGTAATTAAAGGTAACATTTTAATTAACCTAATTGCATAAAAATGAGAAGTTAAGGTATTTAATTAGAATTTTCCTTAATTTAAGGGTTTAATTATACTTTAGCCTATAGTTGAATGACTTATTTGACTCTTATCCCTTACTTCTTTATATTTGTTTAGTAGTGTTACATAAATTTTTTCTACCAAAATATTAGACTTAGCACGTCAAACTTTCACTTAACCTTATACATATCGGTTCTTATATCGTGGACCGCGGTCCACAATGCATTGTGGACCGCGGATCCCCAAACGACGTCGTTGATTAATATACAGATCTTAGAATTCCCTTAAGTATTCCATAGATATTAGTTAAATGGGTGATAAGAGAATTGAAGTCCAACTAAGCTAGCTAGAATGGGAGTTCTTTTCAAAAGTTGAGTAAAGACCAATAAAAGGAGAAAAAAGACAAATTAAAAAGATGGTTTTAATAATATTAATTTAGAGTTTGGGAAAAGAATGTGCCCACTTTATCATCTGCCCAATTCTTGCTCTTAGAGGAAAGTTATGACATTATTCAATTCAAACATCTAATATTCCTTCATCTTTTCTTTTCTTTCTTTTCTTTTCTTTTTTTTTTTGGTCTAAAAAGAAAAAAACCAGTAATAAAAAATAAAGAACTCTTTTGAGGGTGGGCATATAATGTATGTACTAATGTCCAAATGGACAACTATAATATTATATAAATAATAATATAATTAATAATATATAATATATATATATATATATATATATTATTATACGCGTCGCGTGTGTATGATGAGGAAAACTCATAGGTATGTATTTGGTAAATCTCGCTCATGTTCAGTAATCCGTAAATTACATTAGAAAAGATCATGTGCGATAGACTCGATGAGGGTATTGACAATAATCAAATATATAATTTTCTGGTACAAAAGTTATGCTCATTCAACTTGGCTACTTTTTCAAAATAAAGAATATTATATTTATAGTTTTTGGAGTTATACGAGAATAGTTAAATCAGGCCTGATTATTAAATGGTTGTAAATATGATGTTTAGAATCATCATGTGATTAATTATTCAAGCTACCAAGCCTATTATTCAGGCCACATACTTGGGCTTTAGCTTAGGTAATTTAGAAAGAGCTATGGGCCTAATTCATATTCATGCCACAACATTTCTTCATACTTCACATTCAGATGATACACCGTGTTTAGATTAATCATTTATCACGTTAAAATGTATCTTTAAGAAAGTCATGATTTTGATTTTCGTACATGAAGGTTATCAGTTCGATTCTTACTACCACCTTTTTCGGTCCAATTTTATCACATAGAATCTTTCTAGTGCCTAGTATTACACAAGACGCTGAGCGAGATTTACTCATCAGTGCACAACAACCAAACAATTTAATAAAGTGTTAAGTTTATCAATTGACAAAACTACGATTATATAATGCAATGATAAAATTCGATCTCAATCAATTTAAATAAAGAATTTGAATGTCGACTAGAATACATTATTAATGACATGTTTGATTATAAGAAGCTTCCATGTAAGGTTAAAGAGGAGTTATAATATATATTGAAGGTGAAGTACAATGTATGACATTTTTTAATCTTTTTAGCATCGAAAAAAAGAGTGTTCATATACTGTGTACATGGAACTGATGGAAGCAATCAACAATGGCTGCAAAAGTTTGTAGAATTATTGCAGTATTTTAACTTATAAGGTAATATGTTGGCAGTACTTTTATTACTTTAATATTAATGTCGTGTGAATTATGGATGTAAAATGTCAGGCGGCCGGCCTGCTAGGAACACATCTTAATTCCCTAGGGATTAGACTAGGTTGTCATTATCGAGAGTGTATGTGTGTTGTTGGATTCCAACACTGTATTATGTCTTCTTCTAAGTGACTTCTTAACTTTGATACCAATTGATGGATCTCAACATTCCTGGCTTTCTTAATTTGATACCAATTGATGAATCTCAACATTTCATTATGCTTACTTTCAGTGAGTCACTCATCATATGTGTAGCTATGGTAAGTCAAGCACGCTTAATCATAGAGTTCTTTGATTATCTAGTTGTCATATATACTTAAAAACCTATTAGTGATAAGCAGTGAGCATTAATCAATCATTTAATTATGTCCAGGTAAGCCACAACGCCACATCTCGAATCGATCAGGGGATGAACTCGACCAATTCGACCGACACCCAACATGTGTAATAGCTTGTAATAGTTCGTAAATTATATAAGATGATTGGCGATTAGATTGAGAGTATTGAAAAGGATCAAACTTGTATAAAAACCATTCTCTATCACTTTGTCATTCTTTCAAGTACAACACGATATCTCTGAACTTTTTAAGTACTAATTATGTAGGAGATTAGGAGTGACACAACCAACAATTTTTGTAAATTGAGTTTTGTTTTTCATCGTAGTTAAAATAGCTTGTTAATACTACACTACTACATACTAAAAGTAGTAATGAAGAATAAAAAGGGTAAAAAACACATCCTTGTTTTCAAGCTAATTAAGGTAATTATATTGCCCCGTCAATCATGAAAACAACAATAGGCCGGCCGGATATGGTCATCATATATAGGCTTTTTATCATACCAATTTGGGAAAACCCTAGCTAGGATAGATCTATCAGCTCATATAGTCATATTAATAATAGGGTTTCTAGGTATATGTATACGCAAATATATCATGAAGTGGTCCACAATGCATTGTGGACCCTCCAAAACGACGTCGTTTTGATTAATAAATAGACGGATGAATTCGCGCAACTCACTTTCTTTTCATATATACTGCAGTTTCTTTTCAAATATACTGCAGTTTCTTTTCATATAAAACCAGTTGAAAAGGCAGTATATTTGGCAGTATATTTGAAAGAAAGTGATATATATATAGTATATATGAAAGAAAAGTATATTGAAAAGAAACTCAGTATATTGAGAAACTGGTAGGCGAATTTC
>CP025657.1:17823802-17936037 GCA_003576665.1 Ipomoea trifida
GTCCACAATGCCATTGTGGAATCCCCAAACGACGTCGTTGATTAATATACAGATCAGGGATGTAAATCAGCCTAGGTTTCCCATAGCTGGCCGGAATGCCCAAGTTAGCAGGGGGATTCGATCCCTGGCCTCACGGCCAGAGTCAAGCCCGCTCTGCCACTTGAACAGCCCTTACGGGCATCCCTATTATTAATATGACTATATGAGCTGATAGATCTATCCTAGCTAGGGTTTTCCCAAATTGGTATGATAAAAAGCCTATATATGATGACCATATCCGGCCGGCCTATTGTTGTTTTCATGATTGACGGGTGCAATATAATTACCTTAATTAGCTTGAAAACAAGGATGTGTTTTTTACCCTTTTTATTCTTCATTACTACTTTTAGTATGTAGTAGTGTAGTATTAACAAGCTATTTTTAACTACGATGAAAAACAAAACTCAATTTACAAAAATTGTGGTTGTGTCACTCCTAATCTCCTACATAATTAGTACTTAAAAGTTCAGAGATATCGTGTTGTACTTGAAAGAATGACCAAGTGATAGAGAATGGTTTTTATACAAGTTTGATCCTTTTCAATACTCTCAATCTAATCCGCCAATCATCTTATATAATTTACGAACTATTACAAGCTATTACACATGTTGGGCGTCGGTCGGATTGGTCGAGTTCATCCCCTGATCGATTTGAGATGTGGCGTTGTGGCTTACCTGGACATAATTAAATGATTGATTAATGCTCACCTGCTTATCACTAATAGGTTTTTAAGTATAATATGACAACCAGATAATCAAAGAACTCTATGATTAAGCATGCTTGACTTACCATAGCTACACATATGATGAGTGACTCACTGAAAGTAAGCATAATGAAATGTTGAGATTCATCAATTGGTATCAAAGTTAAGAAGCCAGGAATGTTGAGATCCATCAATTGGTATCAAAGTTAAGAAGTCACTGAGAAGAAGTAAGCATAATACAGTGTTGGAATCCAACAACACACATACACTCTCGATAATGACAACCTAGTCTAATCCCTAGGGAATTAAGATGTGTTCCTAGCAGGCCGGCCGCCTGACATTTTACATCCATAATTCACACGACATTAATATTAAAGTAATAAAAGTACTGCCAACATATTACCTTATAAGTTAAAATACTGCAATAATTCTACAAACTTTTGCAGCCATTGTTGATTGCTTCCATCAGTTCCATGTACACAGTATATGAACACTCTTTTTTCGATGCTAAAAAGATTAAAAAATGTCATACATTGTACTTCCTTCAATATATATGTATAACTCCTCTTTAACCTTACATGGAAGCTTCTTATAATCAAACATGTCATTAATAATGTATTCTAAGTCGACATTCAAATTCTTTATTTAAATTGATTGAGATCGAATTTTATCATTGCATTATATAATCGTGAGTTTTGTACTACAATTTTTGGATAAACTTAACACTTTATTAAATTGTTGGTTGTTTTGTACACTGATGAGTAAATCTTCCTCAGCTCTTGTGTAATACTAGGCACTAGAAAGATTCTGTGTGACAAATTTGGCCGAAAAGATGGCAGCAAGAATCGAACTGATAACCTTCATGTACGAAAATCAAAATCATGACTTTCTTAAAGATACATTTTAACGTGATAAATGATTAATCTAAACACGGTGTATCTTGAATGTGAAGTATGAAGAAATGTTGTGGCATGAATATGAATTAGGCCCATAGCTCTTTCTAAACCTAAGCTAAAGCCCAAGTATGTGCCCTGAATAATAGGCTTGGTAGCTTGAATAATTAATCACATGATGATTCTAAACATCATATTTACAACCATTTAATAATTAGGCCCTGATTTAACTATTCTCGTATAACTCCAAAAACTATAAATATAATATTCTTTATTTTGAAAAGGTAGCCAAGTTGAATGAGCATAACTTTTGTACCAGAAAATTATATATTTGATTATTGTCAATACCCTCATCGAGTCCATCGCACATGATGACATGATCTTTCTAATGTAATTTGCGGATTACTGAACATGAGCGAGATTTACCAAATACATATTATGGAGTTTTCCTCATCATACACGCACGCTATATATATATATATATATATATATTAGTTGTCCATTTGGACATTAGTACATACATTATATGCCCACCCTCAAAAGAGTTCTTTATTTTTTTATTACTGGTTTTTTTCTTTTTAGACCAAAAAAAAAAAAAAAAAAGAAAAGAAAGAAAAGAAAAGATGAAGGAATATTAGATGTTTGAATTGAATAATGTCATAACTTTCCTCTAAGAGCAAGAATTGGGCAGATGATAAAGTGGGCACATTCTTTTCCCCAAACTCTAAATTAATATTATTAAAACCACTTGTTAATTTCTTCAAAAAAAAAAAACCACTTGTTAATTTGTCTTTTTTCTCCTTTTATTGGTCTTTGCTCAACTTTTGAAAAGTAACTCCCATTCTAGCTAGCTTGGACTTCAATTCTCTTATCACCCATTTAACTAATATCTATGGAATACTTAAGGGAATTCTAAGTATGATTAAGTGAATTGAATTATATTTTACCTCTGATGAATATTTTTTTAAAACTAGACTAGACAATTTTATATTCGAATTTATTGTCTGAGGTATTAGCATCTCAAACTCAATTAAATACACGTGTGAGCAATCGAAAATTTCGAACTTTCGACTGCTGAAAAGTTGTTGAAAACTTAGAGTATGTCGTAAAAAATCATGTTTCAAACCAATTCTCTAATCACTCTGAAAATTTTAAAAAGTAAAATAAAATACATATCGTTAAAACTATTAAGATCAAGTGCTTACCACTATGCAATTTCTAGCTACCAATCAAAGCAGTTGAAAATTAAATTGTTAGGATTAAGCATTTTTTACTATGCTAGGTCAAAATTAAAACTACAACTAGTAGCAAATTAAATGTGCAACTTTCTTTTCTTATTCTTATATAATAGTCGGTGCAACATTTCAATAACAAAATATTTGACTCGAAACTCTTCGCCCAACAAAAACACTAATAACAAACAAAGAATGGTTAAACCATAGTCCATAGTTCTTTTATGATGTTAAATCTAATTGTGGAATGATTAATTATAACATTTTGAACGACAAATTAAAGAGAGAAGAAGCAATTGCACCTTTTTATTTATTTATTTATTTTTTATTATTATTATTTTTTTTGTTTTTTTGTACGCCGTTTGACTGGGTTTCTTATCATGTAAGTATATATATACATTATTATTCTAAGCCATGGTCATGGGCTCGAAGCTTAACAGATTTAATTAGGCCTAAAGACTATTAATTAATCAATAAAATGTCACCTTTATTTTTGGATTGCATACATTTAAATCATGGCACACGTAATTATATGTACCTTAGCTTGTTCACATTATATATACAACTTATAGCAACGTAACATAACCGCAGTTGTTAAACACACTATTTTATATATAAATAAATTATATATTAATCACCATTATAATTAAAGTTTATCAATATTTAAAAATTATTAATATGGCACATCTAATTATGATGGCATAATTTATTTTCACAACAACAAACATGTTGTTTCATGGTGCAATAATAGAAGGATCAATTGTTTATTATTTGCACAGTGGACTAGCAGCAACCGTAATTTGAGTGTTTATCACTACATCAAAATTTATAACTAATAGTGAGTGTGCTATTTTATTTCTTTATACTTGCATATAGTAGTTAACACCGTGATAGTAAGATGATGGATTCGGCCTTCTAATTAATTAAGTTGCCACCTAACACAATGATTACAATTCTCCTATATACCTTGTGGCTGGTGTTGGATTTGACCCTTCAACAGCCTCCACCTAACCGTCCCTCCTCCTGTCTTAACTACACAGTTTCATCTTGTTGAGACTAGAACCCGTGATTTGGTTGTGATACCGGTTGTTTGGATCAAACGCTTGTCATTACGCCAAAAGCTATAGGCTAGCTATAGCTAGTAGCTAGTGAATGCACAACTTTATTTTCTTACACTGCCACATTTTTTGAAGCAAGGTGCTAGACTTACTCTTTCATCGGCCTCCATCCAACACATATTTTGGTAGTTTTGAGCAATAATGGGAAATTGTGTAGCGAAATGAAAATCATTATTTATCCTAAAGTTTAATTTATGTTTATATGATTACTCATTACACCCCTTTAAGTAGTGGTTGTGGTTTTCCTTGTCACCCAAAAATAATTATGTTTAATTGTGGTTTTTATATATATATATATATGTATGTGTGTGTGTGCGCGCGCGCGCGCGTTCACTATACTATTCGCGGCATTTCTCGCCCATGTCGCGGCATATGGGAGTGGGGGTGGGGGTTTAATCTGAGAAAAATGAGTGGTGATTAGTGCAAGGGTTACTGTATTTGATTAGCACTTTAGTTTGGGTCAATTAATATTAGCATATATTAGCAGACAGCAGTAATGATGAAGCCATGTTGCACTCAATCAAGGGGACATTTTGTCTATCTAATCCACCACACACAACCTTGTATTTAATGTGTATTTACATGTAACATCTTAATTATATATCAAACACTATTGTTGTACCTTTCGATTTGACATTTAAATTGTTATTTTTTGTTAAATTTTAAATTTTGATTTATACATTGTGTAACATTAAATATTAAATATTATGTTACTTATCTATCAAACGCGACAAGTAAACGAAAATTTTCGCCCACTTTTCAAGGTAAATGAAAATTTAGAATTTGTAATTTCCTGAACTCCATATATAGGTAGCCAAAAACATGTTTGCTTCCTACTTCTATCCACCAACACCCATAGAAATCAAGGGATTTCCAATAGTGGTTATATGAGTACAAGTATTTTTAGGGTTTTTTTTTTTTCTTTTGAGAAAAAGAAATAAAGAGAAGAGTTTTAATTAATTATATCATAGAAAAGTACATCATAAAGGAATAAATAAGGGTATTAAATTACTCTTCTAGGTCTGACATAGAAATGATCTTTTTGCAATAGCACCATTTGCAAAGTTAATGTAATTGAAGTTTTATTAAGATACGATAAATTTACAATGTGATACTGTTCCATATATACTTTCTCCCATTGAGGCTCAAACTCATGACATTCCATTTGGAAGAATCATTTTATGTCACTTGACCAGAAGGTCTTTGGCGTAAAGTCCTCATATACTTAATTTATTATTAATCTTATCATTTATTATTAAATAAAAAAACACATTATATAATTAACAGCAGACAAGAATTAGCATTAGGTAAAGTGTCTAAGGGGTGGTGGGGCCTTAATATTGGATGCTTCAATTCTGATGATGAGATGGATGCTTGTCCTTCATTTTCAACACCAATGATGTTTCATTTCTTGCTCCAGTTCTTCTCATGTACACAACCAATTTTATGTCTATTCAGACAAGCTAAGTAGTATATATAATTATTAAACCTTAATTATATGTATATATGTTTACCAAAATTTCTCCGAAGTTGGCCTATAATACTATAATTTTGTTATATTAAACTAATTAATTATAAATGACAGCTTGGTGCCCTGTTATATATATATATATATACACTTCTCCATTTATTTATTTATTTATTCTTTAAGAATTGCACGAGAATAATAAATCACTCTTTTTGGTTGAGTGTACATGCACCAGTAGCACTTTGTCGTATATGTATGTGTATAATATAATCTTTGATTATTTATTATTATTGTTATTTATTATTATTATTATTATTATTATTATTATTATTATTATTATTATTATTATTATTATTATTTTGTGACAACAAAAATAGGCCGCAACCACTACCAACATGTGAGAGTCAGGTAAATTATGCTCTTATATAATAGACGACAACTACATTAGAATGGTGAACCACACTAAAAAGACTATATACGATGGGCTCAACCAAAAGTGTGCTGACAATCTTTGAAAACTTTTACTGTGTTGGTGTCGTTGTATGTTGCGCTGTTTATTATATCAAGTATAATTATATATGTATATATTTTATTTGAATTGTACTAGGTACGGATGTTAACACTCACAATACCGGATACAACTAATTAAGTACACGATGTATCTTCAAAAAAAAAATAAAAGAAGAAAAGTACACGATTGATATAAAAGGTATATTGAGCCCGTCTAGACTATTAAAAAAATTAAAGTATATATGGACCAAATTGCTCTTTTTTTTTTCTTTAAATGAAAATTTCCCATTTCAATTTATATGATCATATAAAATATTAATATTATATACACACAAAAAATAAATGGCAGTGGAAATTATGTATATTTACATGATATGATGAGTACTTTTGAGTGGGCAATCTATGCTTTGATTAACTTTAGAAAGAACGTGTGGAAGCATTTTGTGTTTTCCAACCCATAGTCGGCTTAAAGTAGAACACTCAAATCGATGTTTTTTTGTGCGTGCATGCAACTTATGCAATTAGAAATTCTCCTCTTTTATTATTATTTTTTTTCGTTTGTTTGTTTGTTTGTTTTTTTTTTTTTTTTTTTTTTTGTTTTGAAGTGAAGAAAAAAGTTTGTAATTATTATTTAGAGGTGTATATTAAATATTTAATTATTAGTATTAATTTTTATTTTTATCTTAAATTGGTGATAGTCTATTTTAAGTTATTTTTATTAGAATATTTACTTTTGATCCTAATATTATTGTGACATGATCGTTTTTTGTCCTCAACAAAATTGTTTAAATATTGTAAATATAATGACATTTTGGTCTTCAATTATGAATTATTTTTTTTTAAAATAAGCATACAAAACATAGTGTTTCAACCTACTTTGTATAGAAAAGATTAAAATGCATTTGTATTTAAAGATATTTCAACAATTTTGTTGATGAAGGACTAAAAATGGTCATGTCATAATAATACTAGGACCAAATAAAAATTTTTTAATAAAAAGACTAAAAATGTACTATCACATATAAATCTAGAATAAAAATAATTAACTCTAATTATTATTTTTGCATATGTAATAATTTTTTAATTATAAAAAAAAAATTACACTAGTTAAGAAAATTATATGTCACGAACTTGATGAGTTGAGTTACGTTGGCAAGACTAAAAAAAAATTAAACTATTGTTGAAAATATACATTTATTTTAAATAAAAGTGAAATTACATGTAGCTACTTAATAATAATTATAAGTTTCAAGAAGATAAGAGAGCATGCACCTCAATCTAAAGCAACTGATATAGCTTTATATCACATCAAAAAAGTAAAATTTTAAGTTTGAACTCTATTAATTTTCCAAAAATTTTAATTTTTTAGACCATTATATTCATCCAAAGCATGCAATCAGAACAATTTATTACCCTAAGAAAACCTAGCTATAAGTCATAATCACTTCTTTAGGTGATTTAAAACTTTTTGAACTCTGCCCCTTAATGAATCCACCAATTGCGAACGAGGGATAGTCTGAGTATGATATGGTTTAAAAGTGACTCCTACAGTTAGGGTCTGCTAAATACACCTAAACTTTTTTATTTTTTTTTAACTTTTTTGTTTGACCATAAATTTTCTCAACTCATCAACTAGAATCACATTATGATCAGATTAATCCTGCTAAATACAGAGTGAAAATGAAAGTTTTGGAAGCAATATAATAAAATTTATTATTATCTAAATAGAAAAGTGTAAGTTAATTAGCATCCATGAAATTAAAGTATACCCCAAATTAAACCCATTAATTATGTCTCTCAATTTCTCATCATTCTAAGAGCCAAAGCTTGAAGCTCACCCAAATCAGTCTGTGAAACTCTCTTCCTACTATTACAACTGCCATTATTATTATTATTATTACCACCATAATAACAGTAATTATCTTCATTATTATCCCTGTTTTGCACCATCGCCATTTCTTGCTTCACAAACCCTAACCCTTCACTGTAACCCTCGAAAGAATCCATGGAGCTCTGCGGCGAGCCCGCCGAGTTCACGGCCGCCGGAAAAACCCCTGAGCCGCCGCCACCCGCCGTGTAACTCGGCCACGACTGGTTTCCGGTGGCCATCAAAGTTTGAGCTAGTTGAGCCTTCACTTGCATCAGCTGAGCTTGCAAACTCACCACCTTACAAATTAAAATTGTAACCACACATATATAAGTTATTATGACGTTTCACCAAAAATATTCCCACAAATAGTGTCCTATACAATCAATCATGCGTTTTGAATTGAAGTTATCCTTATAATACCCGCTACAAACATTATGCATGCATTAATTTTGAGTTTTATCCCGTGTAAATCGACATAAAACCAATGTATATACACCTTAAAAATTTCAGGGTTTCAGTCAGTATCTTACTAATAATTAACTGGACATGTATTTTGAGTTGTACCCCGTACAAATCAACGTAACACAAATATAGACACCTTAAAAAAATTTAAAGAAAATCTAAATACAACCAACAAAGTTAAATTGGACGTGTTAGTACAGGAACTTGTCCATATAATTAGACATGTATTTTGATTTTTTACCTACTAGTGTAAATAAGCATGATACCAATAGGCACCTTAAAATTTGTTAAGAAAACTTAAGTTTTTACATGTTGATACCAATAGGCACCTTAAAATTTTTTAAGAAAACTTAAGTTTTTACATGATACCAATAGGTACCTTAAAATTTGTTAAGAAAACTTAGGTACAACCAAAAAAGTTAGTTTGCACCTGGTATAGGAACTTGTCCTGCAATACCAATACAACTAGATATATTTTAAGCTGTATCTAGTGAAAATCGACGTGATATCAATAGACAGTTCAAAATTTTAAAAAAATTAAATTTAGGTACAACCAAAAAAGTTAGTTGCACTATCGGAGCTTGTCCCACAACACAGATAGTCAGGTACAACTAAACATGTATTTTGAATTATACCCCGTGCAAATTAAATTGTTACCATACTTATAACCTAACACGTTTGGTATCAGAGCAAGTCACGGATTTTCGATTTTGAATAATTAGTTAATTACCTGTTGTTGCAAGGCAAAGATATGGGCGACGCAGCCATAGACAGGATCTTTGATCCTAGCTCGAGCTTCATAATCAATGGTCACAACCGCATCGCACCGCTCATGAACCGAAACTTGCATTAACATTTTGGACACGTTACTAGCCCCAAACACCTTATGGATGGCTGCGAACCGAGCCGGGCCTTGATCGGAGCAAAAATACGGCGCGAATATGCAGTCCGCGGCGCACTTTCGCCGGAGAAACTTGCACGCGCCGCACGGAGACCCGGGTGCAGCCATGTATAGGTAATAAGAAACAAAATATTAGATGACAAAAGTGGGTTTTGAAGGGAAAAGGGTTTGGAAGAGTGAAGTGGGGGTGGGGCTAAATAAGGTGGCCGTGGCCGTGGGAGGAAATGGTGGTGGCGGAACACTTATAACGGTGGTTCTTGGGGGACATGGAAGGTCTGCATGTAGGGTTCTAAGGGGACATTTCTTTGCAATTTTCTTAGTCAGTCCAAGAAAGGGTTTGCTTTAATTTTATCCGAATGCCCATCTGACTTTTGAAGGGTTTTTTTTTTGGGCAAATTATACCTACCGGGTCTATCTTGCATTATAGACTATGGTCTAAAAATAATCTTTCGGTATCTGTAATTGACACATTTTGTATTTACAATTGACCCCTTTTGTACCTGTAACTATCATATTACGTGTCACTAATTGTCAAGTTATTTGTTTATATGGACAGAAAAGGTTGACCAGTTTTTTTTACTTGTAACTATCATATTATGTGTCACTAATTGTCAAGTTATTTGTTTATATGAACAAAAACAATTGACTGTACAGAATGTGTTAACTGAAAATATAGAATTTATATTAAGGTTCATAATGCAATATGAATACTGATGGATGGTATAATAATTGTTTTTTTTTGGGGGGGTGGGGGGTGTGTTTATTAATGGTTTTGTATAATTTAATTTATTTGGGTATTATGAAATAATATCTCCGCCGAACGCCGCACGAGAGAAGTGGTGGTGGTGATTTTTTTATCCTATCGCCGGCGGCACGTGGACATGATGAGTACATGATTCTTTACTCTTCTTTGCCGACAACTTAGTTTGACTTTTTTTAAGGATTTATAAACAACGCGGAAAAATGATCCAATTACAGAGTGTTATTGTGTTCCTTGAGTAACACAACACATAATCTCTTCTTTAAGGGTTATTCATACAATTCCACATAGATCTTACAAAATTGCAAAGCAGTTCTAAATTGAGATAAAATCTTTGTTCTTGAACTAGCTTTTGTAGTAAATCAGAATTAACGGCTTGACTTAAGTGCTCTATCAAATGGAGGTCCGTGTGACACGAAATGACTACCTAGATGACGAGAGAAACTCACAATTTTTTTTGAATGACAAAGAAAATCTGAAGACATTATTTGAGAGGGTGTTGCATTGACTTACTTTTAAAAGAATTCATATATCATTTTTCATATTCTTTAGAACCTCATTTAAACATTGAGGGATAGGCCTTCATTTGTGTATGTGGGTTTGTGATGGTTTTGACTTTTAATCTTGGTGAAGAAATTTTGCTACTCCTCGTGCTTTGGAAACAATTTTATGTTTCAAACATCTTGAAAATTAAGGCCACCATTTTTTGGGAGGAGTAAAGAAGAAAGAAGTCAAAACCAGCTTCTCGAGTCTCGATCAGCAAACACTACCTATACAAACAGTCATTTTGTAAGATTGACGGTGAAATTTTTCTCTTATATTTCTGATAAAAAAAAACGTAGTACAAGTTCATTGCACCCGATATTATAAAAATTGCATTGATGACAATACTATTCATTTTGCAACTCATAATAATGCTTTGTAAAATCATAGTGAATATATATATAATTGCAACGTCTAGAGGACACCTCTCTAGTCTCCACCACAATGACTAAATACAGGGATATGTTCATGTGGGCACAATAAAGAAAGCCGACATGCTCACACCAGCACAGAGATATACAATTATGAACCCCTCATGCACGTGGGGGAGGAGAGATGATGATAATGATGAAGAGATCATATCTTCTCCACAGCACACATGTTTCTGGTCAAACAAATGGGAACCAAATTTTTCATCATCCTAAACAATGGAAAATGGCTGTTTCTGCTAACATCTTGCCCATTCCCCACAATATGGCTATCTGCCTATCTTACTCTATAAAACTTATCCAAATATGACACATTTATGGATTGCATCAATACAAATTGCAAGATGTATCTAGACGTTATACAAACTCCTCAAAGATTATTGACACCCGATGTATCTTGACGTTATATAAACTCCTCAACGATGATTATACATGGGTATTCTGGGTGTCACTAATACGGTCAATTTTTACTGGTCTTTTACTGGCTAGAACCACAAAACAATCTTCAATTAAAGCACACCTTCACATGATTGTGGATTTTCTCAAAATTAAAGATTGTAATAAGCTACTATTCAAGAGCACTAACATTGTGGATGGATGTGTACTAGGGTGCATGCAAGTACTAAAGAGATGAAATTTCATTTTGAAGAAATGAACACAGGTGAATTTCACATATATCATACAAAAGCCATTTACACATTCATTGAAGAAATCAGATCTCCAGGAAGTCTCAAAATGAGATCTGACCGATTCAGCGTCAAACAGCCAGGCAATATCAAAAGGTAGAGTACTAAGGAGCAGAACATCCAACATAGGTTCCACCATTATATACAGCTCCAAGAAACATTAATAATGCAGAATTCTGGTTCATCACTTGTACTGAAACCTCACCTTCACTAAGAACTGCAGCTTGACCTGTATGAATAACGCAATTAGAGTCGGTAAGTGTGTACCTGAATGTGTATCAAAGTGTGTGTGTGTGTGTGTCTATATATGATCTTAAATTGACAGAAACACAGAAATATGTATAATATATTGGAATGCTTGCCTGGGCAACGTCGTAAACAATATATTCATTATATAAAAGTTCCGATGCCTTGACTTTTGATGGGACTGGTTTTCCACAAGGTACAACTACTTCATCCCGCCACTTCACATAGTCTGATTCTTGAGGTACTGTCTTACCCAGACCTTTAGTAGAGT
Organism: Ipomoea trifida; assembly: GCA_003576665.1. Taxonomy (NCBI): domain Eukaryota; kingdom Viridiplantae; phylum Streptophyta; class Magnoliopsida; order Solanales; family Convolvulaceae; genus Ipomoea; species Ipomoea trifida. The sequence continues at coordinate 17,835,933 of CP025657.1, forward strand.
GCTTCCCTTTCGGGGGCTTGTCCATGTACTAGATAACAACCACACCAATTACATGAGTTAAAAATTCAAGTGAGACATAAGCGAGTACCATCAGATATAATAACTGCCTAGACATTGAAAGCTGCTAACATATCAGAATGAATTAGTTACCCATATAAAAAGGTAAACTATGGCATAGACTCACCTGAGCCTTTTTTAGCTCGTGCATGTCTCCCAATGCAACTTCACTGAGTAGCATAAATCCCACAGGATTTTTACGGTTTGTAAAACAATACTGAGCACTCTTACTGACCATGTCAGCAAAGTAAACTCCTTTGCCAAACTGCATGTCAAGGAAAATTCTGTAAGCTCAGCACACTGGCCACATTCGCTGTTTGCTTTTCATCTATTTAGGGTTGAGAAATGGACAAATAGAATGAGATAGAGTGCAAGAAACAGGAAGGTAGAAGCAAGACCATATAACCAGTAGTTGGGGCTTCAGGAGGAGCAATCCTTAGTCCTTGGCTAAGTATACCAACAAAGTTCGTCAACCGTGAACCTGAAGAGAACAGAAAACTTCAGATCCTGCTGTCACTTGGGTTCTCTACTCAGTTCTATTTAATACCCCTGACTTGAAATGAAAACAATATATGATTCACTACGTTCAACATTAGATAGGTTTTTATCAGAATTTCAATTACCGTGCCATAAAAGCATTCTATTCTTCAATTTCTTTCTGAAGGGAGCAAATTTGTCAAGTTCCCCTTTACGTTCAAGAGAAAACACTTGTTCCACTTCAAGAGCCCATTCCTGAGGAATTTTTCAAATTTCAGATTACTTTTCTTCCGCTCAATATGGGGAAAATAAAAAGAATCTCAGATTGAATTCATTGGCAGAATATGTTTTCCTGAGCAGCTACATCAAATCAAAATTACTAGAAATGAGGGGAAAAGAGAAGGATACTAAGGAAATGTAAAGCAGATAAAGCCACCTTATGTGTGGGAGCATGAGTAGCTTGGAGATACTTCTCAACCAGCCGGAAATCTTCAGAGTCACGAGTAATTGGAGATATGTCACACTTCAGCTTTCCATACTTCTCATCCAAGGAGTCATTATCATTATCAAGTCCTACAAGTCTTGAAGCAATCTCAATATCCTGAAGAGCTTCCAGCATTTTCACCTACACGAGAATATATAAAGTGCACCACGAATTAGAGCAGCTTTAGACAAAAGATGTATAGAAGAATCAGTTCTAAAACATTGATTCATAGAAATACAGCTATTTGCCCAACCCATCAGAAGACCAAGTTTGCAAATTTACAAGTAATAATACCTTATAAAAAAGTATCATATGGTGCCATTGAATTAAGGAATCAAGATCAAAATTTGTAAAACAAAAGGTAAAAGTGTCCAAACTGAGTTCGATTCAAAATCAGAATATGGGAAGATATATCATAAAAGGTGCTCAAAAATTAGTTGAACATGCATTTGATATGCAGGCCTCTTAACCAGGGATAAACAATGTTTGCCTCACCTTGGATTTAAAGTCATCCTCATCCTTAATCACATGTGGATGAATAGAAGGAATCACAGTAAAAAAACGGTTGCTGACATCAGTAATGAGACTGTCCTTCATAGAAGAATCATCATCATCACTGGCTAGCAAATTTTGTAGCTCTGTTAATGCCTCAAAACCTAAAAACATAAAAACCACTACATGTGAGGACCCTGTACACTAGGCAAAGAGGTTCACTCAAACAAAAATAAGATACAAAAAGAATCAGTAACAAGATTATCCTACAATGGTCCATATTTGGTACAGAATAAAAAAACTATGATGGAAATAAAATTACTTCACCTTTCTGTATATTACTCTTGCTCAGCTTTCCTAGTGGCATTTCAGACATATTGATCTCAAACTCCATCATAGCAGCCCTGCAAACAATTTTCATTCAGATGCATTCTCTAAAAGCCAGGAAACACAACTCTCTTCTAACCTGTATGTCTCTACATTAAAAAGCAACTTCATAAGCTCAATCAGTTGAGGGGCCAGTTTGCTGTTTGTGTCATCAAGATTTTTCTTCTTCGAGGCATTCTTATCAACACCATAATCCTAGACAGTTAAAACTCAAAATATTTTAAGATGAGGATAGGGAGGTAATTTATCCATAATATTTCAAACAAAGGTCAAAATGGATTGAAACGAAAACTGCCATACAATGTCTAATGGATAAAACCTCCCAGGTTGCTTCTGAAAATCTACTTTTCCTTCCCATGCCTCCCATGAATTTCCAGTCTTCTCAAGAAATAAGCGCTTGAAGTCCAGTATTGCATCAAACTTGGACATGTTTTCAAGCTTGCTTCCTCCAATTTTTTCATTTCCAACACGACCCCACTTTCTGAACACATAGCAATCTGATCCTTTGTCTTCCTCGATGATTTGAAGAATATAGTAACTTCAAACAGCAAAAATGTAAAAGGTAAAAGTTCTAGAAGTACAGAAAATAAAATGGGGAACTCATAGCAAAGGAAAGAGTATAAACTAGAAAGAACAAATTACTGGCACCACAGAAGATTATTTGAAAATAAGTGATGAACTGAAAGAAGCACAGCAATGCAAAGAAAAAATAGTGAATCATCATAACAAATAAATGAAGAGATACACAGACTAAGAAACCAGTACAAACTGTGGAGAAGAAAAAAAGCAGGGTATCAGTGGATGATACAGAGGAAGACATGAAAAGTCAGCAAGGAAGATAGTAACATGTATCCAAAGATCGTAAGATTTAAAAAAAAAAAAAAAAATCATAATAACGCTATCACAGTGGCAATCAAATTTAATATGCAACAAATATAACTGATAGAAAAAGTAACACTGGTATGTCTTCTATAGTATTTTCCATGGTTTTAACATAAAACATGACATATCTGCAGCATGCTAAGGTAAAACAGGCTGCTGTGTTTTAAATGATACATATCAACACAGTAAATTCAGAATGACAGAATTAACCTTCCAGACTGCAATAATCAATGGATCACAAAACTGGTGTACTAGTGTTCAACAAGTTTTTCATTAAATATTTAAATCAATACGACAATATATTCATAATAATAATAAAACTGGTTTTAAAAAAAGTTCATTTTTAAGCATGCACAGAAAAGGAAGAAAAGTTTTTCAGATAACCATAACAGAAATATATTTACCTATTGACACCAGTTGTGAGGTCAGACATATTTAAAGTCGTATTATAAATACTATTTGCATCCTCAAGGATGTGTCCAGAATCTTGTAAGCCAGATGCCTCATGCACTGCACTTCTGCCTTTCACTTTGACAGTAACCATACTATGCGACTCTCCAATTGCTTCTACTTTATACAAATCAAAAGGAAGTTTTTTCTTCTTTTCGATGCAATCAACCATATAATCCTCCCTAACAATTGGTAGTTTCATCCTCCTAGCAAATATAAAATATTGAAATGACTTTCAAGTATTGAACATTACCAATAATGAAGTATGTTTTGGCCAGTGATACACTAGGAGATTTACCTTGCCTTCCTTATCTCAGCATCATTGCCATCTGGCATCCCACTCACAACTAAGCAGTTTGTGTCTGCAGCATTAGCATAACAGAAGACATTACTTGATAAATGATCCTGAAAAAACAAGTATTTTAATCAGAAATTGGAAAATTGATTTTATACCTTTCTTTATCTTGGCATGAACTTGAGCACCTGCTCCTTCAACTTTTCTTTTCCATTCCGCCTGTAAAAGTGCAAGGAATTGGTTAATTGGTTAAATAAATAAAACGCATTAAACCAAGAAAGGGCTTGTTTTGCAAGACATTATGAATAGAAGCCAAAAGAATTTGAGAAATACTAACCATGGATTCTTTACCCATTCCTGCAATAGCTAATTTTAGATCTCCTATATTTTCACCTTTTGATGACTGACCAAGCTTGTCAGCAGCTTTGCTGGTAGATGGTGAGCTGGATGAAGGTGGAGGCAGTATTCTTGCTGGTTTCTTTGCCTTTTGTGACTTATACCACTGAGAATCATCAAAGAGACTGTGAGGATACACCAAATAAAACAGTGGGAAACATTGAATGTCGTATCTAGTAAAACCATGAGTTATTCACTTATTCCTCTACAAATTCATATGTATGAATGTATCCTTGAGATTTCTTGGACCAAACTAACATTCTTGTGGAATCTTTCATAATAATATACTTACAGCCTGTTCATTTCCAATAAAAAAAAAATGAATGGGGAATAGGAAAATGTTTTGCATGGAAAGTAAAAATATTTTTCAGTGTTTACTTTGTTTAGATTTCCAAATGAAAAAAAAAAAAAAATTGTAAAATAAGTTGCAAAACCAAAATACACTTCATCATTCAACAAACCCATCTCTCTATCATTTTCCTTTTTCTTGTATTTTCTGTTTCCTCTTTCAATTCCCTTTTATTCCATTCTGTTTTTCACTTACCTTTTCCTTTTCAGTGAGAAAAAGACACCAGAGATACATTTTGAAATCTGATTCATGTGATATGTAGTAACTAGGGCTGGACCAGCAAAAAGAAGAGGAATAGTAGGTTGTTTCTTATCTTTTTAGTCCAGATCAGAGGCCTTCTATTTTTCTTATTCACTTGTACCTATTCATTGGTCAACTAAAACCATAATGGGAAGGGGTTGCAGAGTTGAGAGGGGGATTGTCAGCTGAGGGTAGGGGGTCATCGGAAGGCTAGGTGCTGGTTGTATGGAAATCATAGTAAGGGAAATATTTTGTAAAATATTTTACATTGTAAAACTTTTAGGACATTTTTCAGTAAACTAAGCAGCGAAAAGCTATATACCCATTTTACACCAACTTAATGATCAGTCAATTTTAATTACAGTTTACAGTGGATATATTTATTCCTTACATCATGTATTGGTATTTATTAACTTGTATACCTTGAGTAGATACTCATTCCTTGTCTCTTCAGGGATTTTCCACTTCCCATCAACACGTTTAGGCTCAATGGTGGAGTATGAACACTTGCTCCATGCCGATAAATAGCCATGGCATTTATACTTGCCTTCTGAGTAGCAAAGGTGACCAGAACAAAGTGGACATACAGAGAGTGCTCCAAAAAGCATCCCATCAGCACTGAAAAGCATCAGGTGCAAAATAAATAGAAAAAGTTTAAAATATAGGAAATACCTATTACAAAGCAAGTCTCAGTAGAAGCAATTATGCAATTTTACAGTAGCCAAGAAGACTAGTAAAACAAAAACCTTATGCCAATACAAATTCACAATGAATTTAGTGATATAGGTGAAATGTTCTCCATCTTTCTATAAAGTCCTTTTATATATCAAATTCCTAGCACCATAACCAGTAATTGGCAAAACTGCTAACACTGATAAAAGGAGATAATAAGGAACTTTACATGCATCACAACTTAAAAGTTCATACTTCAGATTATTCAATAACAGCACCTTAATGTCTAAACCTTATTATAAGCAAGTAAAAGAAACTACCATCGATCTCGTAAATCAAGTTCTGATCCTGTGGAAACATAGTCATTGCATTCAAGCATCTCACGCAATTCTGCTGTGCTCACATGCTTCTTCAAATCATCCTTAAGAGCCCATAGAGCTTTACTCTGTGCCTTTAGTTGGCTTTCCAATTCAGATGATTTTGTCACAATATCAGGTTCAGTTTTAGCAAGCTTTGATTTCTGATCATTGTTGCTGGATTTTTTCCTCTTGGCACCAGCTGTGGATGTTGATTCTTGTAAAGGTTCCTCTTTGGCAACTGCTGTTTAGACAGAAGATAGATTAAATAATAAGAGAAAGACAATAAAAGAGGATAAGAGCAGAAGAAATTTCAAAGCACCTTTTACAGTAGAATTCTTAACCAGGGAACAAACAACTGCCTGATCACTGGCTGGAAGGCTATCCCATCCCAACAATTTATCCACTTGGGTAACTGGGGACTTTTCCATGAAACATTTAGCATGGTGCCATGCCAAAGACCTGGCTCCCTGACCTTCAGCCTTTGATGATATGCGGACCTATTCCACAAATACAGAACATTAAACAATAATCTAACCAACTTCTAGATGGGTTAATAAGAAACACATGAATCATTCCTAGAAATACTGCATGTACCACAGCTGATTAGAAGCTAATAATTAAATATGAAAACTAACCTCTCCTTTCATAATCTTTTCACTGCAGTGCTTACAGGTGGCACGAGAAGTTTGAGAGGTTTCAACACCATATTCCATAACAGCAGGGGTAGGGGCATTTGAGGATCCACATCCACCACCCTCCACATATTTCCTAACTTTCTCCTGATCCTCCCAACGGAGTGATTCTAAGCCTTCAACATCATCAGCACTAAAAGCAGAACAAAGAGATCAACTGTAAGTTAACAAACAATGTAAAAAGTACTACTTTCTTTTCTATTACAACCAAACCATGCTCAAAGTATGGAACACCTACGCTTTTATCTGCTTCGCCTTTTTCAAGATACACCCAGCATGATTCCACATCTAATTCCAGGAAATCAGGAATAAAAGCAAATTAGATACAATTTTCAAAGACAATGAAAGAAGAAAGTTAAAAAATGTCCACAACAAAAGTAGAGTCCTAGTCCCTAGCAAAGCACTAGTCCTTAGAAAGGTTTATTACTTTATTAGCTCTTAGCACTTTTTTTCTGTTTCTCCATATTGTATACAGACCTCTTACCACTTACATTATCCCATCCCATGGTCAGGATCAAATAACATCTCCTCATAGACGTATTTACAGTCTATCTATGTAGAAATGTGTTTATTCTTTGATTCCAGGTATCAATAAATGACTTAGCATTGAGAATTATTTAAATATTTTCCTAGTAAAATATCAATTTCAGCAAAACTACATAATGCAGGTATATTTTCCTTTTCCACTGGCACATGAGATAACGAAAAATTAGTTCGCAGCAAAAATAGCCAAAATTAGTTCACAGCACAGGAGATAACTGTTGGCAGTGAAAAGGAATTGCAGAAATGAAGAAGAACGGGGCGAAACGGGTCGGGTTTACCGGCATGACGCCATCAAATTGGGTGGCTTGGACCATCTTGCCGAGCCTGAACGTCTCTTTGTCAATGGGGCTCTTACAGGTTTTGCATGAGGATCGAGACGACTTGGCGTACTCCGCCTTCCACGGCTTATGAGGGCTCGCCATTTTTGCACCTTCGCGCTTTCCTCTCTCTGCTACACTCTCCTTCACTGTTTCCGGTTACTGCGATTCGTTATTCGGAGCTCTCTCTCTCGCTTCCTCTCTGCGCATATATATATGGTCGCGGTGCGGGCGGTGCGGGCGGTGACACTCGTGGGGAGAGTGAAAAGTGGTGTGCACAACCGGGTCGGGCGAATCTCGGAGGGAATCTTGACTCCTGAGGCTTCCTTAATAAGCCTCGTTTGTTTATTTCCTATTTGCCATTTTTCTTCGGGCTTTCTCTCGCGACTCTTATTTGGGCCTGGATAACGTATTTTATTTTTTTAATAAGAAAAATTAGTTATTCAATTATTTTTTTTAGTTATTCAATTATTGATTGTTATTAAATTTAGTCTCTAATCTAATTATCAATTTTAATTGGTTTAAATTTTGCCAGCCTATAGTCTCAACAATATTTTGCATTGACCGACCAATATGTAATTTCATATATCTCATGCCTCTGTTATGAGATAACGCAATAGCTACTAACTCATCAGTCATTTTATTTTGCTCTCTGAAAATGTGATCGACTCGTATGTACATCCCAACCACTTTGCAGAAGTTGTTTAACAATCACAATGAGATTTTGCAAAGAGCCATTCGCCTTATCCTTGAATTAAACATGTCTATAACCTTTTTTTTTTATGTAGTTTCTAAATATATTTTTTAATATTTGTATATAATTTTTAAATTTAAAAATGTGTATTCTCAATACTTTATTTTGGTGCAATTTCTAAATATACAAATTGTATGTACTAATTTTAAATTAAATATTACATAAATAAAATTATAAATAGTTTTTGTCAAACTTGATTAATTAAACCAAACACAAAAATTGAGGGAAAATTTATAATAGATAACATATATTCATATAACATATATTTTGGAAATTTTCTAACGAAAAATACTCCGTAACACTTTACCAAATACACACTAACCTTTGAGGTAGGTGTTATGTCAAATCAAACCTTAACCCAATTATTTATGTTAATATCTTAACATATCATTGGTGGTGTACTGGTTTTGGATTGAATTTTGCTTGTATTTGTTTTGTTGGGTATTTTAATTGTTATTACAAAATAAAAATAAAAAACTTCTTTATGGATAAGGACATATTCGTAACTTACAAATGACCCTACTCAAATTTTGATATTTTATTATTATCAAATTTGCACTATAAACAATAAATTTAAATTTTGATTTAGGTTTTGTTTAGCTTATCATCGAATGTTGATTTGTTTGACTACTATTAGTTGTTTAACTTGGTTAAACAATCAATATGTGTTTGATTTTTTTAACAGTTTATTGCTCTAAAATGTTAAAATTTTTAAAAAATGTTCAAAACAATTCTGCATGTAATCAGCTAACAACTAATTTACCAAACATCTTTCTGCAATCAGTTAATGCTATCAACTAGTCAAACTCACTAACTCAATCACCTAACAGTTATCTATATATATATATATTAAAACAGAAGTAATATCTTTCCCGCTCATTTTAGTCCAAAAATTTTGAAATTGGTCAACATAATATTATATAATAATTCCTTATCAGAAATTCTAGCCTTCCTTATCATTCCTTATTTATGGCTAAAATTGACAAAAATATTCAAAATATGATTACATTCCTTATTATACACGGAAATTAATGAAATATTTTATTCAATTACATTCCTGCATGGATTCCTTATTTATGTACATATATTAACAATAAAATTACTATATGATGTATATTATAGTATTCAAAAAAATTACTATATTATGTTAATGTACATAATTAAATTCCCTTCATGATAATATTTAAAAAAAGTTTCACAATCAAATTACTATATGATGTATATTATAGTATTCAAAAAAAATATTACTATATTATGTTAATGTACGTAATTAAAAATTCTCGCATGATAATATTCAAAAAAAAATGTCACAATCAAATTACTATATGATGTATATTATAGTATTAAAAAAATATTACTATATTATGTTAATGCACGTAATTAAACTCCTCTCATGATAATATTTTTAAAAAATTCAAAAAATCAAATTACTATATGATGTATATTATAGTATTAAAAAAATATTACTATATTATGCTAATGTACGTAAAATTCCAACAATCAAATTACTATATGATGTACATTATAGTATTCAAAAAAAAATATTACCATATTATGTTAATGTACGTAATTAAATTCCTCTCATGATAATATTCAAAAAATAAAAATTCCTACAATCAAATTACTATGTGATGTATATTATAGTATTAAAAAAATATTACTATATTATGTTAATGTACGTAATTAAATTTCACTCATGATAATATTCAAAAAATTAAAAATTCCAACAATCAAATTACTATATGATGTATATTATAATATTAAAAAAATATTACTATATTAGGTTAATATACATAATTAAATTTCTCTCATGATAATATTCCAAAAAAAAAAATTCCAATAATCAAATTACTATTAAAAAAATATTACTATATTATGTTAATGTACGTAAAATTCCAACAATCAAATTACTATATGATGTATATTATTGTATTCAAAAAAAAATATTACTATATTTCGTTAATGTACGTAATTAAATTCCTCTCATAATAATATTAAAAAAAAATCCCAACAATCAAATTACTATATGATGTATATTATAGTATTAAAAAAATATTACTATATTATGTTAATATACGTAATTAAATTCCTCTCATAACAATATTAAAAAAAATAAAAATTCCAACAATCAAATTACTATATGATGTATATTGTAGTATTCAAAAAAAATATTAGTATATAATGTTAATGTACGTAATTAAATTCCTATCATGATCATATTTAAAAAAAAAAAATTCCAACAATCAAATTACTATATGATGTATATTATAGTATTAAAAAATAATTACTATATTAGGTTAATATAAATAATTAAATTCCTCTCACGATAATATTCAAAAAAAATTCCAACAATCAAATTACTATATGATGTATATTATAGTATTAAAAAAATATTACTATATTATGTTAATGTACGTAGAATTCCAACAATCAAATAACTATATGATGTATATTATTGTATTCAAAAAAAAATATTACTATATTATGTTAATGTACGTAATTAAATTCCTCTCATGATAATATTCAAAAAAAAAATAAAAATCCCAACAATCAAATTACTATATGATGTGCCAAGCACCTTGTGCTCAATTGGCATGTAGTGGCCACCCTTAGATGAGAGGTCATGAGTTCGAGTCTCAGTGGAGGAGATCTCGAAATTGACTCTTTGTGCTTCAACAGGTTGAGAAAAGTATAAATGAACAGATACTACAATGTAATAGGGTCAGTTGTATTCAAAAAAAAAAAATATTACTATATTATGTTACTATACGTAATTAAATTCCTCTCATAATAATATTCAAAAAAATAAAAATTCCAACAATCAAATTACTATATGATGTATATTATAGTATTAAAAAAATATTACTATATTATGTTAATATACGTAATTAAATTCCTCTCATAACAATATTAAAAAAAAATAACAATCAAATTACTATATGATGTATATTGTAGTATTCAAAAAAAAATATTAGTATATAATGTTAATGTACGTAATTAAATTCCTATCATGATCATATTCAAAAAAAAAATAAAAATTCCAACAATCAAATTACTATATGATGTATATTATAGTATTAAAAAATAATTACTATATTAGGTTAATATACATAATTAAATTCCTCTCACGATAATATTCAAAAAAAAATTCCAACAATCAAATTACTATATGATATGATGTATATTATAGTATTAAAAAAATATTACTATATTATGTTAATGTACGTAGAATTCCAACAATCAAATAACTATATGATGTATATTATTGTATTCAAAAAAAAAATATATTACTATATTATGTTAATGTACGTAATTAAATTCCTCTCATGATAATATTCAAAAAAAAATAAAAATCCCAACAATCAAATTACTATATGATGTATATTATAGTATTAAAAAAATATTATAAAATCTTGATTCAAATAATGTCATTAACTCCTTCAGATTTGAGATTGCCTTTTAAATTTCAAAGAAGACAATTCTCTCTAATCGTCTACCACTTATGTAATGACGGTTAACAAGAGTCAAAGGTCAATCACTTAGGCCACTTTTTGAAAAGACCATTATTTAGTCATGGACAATTATATGTTGCTGCTTCAAGAGTCACCAACCCAAATGGATTGAAGATTTTAATTTGTGATAAGGCGAACACCCAAAGTAATTCCACAACAAACATTGTATACAAAGAAGTTTTTTAAAATTTGTAAAATGTTATTATAATATTTCATCATAGTTTCATTCATACAATTCTACAATGATTCTCCATTTTGTAAATTTCTCCCTTAATTCATCATATCATAATTGTTGCCGTGCATCGCACGGGTAAAATACTAGTTTACTTAACACATCCTTAGAACATCCTTATCAATTGAGTTTTTTCACGGTTTTTGATGAGTTTTTATAAGTGTGATTATGAAGAGAAAATGAGAGGAAAAAGAGATAAAAAAAAATTAGAAAAGGAGAAAAAAAAAACATGATATGACGTGCAACAGAAAGCGCGTCAGACCATGAGACGCGCCAGCTGGTGGAGATGCGTTTCCCGCACGCAAGTATCCCTGTGCTGATTTGCTTTCCTTTCGTAACCCGTGGGGCCCATTAAAATTTGGTTCTTGCGGGAGTTAAAAACTCCAAAAAACCTTATCCCACATCAATTAAAAGCTAGCACTTTTTTAACACTGTTCCAAAAACTTCACATTATTCATTGCTATGGATGCTCTTAGTACAATAAAAAAAAAGTAGATATTAATATGTAAATACAAATGTATAATTGTCTATTGAATTTGATAATATAATTAACTTGATATTAGTAGATATTAATATAATAATATGTAAATACAAATATTTTTTTTTTTTGAATACTATTGACCCTGTTACATGTAGTATATCTGTCCAAAGTCAGACCACTGAGGCTCAAACCCATGACCTCCCACTAGAGAGAATCACTTCATGCCGCTTAACCGCAAGGCCTTTGGCATGTAAATACAAATATAATTAACTTGATATTAGACAAATGAGTGTTTGTGGTATATTTGTGAATAATATATTACACAATCGAATGAAATATTGATAATTATTAATATTATATTTATAGCCATTATCATTTACCGCACTATCTTCACTATCTCTTCTCCTTCAACTTCTTTACTTAATACTTCGTATTGTACTATGTAGTAGTTATTAGAAGGTGGTTATTATGATGTATGTATTGAGAAAATGTAATATTTGCTTCCAAAAAGTTGAATTCCTAACTCCAAGAGCTCTCTACGCCCCAAATGCAATACTCCGTATTAATCAATAAGAGTTGTGGCTTGCAGTTCCATGAATTAAAATTTTTCATCTTCTTCTCTCCCTTATCTCTCTAATTCTTCATGTTCTTTATTATTTTTCATCTTCAGTTCCGTGACCTAAAGCATGTGTACCGAGCAAGTTTACGGTCATACGAGCGAAAGATATACTCTATCAGTTAAAAAATTCCATCTTTGTTTTGTGTTTTTTTTTTTTTTTGTTATGAAAAAACTTCTCAGAAAACCACTAATAATGTGTTTACTCTAATAATCGTTCAAATCAATATAAAGTACATCAATAAGTTAAAAGGGAGGAACATAAAAGAGAAATTGAGATATTGGTAAAATTCATAACTATTTATTTAATATTTTGAATTTAAAATATAAAAGACCGTCATACACAATTTAACATTTTTATTAATAAAAATAATTTATATTTATATTAGTATACATTAATAAAATAAAATAGCATTAAATTAAATGAATTATAAGATGCTTGTCCTGCCTACCTATGATCATTGATCACCATACCAAAATTAGTCACATAGGACAAAGAGGGCATAAGAAAATCAAGTAAAAATAGAACGTCTAAAAATAGTACCCAAAATGAAACGGATTATCGGAGAAGTAAAATACGTGGAGTGTGTAGGAAGTGGACACGTCAGATCACATCAATCACGATGCTGGCGGAAAATGTGAACCCGGTTCACAAACCGAAGAAAAAAGCGGGGTGCTGTCTACGAGCGAACCGGGACCGATACGGTGGACCGGCGGTTTCGTGTACTGGCGAAACTGATATTGCACCGATATTAATACTCTGTTGCCTCTGTAGCTCCCATCATTCACCTCAAGTTTCCTACTCCGCATCTCCGCCATCGCGAGCCGCTCACCGGCACAGGTACGCCGCCGGCTACTACATCTGTACTGCGCAGATCTAGCAGCATCGCTTCATTTGTTACCACGGATCGGAATTGAACATCCGGAGTTTGTTCATTTTCAGTTTTTGTGTGCTCTGAATCGATTGATTTGCTGATTTTTTTTTTTAAATTTTAAATATCGATTAGCTCATAGAACTGTGTCTTGCAGAGTTGCAGTTTGCCGCGAGGATTCACGTCACCGGAGCGTGATCTTCTGAAAATCCTGTCTGCATAGCGCCATGAATTCTCGAAGGTTTTGCTGTTAAATTTTTGAATTATTGAGGTTTTCGTTCATGCATCTGATCGGCATTTTGTTAGTGTTTGGAATTGTGAATTCGGAGTTGTTTTGTTCGGATTTGGTGTTCAGGTGGGAATTTCCGGGTGTTTGTCTAGGGCTCATTGGGGATTGGTTTTGTAGTTTGAGTTCCTGCAAGTATTAAGTAGTTGTTGCTGTATGTGGATCGTGATATTGGAGTGTGTTCTGTGTGTATCTGTATAAAGTTTTGTTTTTCTTTCCATGTGAGCTAAAATTGTTTGCTTGTACACTACTATATTGGTCCTGCTTGATGGTAGATAAAACATCAATAATCTTGTTCTGTCATTTAATTGGAATTAGTTAGTTTAGCTTATTGTAGTTGTATCCACATTACAGTCAATTCCTGAGCACCAATTTGTCCTTTTTTTGGCCCTTGGATGGGGTTGTGTACAAGTCACATGTTGTGGTTGCAGTTGTTTGAATTGGTTACTTTGCCAGGGTGTTCTGTTATCATCCATTTTTATTAAAAAAAATTTGCATTTTAGGTATATATATGCTGGTTTAAAATAACTTCTCTGCTCTTATTGATTGTTTATGTCTATGCCTTGGTGAAAATGTATCGTTGACACCTATCTATCCAATGGCTTGTAGTAATAATCTTTGAATTTCAGGGATCGCAATGCTAGAACGGCTTTGTTTGATGGTATTGAGGAAGGTGGCATTAGGGCTTCGTCATCATACTCTTCTCATGAGATTGATGAACATGAGAATGAAAAAGCACTGGATGGACTGCAAGATAGAGTCAATCTGCTGAAAAGAGTAAGTTTTTCTTTCTTTATTTGTCAAAAAAGAATATGTTTTACTTTCTCAGAAGCCTCTAATGTGAGTTAGTCAACAATCAGTTGATATGAATGCAATAGTCTAGCAGAAAAGGCCACATACGAACAGAACCGAGCTGAATTGTTTAATTTTTTTTGACAAGGAGTACTTTGGTGTTTAGGGTTTGATACTTTGATGTAAGTAGATGACAGAAAGAGTTCAAGAAAGAGGACGTTGGCAAGGGTTTGGCAAGAGTCATGTTTTATATAGGAGGGATTGGCGAGTCTGCCTTGCTTTGAATGTGTAACTTGTTCCTGGCCATTAGTTTATGTTGTAGTTTGATTCATGAAAAATTCAGTTTACTGAAAGTGGTGGAATTTGTCTGAAGCATTTGCCATTGCCTATATTATTTTTTCTACTTTTAACTCAAGCCATTTTCCTATAGCACAAGTGGAAAATAAGGTTTCTAAACTTCTGAGAATCGTCAACCAAGTCCTTATCAAGTTGTTATTACAGTTGTCAGGTGATATACATGAGGAGGTAGACACCCATAATCGCATGCTGGACAGAATGGTAACCATACCTTAACGACATAGCCAAGATCACAGCTTATCATGTTTCATCTTCTCAAATTCATTATTTATACATTTTCTTTGCTGATCAGGGCAATGACATGGATGCTTCAAGGGGAGTGTTATCTGGAACCATGGACAAATTCAAGATGGTGTGTTAAATTAACTGGTGTCAGTCTTATTTTCCTCACTTGGTGTGTATACCTGTATGCACTGAATGTCTATCTGTTTGTTTGCTCAAGGTATTCGAGACGAAATCAAGCCGGAGGATGTTCACTCTTGTGGCATCTTTTGTGGTTCTCTTTCTGGTGGTGTACTATCTCACCAGGTAAATGATGACGAGCGTTCGGATATCTACTGGTTTTATAGCTGTTGATACCAGATTCACATTGATCATGCTGTCTACATCACCCTCTCACAACCTTAATATCCGAACGTATCTGTAAAGATGTTTTATGCAAAATACTTTTTGAATAGTATGCCTTCTGGAATGGATATAATGACAACACTAGTGGTTGTTACCTTGTTATAGATTCCATTGCAGTTTGTTGAAATGTTTATGGCTTCAGTGAACTAAATAGAAATGCAAACCTTCCAGAATTTTGCACTGTGTGACACCTGCAAAAAGGAAATGATGATAAGCTTGTTGATAATTGGCAATTTCTATTTAAGGGCCAACTGGCTTCTGTTGTAATCTGGACTGGATCGAACTGTGGAGACATACATAGAGTTGAGTCAATATGCTTGTCTGTGTGCCAGTTGTTGAAGCTCACATATTGGAATGGCATTTTGAGATAATGGTTTCCCACTTTCCCTTGAGTTTAAATACCTATAATTGATCTTATTGAGAAGTAGTGCAAACAGAAAAGGGTTACACGGCTCGCCATTTCCCTTAGACCCTTGGCAAAAACCACAAAAAGTCTTTTACCACAAATCACAAAAAGTCTTTAAGTTTTAACTTATGAAAAATTGAGTTATATTATACGGTACGGTCCATTTTCCTTACCAAGAATCACAAATGAGTCTTTAGTTTAAGAAAAATTAGGTCATATTATACTGGTAAGGGTTAAACTTGAAACTTTGTGGTTATCAAGTTAATTCCTTGCACTTGAAACTTTGTGGTTATCAAGTTAATTATTAAACTAAAAACTTGAAACTTTGTGGTTATCAAGTTAATTATTAAACCAATTTAACCGTGTTATCCTCTTGAACCCTAAGGTGTCAACATTATAATAGAAGTGATTACTCCCGGTCATAACATTATAATAGAAGTGATTACTCCCGGTCATAAGAACTATATAGTATATGTACACACTTATGTAAAATAATTTTCTTGTCCTCCCAATATAAATTATCATTTAATGCAAGTTCAGCTTCGTGGTATTGAATTGTTATATCTCAAAACTCAAAAGATGAAGAGCTAGCTAGAGTCTGAGTATTTGAAAAGATAAATGATGGATTTAATTAATGGGGGTGTCCCGAATTATTAAATCCAATAGATAAAGAAGGCTACCGAATGATGATTCGATAGAAAAGACGTACGATTAATAAATAAATGTCGCGGAGACACTTTTATATTAATATAGTGTTGTGGGAATATTACAAGGAGATTTGTGATGTGAACATAGAAGAGATGTCTCGTTCTGGAAATTAGACCTGCCCCTATGATAACTTCACATAGCTAATTTATACAAAGGAAATCTCAACTCCCTAGGCTAAACTCGTGGTGGGCCACGTGACTAAGTCGAGGCCCATACGGTGGGCCGTAAGACCAAGTCAAGGCCCATCATTATGGGCCCAGAGATGGGCCCTGGGTTTGGGACTCCTCTTCGGCTACTCGAGTTATGCACTTTCGGACCCCGGGTCTCTATTATTATTGGGTCGTTTCCAATATCTCCATCATCAGTCCCCCACTCTCTGAGCTGCGAGAAGTCGTCAGTGAAAGAGAGTAAGTGTCCGGCCCAATCGAAGCCACTCGGGGCGTTATGCTTGGATGAATGCTTCCGGTCAACTTGAACGAAAGTACTTTGTTTGCTTACAGACCTTTTAAGCCTACACCACCAGCCTTGCGATCTAAGTCCTCTCCGTCCTTTTTGCTCGCATAATGTTGTATATATATTTTTGTTTTTTGTTTTGCGTTTGTATTTTCTTTCTTTTGCTTTTTTCTTATTGTTTGCTTTTTCGCGTTGGCGTTAGACCAAGGTACCTCAACCCTCAGCCCTTAGCACACCCGTTCGATGGTAGGCGAGATTAATCCTCGGAGGTTAAATCCCGTACCCTCACTAGGGTGTAAGTCGTTCTAAGTCGAGACCATTTGGTCTTACACTTAGAGACTCTTCCGTTCGGCGATAGGCGAGGTCGGACCTCGTACCGCCCCTAGGGATTTTAGTCGTCCTAAGTCGAGGCCATTTGACCTTGCGTCTAGGGACTCTTCCGTTCGGCAATAGTCGAGGTCGGACCTCGTATTGCCCCTAGGGAGTTTAGTCGTTTTAAGTCAAAAATATTTTTTTTAGACTTAAAGACTCGCCCGTTCGACGATAGGTGAGGTCGGGCCTCGTATCGCCCCTAGGGTACTAGCCACTTAAATGAGGTTGGCTAAAAAAAGTGTCGACCGAGAGGTCGGCCAATCTCGGCCTCTTTCCCCCTCCCTCGATAATAGACTCTTCTGTTAGGTAGTGAGTGGGGCGGGCCCCGTACCACCACTAGAGAATGTCAAGGTCAAAGCCGACGCGCACGACGACCATGGATTAATTACCCTACCTAGAGTTAGGTGTGGTCGGACCTCACAACGCCACTAGGGAGAACCAATAATAATAATTATTATTATTATAATAATAATTATTATTATTATGGGAAATAACAAATCACGCTATTTTTCTTTATTGCCTAAGCAATTCCTTTGAGTTCTTCCTTTATGAATTCAAAAGGAGTTTCAGTGCATGAGGAGTCAATCCTGTTTGAGCAAATTTTAGAGGTTCCACGGGCATGAATTTTTTAGAGAAGAAAAGAGCTTGAAGAGGATGATGCATGATCTCAAACTGCTAGTCCACCCCAGAGGATACGCCGCCGACTGTGGCAGCGGAAAGCTTCCCTGCCTGGGTGGTGCTGCCTGTTGTGGAGCCCTGAGATGACACCAGTTCAGTCTTCCCTCACGCCCGTGCCCATCGTTTCCCGTGGATTGGAGAACGAGATGACAGGCTCGCAGCGGCAGAACGCGGGTCCCAACCGGGAGCGAATCCCGCACGACAGAGCACGCAACCACCACGTAGATCACCTTCGACGCGGTGAACTTTAGGCATACGATCGTGCAGATGATCGGTCGCGAGGTTCGGAGGCCGCAGTGGTAAGCTGATGGTGTATGATTTTCCTGGATTTGGCTATAACTCGGGCGAAAAAGATTGCGGATTTTCTGGGGCAGTTAATGTAATCCCGGATAGACATCACCGGGTCCAAACTTCCCGGGGCTATAAGCGAATGCAGAGGTTCCCCGAGAGTTCCTGCTTAAAGCGAACAAATACAAAAGATTCCATGATAAACCAATATCATTCTCCCGTGATTTGCCCATTTATCATACGTTGTAAATTCTCACATTCTACAAAGAACATTCAAACATGTAGTCAGCTTTCCCTTATTTGGATAACCATCTTCTTCTTTAAGATTGCGTAAACTCCACCAGTATCCTCAGGCAACACGGAATTGATAAAATCGACCCACTTCTGCAAACTGCCAAAAAACACTATCCTGGAAATGTTGAGGTCATATGCAGATCCATGCGGCGGTGCAATATAATCGGAAAGCAGTTGGAGCGCGACATACGGCTGGCTGGATGCCGGCATCGTCGGAGGCGGTGCACTAGGGACACGTCCGGTGTAGTACAAGGCGTGCTGGCATATGGATAGCTAGAAATTCCATGGGCTCCGGCGCCGATCGATTTCCTCAATGCATTCAATTACGACATCCATGATGCATGGGGTCAATGTTATACCTCCCTCTCTGAAGACCTTAGGACCGGTTCCTTTTACAACAGATTTCCCGATACTCCATCATCGCTGGATCTAAACTCGCCATTGAGCAACCACAATATTCTATCTTCCATTGCTGGAAAATTGCAGGGATTGAAGGGAAACACCACAGGTCCATGTTTATATATTTAACATGAATTGATTTTTAGGTTTGATGATGATCCATAATCATTTGGATCTCTTAATCGCGCAGAGCAAACAAATTCAAATCAAAGAAAAACATGTGTCTCGGCCTAATAATGTTGTGAGTCTTGCAGGTGACCACCACCATGATGCCTCATCGGGTTTGAATCGAAGTACCTTGCATAATGATTCAGGGCATAGTGATGCTTCAGCCTGGAGGAATAATTCGAGTGGTAGTAAATAAAGTGGTACTTTGTGCAGGCATAATATTCGCATGGCTTTCCTGCAAATCATCTGGGTAATGTGTGAATATCTTCGTGACAAAGCCTTGGATTGAGCATAATCTACGTAGCCAACAATGCTGAAAATCTCTTCATGATCAAACTTTATCAACACATGCTTGTGATTAAGCATGCCTGATGTAAATGCCCCACCAGGACCAAAATTGTCCAAGGTTCTTCTATGAAATTAGAAGAGCGAATTTGAATCAACTAGAGCGTACCTCGACACCGGCATCTGTAAATGCGATGGTTGATTTTGCTGGAGATGTTATTTATAAGAAGCACACTCGAAATGTACCGGAAAGGGGTGGCCGAAGAGCTTGGAAGAGGATACAATGGGAGATCAACGTCTCTGGCAGGTGGTGTGGGATGCGATCATAATGGCAATCGGCCACCAGAGGATGATGGCGGCGGAGTTTCTCTCACTGCGGTCCTCTAGCACCTTTGCGGCCGCACTCACAGTTCCTTCCCAACTCTCCGTAAAATCACATATCTGACATGCAGATCGGATCGTCTGCCAATCGTCGCCATCCTACGCAGCAACGACATTCCCTTCGAATTTGAGAGTAGAAAAGGTGAAAAGTGACTGAGGGGAAGACGGATTGGAGCGCTGAAAAAACATAGGGCTTTTTTATTGGCGCTTTGGACTCTCAGCGACAGAAGATACCAATGACGTCACCGTAGTCCGGTAACGAGATGGTATTAAATTGAAATGCGAGTGGTATGAAGAATGTATTTTGTGGTTATGAGATATATGAGATGGAGAGCAAATTAAACCTGAGTGTTTAATCGGCTCTCAATGAAAGCACCAATGATGGATTTAATTAACGGGGGTGTCCCGAATTATTAAATCCAATAGATAAAGAAGGCTACCGAATGATGATTCGATAGAAAAGACGTACGATTAATAAATAAATGTCGCGGAGACACTTTTATATTAATATAGTGTTGTGGGAATATTACAAGGAGATTTGTGATGTGAACATAGAAGAGATGTCTCGTTCTGGAAATTAGACCTGCCCCTATGATAACTTCACATAGCTAATTTATACAAAGGAAATCTCAACTCCCTAGGCTAAACTCGTGGTGGGCCACGTGACTAAGTCGAGGCCCATACGGTGGGCCGTAAGACCAAGTCAAGGCCCATCATTATGGGCCCAGAGATGGGCCCTGGGTTTGGGACTCCTCTTCGGCTACTCGAGTTATGCACTTTCGGACCCCGGGTCTCTATTATTATTGGGTCGTTTCCAATATCTCCATCAATAAAAATAAAATTTGTAGACATGCCCAATCCTACAATCTTACAATTGTAGACATGCTCAAAAATGGAGTGCTAGCTAGAACGAGGATTCGGGAAAAAAATTGCAGACATGTTCAACAGTTATTCCTTTTTTTTTTTTTCTTTTCTTTTTTTTTTTAAAAAAAATTATTTTCTTTTACGATGAGGGAAACACACAACTATTACTTAAGAGCGTGCACTGAGCAAATTTTATTTCTCTGTAATTGCTCACACACTACACGGGAGAGGTAAACCACACTAGGAAAACCCTGTTCTATATATGAGCTTTACCGATAGATTATTTATCATAATTAAAGTCGTAACATTATTTAGATACAAGAGTCATGCATGTTTCATCCACTCGACTGCGTACTCTTTCTGGTCTCAGTTAATCAACATGGGCAAACCATAGTTATTCATCTTTTCCCCATTGCAATGAGTGAATAGTCCAACAACTACCATTTTGTAACGCAAATGAATTTAAAGAAAAAGAAAAGGCAGATCAATCTGCATGCAGCAGTGAGTTTTATTTTATCATGGAAAAAATGGACAGTAAATTCGGATATAAGTATGTATGCCTTCAAATTCATAATATAATAACTTGATGGTAAATTACCATTATTGTTCGGTAGTAGACTTGATTTCGAGTCTCATAAAATTCTTCACGAGATGATGAAGTCTTAATTAGTAGTATGTTATACCATTTAATACAAAAATAAAAAATGAGTTAATACCAGCTGAAATCCTCCAAACATAATGATACTGTCACGTTTAGTCATACACTTTAATTTCAATTTTTGTTTGAATACAATTAATTTCAATTTAATTTAATAAGAAATTATAGATTCTTCGAACAAAATGGCAAACAAGAATTGGGCAAGAGGATTAAGTTTCATCCTTCTTCACACACACCACTAACACTAATATTTTATGGAGCGTTTGGATAAGGTGGTTGTGTTGCGGTTTTGTTGGTTAGGATAGGGAAGTTATTAGTTTAAAATTTCAATAAGCTAAGGTAGTTGGACATTAGTTATCTACAACCTTAACTAACCTTAACTTCTTTTATCTAATTCAAATATACTTAAAATTCTGCATTAATTTAAAATTCAAACAACTAAATCGAGTTTCAATTGTTGATATCTCAGCTTACACCCAACAAGAGGATATTTTTCTTCCTTGGCTTAGCAGTTAGGGTGGTGATAGTTCAATTCATCATTGCCAATTTTCAATGGCCACCAACATCTTCGAGCTAGCTCACTAAGTAATCAAGTCGAAGTTGAACTTATAATTCTTTAGCTCAGCTCGTGGGTTGTCGAGCACTCGAGCCACTCACAAGCCTCACAACTATATATGGTTCAAAGTCTTCAAACACAAGTCCCACACACAACTATATATGGTTCAAACTTGAGCTCAATTCAAGCCAATCGAATTGATCGAACCTGATTGAATTCAAACCAATGTAACTATTTCAAGCTCAAACCTAAGCCACCTTAGCAGGTTTGGACTTAACTCGACTTATTTACACCGCTACAATAGGCAACATTACATTGATACATTTATCAAATTAAAAAAAAAAGAAATAATACCACACGGTTATTCATTATTGTCTCTCTCGCCTTCTCATATCTTCTCTCTTCCATTTTACCTTTTCCACATCTCTATCCTAGCTACCCTTTTCACATACTCTAATCTCCTTTCTTAAGAGTCAACCAAAGCCTAACAATACAATATTGTGTCATTTGCCATCCCAAGTGCCAAGTTCAAAACTTTGTTGTTTATTATAAACATTGTTCTAATATAAACATGTAATTCATACATCACTTCACAATACCAAGTAAATATATATATGGAGAATCAAGAACCCGGAGACGATTTTACTCTATATAAATCTTTAACATAATATTCATTTCCATACCAATTACCCTAAACATTTCAATAATTCCCATCATATATATGCACCAAGAATAATGCATACATTTCTCTTTACATCATAGATTAAAATGCACCTATCCTATCCTCTAGGACAAAAATTGATGAAAAACACATTATATATGAATGCTAGCTAGTTCACTCATGTAATAAGGAGCAAGCTATATATATACATAAGAATGAAAAAATTGATATTTTTTTCTTCATTTTTAAAATTCTGTGCCGTTATGCTTACTTTAATTTACATCAGTATTGAGAAATTACCCGTTTTCAATCATCATATATCTCCAAAGTGAACGAAAATTTAGGACATTTTTCAACCTTTCCGGCTACTAATTAATGCTCAGTCATGGTGAAGATAATGCAAGCTATGATGGTCAAGTCAAGCCAGTTTTCCTAGTCTAAATAAGGCTGTCGTTTCCCCTGGCATGCAGCTGGCCGGCCAAACAGTTAGTTCGATCTAGCTAGCTGCCGGCCACCCATGATGTCCATTCAACAAACAACTGACCAAGTCAGATGAATTATACTATAAAGAACATAATGGTATATATATAACAGAATATATATATATCAGGAGAAGCATCTATCATATCAAGTAGTTCAATTCATGTATTTTATATACACACACATTAGTTCACATTTCATTTCAATCATCACTCATAAAGTTGGCTCCTAACGGGAGGGAAACACTCAATTGGTAAGCCCTTTTCGATCACTATTTTCTATACATCTGATATGAAGGTCAGATAAACTGATGAGGTTCAAATCTAAATCTGTTACGAATCGAAATATTTAAGAATGGGATATATTATATTGCATCTCTTAGTTACATATATGTATGCAGCTTGCAAGGATTTAGAATGGTTGGGACAATCAAATGCATACCCACACACTCATCAAATGTTATATCCATGCAAGTGGACATAACATAGAAGGTTGCCATATACAACATCGGGCCTTAAACCGTTATAAGAAAATTTATTTTTATAAATTCTTGAAATAATATAATATATACTACCAATTGTAAAGAACATAGAAAGATGAGATGACCTCACTTATATTAAGAAAATATGGTGATGAAATCGGTTGTGAGGTTATGATTATAAGATTATTACACAATATTATAACCCTAATCAAATAATTAATTAGGGTTAGATTATATTCTAACCAAACAAAAAAAAAAAAGAAGAAAACTTTACCCGTTTAGCTAATCCGCATATGCATTCCGCCTTGTGAATCGAGCAAACAAAAATGGTGGTTTTGCAGAGAACCATATATAAGCTGTACTGTACAACATCTTGGATCAGCAAATCCTAGGACGGATCGAAACAACGTAAGACAGCTGCTAACGATAATCATGGCCTAGTCGAAGCTCCAAATCCACGCTGTCGTCGATCTTCTCCACGACGTCGTCTACGTGGCGCAAGCTCAAGCGCCAATCGTTTTCAAATAAATTTAAGCACTGGGGATTGTTATTACCGTCGCCATCGTCGCAGCCCAGAGCGTTGTAACGGTAATAACGGTGGTCCGAAAAAACCGGGCCGGAGGTGGTCGCCGGAAAATGCGTCTGGTAACTCATCTGAGACGGCGGCGGCGCTGATACCTGGTGGTGGAAAAACATGGGAACGTTTAAGGTGGTATAAAAATTATTATTATTATTTTCACTGCCGCCGGCGGGCTTGTTCGGATTGAACGAGGTTTCGTCGTTGTTAAGGTTGTTAGGTTTCCGGGCGGCCCTGTCTTTCCGGTGAATGTTCATGTGGCCGCCGAGGGCCTGCGCGGTGTTGAAGCCTCGCTTGCAGTAGACGCAATCGTAGGAGCGGCCGATGCCGGCCAAGTCGTTTTCCGGCCGCTGGGGTTCTTGATTTTCCGGCGAGTAGTTTATGGACTCCATCTTTTGTCTCATGTATATATGTGTATAGGAATTAAAGCTGGGTTTTCTTGATCTGATAGAGAAGATCAGATATATATATACAGAATTGAAGATGAGAAGAAAGAGAGAGAGCATTGATGAAGAGGAAATAATTAAGGGCTTGAATTTGCTAGGTTTAGAAAGGTTGCTTCAATGGTGGTAAAGATTGGTGAGTCAAGTCAAGACAACTTTTGGATCTTCTCTGCAGACTCATTTTGCTACAGACAGCAGGCTGTCTCTATATAATATTATATATATTGCATAAGTAACCAATTGGCATGACTCTATCCAGAAGCGATGAGAGACTCTCAAGTTTGAAATTCATATTTATATATATATATATTGTTTAATTAAACAATTTTAATAACGAAATTCTTGAGTTCATACCACTGTACATTCTAAAAATGAGAATTGAAGTGTGAAAAACTTACCCGTCAATAAGTAAATTTTTAATGCATAAATATTGCAAGGGTAAGGGTGGGGATTGACCTGGATATTTGTGTCTTTATTGGTTTATTCGATCGACTGAGTAAGAGTCAAACTTTCTTATTGTCATTTGAACTGAATTCAAATTAACTTAAATTTGTCAATTATTTCTTCTTCTTTTTTTGGTAGCTAGGACGGCACAATGCAAATTGAAAAAGATCAAAACTTTTCTCTAAACATTGCTCACCAATAGCATTAGCATTTCAAAAGTTAAAAATTATATATGCATTATTATATATATATATATATATATATATATATATATATGATTACAATATGCAATATACTATACATACAAGATAAGTCTAAATATCTAAAGGTCACGATGAGTTCGATTCTTGTCAATTTCCTCTCAATTAAGTATAAAATGTATATGATTTTTTTAAAAATATAATTTACATATATTCCGTGATTTGCAAGCTATTGAATTGGAGCCTGCCAGAATTTACCTAATGCATCATATAGTGACTACATGTTTCCCTATCATACCAAAAATAAATAAATAAATAAAAAAGAGATAAGCATGAGTACGTACGATGAAGATTATAGTTAGCAAATAGCTATACTGATGATCTATCATCAGTTAGTGTACATATAGTTAAAATAAGTTATCAGTAATTCAGAGGTAGCTTTCAAAATTAAACTTAAAATCATATCCTATGATAGTATGCATATTTTAATTTTGTTACTAACTACTCATGATTATCGACTCAATAACTCCCTATCTCATGTACATATATGCTACGAATATCAAATTAAACTTGAGACCTATATATATATATTTGTGTACAATTCAAATGATTCCACGTACCGATAATATACATATATATACACACATATTGCCCACATGAACAGCTCAATTGGTCATAAAAATAAAATTTGAGAAGAAAAATCATGGATCGAATCTCACCATGGCCGGCAGTGTGGAACAACCTCTCAAAATGAGGGACAATTAACCTATATACAAAGAAAACTGATCAATAAACAACTTAACATTTTGAAACTGTTGATATATAAATAGATGATAATTAATGCAACTAGGAAAGATGATCAACTATTTCATGTGAGTGCCAAATTATTTTTAAAAAAATCATTATAAAAAAATTTTTTTTTGAGTGATTAAAAAAAAATCTGTCATTACTATTTAAAAGTTTGCACGAGGTAAATCTGACTGTGTACAAGGCCAGTTTTCCTATTTCTGTGGGCATGTGCTGGTAAATAAGTGAGACCTTATCAAAGTATAAATAAACTGTGAATTGAAGAAAAGTGATTCGCGTGAATATTATGGAGTAGATTTTTTTTTTTGAATAATACGTAGTAAAATTTAGATCAATTATGAAAACATAATTTTGAGCCAATATAATCACAAATACATATACTAACTATTGAGTCAGGGCTAGATTAGGGCCTCCAAAATTTTAGGGCCATGTGCGGTTGCCTATCTTGCACACCCTAAAATCCGGCCCTGAGTGTGGAATAACTTGCAAATTAAGAATAATATTTTTTTTAAATGAGAATGTAAGCAAAATTTCTGATTAAAAATAGACCCGCTTTTCCTAATTCAGCTGACCGCTAATCACGCTGAACTTTTTCATGCCATGCAAAGGATTAATTTCATCTCTCTCTACTCATTTGTTTATTTATTTTAGTAATTAAAATATTTTTTCCCAAGACATGGAAATTCATATATCTGTTGGATTTCATTATTTTAAAATATAATACATAGGAAGCGTTCTGGGAGAGTGTGAATAAGAATCAAACTCTTGATAGTGGCAATTCCTGATCATGTGCAAAGCTAACAGTATTAGATCATAACATAAGAGTCTAATGCTGGGTCAACCCAATTAAGAGACAAAATGCTGGTCAGATTAGTTTTTTCATATGAGAGGAGATATTTGAATTTGTGACATCTCTCAAGGAATGAGAGTGAATGGTCACACACGCCAATCAAGTTGGTTAGTCTCAAAGTTAAATTGATTCTCTTTATTTCCTCATAAGTTTGCTAGTGTAGGTGGGTTTATAGAGTCCTGAATATAGTTCGATAAAGTCAAGAAATCTGAATAATAAAAGAATACTGTAATAAAAAAGGGAAGAAAGAAAAATGACAGCACAAACGTTGGCATTTTTGTATGGTATTGTTGTCGGGAAACAAGCACGTCTCACCGGACCATTATATTCACCGTCTCTTGTGTCATCACAGTCGCCACTCGCCATCCCACCTAGGTGTCACCTCCATAATTTAATCTATCTTCATCTATTAAAATTTATTATCAGCAATTTTCCTTCCAACAAAAATGCATTATTTAATTATTATTGACACTTTTATTTTTGTTATGACTAGAAAAAATTACAGTTATTGTTGTACATTTTCTGGTGTATATTTATATACATAGTGCTGCGGTCGCACTGACCGCACGTTAAGGCGCGGTCGTACCTGAACTGTACTCTACTATATATATATATAGAGAGAGAGAGAGTAGTGATTATGATCAATATATATATGATGGCGGCTTGTGAAGAACAAAAATGAAAGGCCAAGAGTTTGTGGTAGACATGATGATCCAAGCTGTGACCTCAGATGCATCAAAATCAAGCTTATACATGAAATTTAAAAATCACAGTGGGAATGACAACATACATATATATATGAAATTTATATATATATATATATATATAGTTACATGTCGTCCAATATTAGCATGCAATATAATATAGAAAATAAATGCATATTCCATATATGTCTGAGGATGGATGCCTGGGTTTTTAATATAAAAATGTTGTGTGAAAACTGCCTTCCACCTTCTCCTGGCATTTACTTCTCAACAGTTTATGTAAAAGGTCAAACGCATACCATACTATACTATTTCTCTCTGCCACCCATCTATTGTATATATTATGTGGCGTTTGGTAAATAGTTGTTAGCTGATTAAATTAATGAGTTTGACGGGCTGATAGCATTAGTTGATTGTAGAAAATGTTTGATAAATTAGTTTATAGCTAATTACATGTGAAATGATTTTTTTACAAAGCTGATCGAAAAAGCCGGTTTGAGCAACTTTTTGAATTTTAGCGTTTTGGAGTAACAAGTTGTTGCAAAAAGCTAATTAATCAAACATTTATATTGACTTTTTAACCAAGTCAAACAGTTAATAGTGGCCAAATAAGCTAAAATTGATTTTTAAGCTAACTATGCTGAAAACGGGTAACTGAGTTGATGAATGATTCTAATATATATACTGGTCTTTTCAGTCGAGTCGGTCATATATAATTTTTTTTGTGCGTTCTATTTTTCTTATATAATTTGTGAGCTATTAGGGTTTCTTTGTAAATAAATAAATAAATAAATTATTGGCATATATGGAGTATACATACCTTCCTCTTTCCTTGATTATTTAATCTTAATTGGCTTTGTTCTGTCCTTTTCTTTCTCGTTGCAATTTTATTTTCTGGATCTTTATCTATCTAGCCATTATTATATATCGAAGGAGATATAAAAAGATCGATAAATGTACACCGTAACGTTATATATATTATGAATAATAAGTAAAATGGCTAGGTATAGATTTCAAAAAAAAAATGGCTAGGTATAAAAATAATACTTTGTATCAATAATTTAGGGTATTAAACTCATAATTGTATGTTAAAAATTTCAAACCTTTGCCAGACTTTGAATTTCTAACTATTGATGGTCGAGCTTTAAAAAAAAACTATTGATGGTCGAAAATTAGGAAACTATGATGTTGACTTAATTGACTAACTTTTTTAATTATTAAAAAAAATCGATATTATCAATTATTTTTGAAGGGTGATTAATAATAGCGGCGAAAGAGGTAGGAAAGAATATTTTTAATGTGTAACTCGCGATTTACCTTTACAATAGCTTTAAAGACAAAATTTTATCCGTATAAGATTAGTTTGATGAAACTGGAATTACCTAAGTTAAAAAAAAAAAGTATAATATTTCCAATTGAAAATTCTAATAAAACCCATAATTGCATGTTAAGAACTTCAAATGTTTGGGGGAATTTAATATAATTTCTACTGTTGTTGGAAATTCGGGGAATACACTAAAAATTTAACTGATCAAGTTTTAATTTTCAACTATCGTAAAAGTGATTTGTCTTGTTGATCACTTTCAATGAGTGGTAAGTAACAGTGACAATTTTTTTTTTTTTTTTTTTTTTTGAATCCTCAAAGTGATAAAAGTATATTTTCAATTAAAAACTTTAAACTTCTTCTTTCAAATACTGTTTACTGAACCATTGAATTAAATTTGTGTGGGCAAATTTCTAATCACTTTTTTTTTGTGTTCTGTAATGGTAAATTTTAAACTATCTATAATCATATTCTTCTCAATATAATGCTATATTTTTGGATTATAGCACTTAAGCTAGCCATGGTATATACACACATTTACCATGAGGACTTTTTTTTGAGGCTCGAACCCACTCCCTTCCACATGGGAGTATACACCGGGTGCCGCTTGACCATCCACAAGGCCTTTGGCTATACCATGAGGACTTAATTAAGCTAGCCATGGTATCTCTCTCTCTTGCAGGCCTAGATCTGTCCATAAATACATACATGTATATACACACATATATTTGAACGTGATCGATATTTTCATTAGTTTCGTTGTGTATGTCTAATATATATGTCACTGAAAAATCAAATGTGTTAAGAATGTAACTGAACAGGTTTTCGTGGTATGAACCTGAACTAGGCTCGCTATTTAAGTGGGTCGGAATGGGGTATTTGTGCTGCCGTAATAAAGTACATGGATAATTTTGTAAATGTAGCATTAGAGTTATCTATAAATATGATATTTATTATTATCACACTTAATAAAAGATCTCCTTGACTACGGTAAATATAGGCAATTAATAAATTGTTAAACCACATAAATATTATTCTTTGTTGTTTTTCCGCCTTTGTTCGTGATCTGATCTCTTGCTCTCCTTCTTCCTCAACAAGTTTCAATCTTTCTAATTCAATATAATGGCAAACAACAGTCAACAAAATTGTGGGAATGACAGTACATAGAGTGTGCTAGCTAATTAAAGTGGTGATTGTAGAAAAAATAGATGTTTTGATGTTTGTGTTTAGACCCATCCAATATCATCAAGACATGATGTTGGATGACCTCGTCAACAAAATTGTATGATTCACGAGGGTATTATTGACTTTGGTGGGGGACAAAAACAATTGAAGTAGTTCAAAAGAATTAGAGGAAAGTAACATATGAATGAACCTCTTTGTGGTTGGTCTTTTGCATGACCTTCCATTTGCTCCAAATAGGAACCGGTATGTCCATGTTTGCTTTAATTAGTATATGATGCTTTTTTTTTTTTTTTTTTTTTTTTTTTAATTCATGTTTCTTTTGACCAAGTCTCCATTATTCTACTATGGGGAGTAGACAACATAATATGGACTTGTAGTTCTACATTTCTATACCTCTAACAAAAAGCTAAGGTTGGATTTTGTCTCAATTTCAGAGTCTTAATGAAGGAGGTGAATTGCAGAGTAGGTATGTCGCGACAGTTTAGAGGTCAGTCATAATTATAGGTGCTTATTTGTCCGTATTTTGGAGTTTTGGTGAAGAAAGTGAATGGCGGAGTATGTGTGTCTCAACAACGTGTAACTAACCTACATGTCACCCTAAACTATAAGTCCCAATTGGCCTGGTCTCTATTTTAGTCTTGGTTGATGAGGTAAATTGTGAAGTATATGTGTTGTCTACAAGTTGTTCCAAACTACAAATCCCCATATATATGCCCATATTTTGGAGTACGTCTTGGTAAAAGAAGCAAATTATGAAGTATGTGTGTCTCAACAACTTACAAGTTGTCTCATATTACAAGTCGCCTACCATTTGTTCCTATTTTGGAGTCTTAGTAAAAGGAGGCAAATTGTGTGGGGGAAGGGGGGGGGGGGGGGGGATCAACCAAGCAAATGGTGGGGTGTGTCCTCTAAACTCCCTTCCTTTGAATTAGTCAACTAGATGAATTATACTATATCTTGAAGCCCGGACTTTACTTCTAATTAGTTTATCATGTAATAAGGGATTGATATATATCGATTTAGGTTAAATTAAAGTTAGTTTCAATACTTTGATTATTTTGTTTTTCATTTTTTATTTTTGAATTCAAAATTGATTAGATGGATTTAGACCTTGACTATTGAAAATGTCACTATTATTGGTAACACGTACTTACATGTTTTTATTGTTCGGAGGACTAAATGTGAGTTTAAATTCAGTGATAAAAACAACAAAAGAAAAAAAGACATAATAAATGAAGAATCAAAATTGAAATATATGAACCCTATCGATTGATACACATGTAATTACAAACCCTAAGTAATATTTGTATACAAATAATAGTAGATATATACCTGTTATCAAAATGTACACCATCTAACATGATTACATATATGATTATTATATTAATGAGATCAATGTTGAATTGAAGTGGATTACAATTCAATAATAACGTGAGTGGTTAACTACTCCTACACTCAACCTAAACATCTGTCTTGGCCTATATATAATTTAGTAAGGTATTACTATGATCAATTGTTCATATTATTGCTTAATCAACACTTTTTTTTTTTTTCTACAAGGAAAATCCACGACCACATTCGAAAGTATGTCTTAGTATATTTCGCTATTATATTTTATAATGACTCACAAATTACATAAAATAGGTAAATCGTACTAGAAAAATTCATGCGACAGATGACTCGACAAAAAAAATATATATATTAACAATAATCAGATCCGTAACTTTTAAGTACAAGATTATGTTCCACCCATTTAGTCAGTTATTGCGGGTCGCTTAATATAACCCTTTTGTTGTCTGCATATGTTGTCTTTTATGGTTTAGTGAAAAGGAATGTGCTAATATATTTTTTTTTCCTTCAATTAAATATTTAATGATCAAAATATCTTATATTATATGATATGAGAACCGTATCACTCCCGGCCCTAAATTCATATTCTAATATGACAACTCCTTTATTGAGTTTGCACCTACTCAAAAGTATTACTTGATACATACGTTTTTAAATTGAAGAATTGGAAAAATATTATATTTTTATATTTTTTTCTCCATTGAATTTCACTGCTCGTTAAGTTGCAACTTGCAAGATCTTATGTAAAGAAATAATTATATAATATTAATTAATTAATTTTCTTCTTCTTACTAGCTTAATTGTATTTTTTTACTCATATATTTTGTTCAAGTATATATTAAAAAAAAAATAGAAAGGACGATTGGATTTCTTGACCATGAAGACTCTCCTTGGTTATATATCTTGCCAATAAGTCAGCAGTCAACGCAGTCAAGTCTAAAGGAATGAGTAGTTTAATCCCTATGGTTCAAATGGGGTTTGAGATCAATGGAGATCCAACGAATCCAGTGATGGGAAATATACCCTGGACAACTCGTTGAGTATGTGCTCGGTATGTACTCTTAGGGATGCAGGGAACAATTCTCGATCGGATTTGACCTGATAAGATTCTTGACTCGATCTAAAGAGAGATTATGAGAATGAGCATGTCATAAGGATTTGAAGCTGTATTAATTTATAAGAACGCCGATCATACTAGTACATGCAGAACACGTGACGAGCATACCAGATGGTCGGCATGTGTTACCCTCCTTTCCTTATAAATAGAGCATTTGTTGCTAGAAGGAAGGTTGGTGGGTGGGGAGGAGGGGGAGACTTCCGAGAACACTTCAAAGCTCAGGACGCTCCGACCTTTAGTCTTGACTACTCAAGTTACTATATTATAATCTCCACTCATACCTGTATACCCGATGATATTTACTATACACCACCCAGTATGGTCATGAGTTACGAGGAATCATCCTCCTTTAATCAGCCTATCAGCCAATTTTGACTTATTTGACCACTATTAATTGTTTGGTTAATAAGTTTTTTGTAACTTTTCCAAAAATACTAAAATTTAAAAGACTACTCAAAGCAGTCTTTTTAATTATCTTTTTGAGAAAAAAAATTATACCAAACAGCTAATCTATCAAACAACTTTCTACAATCAGCTAATGTTATCAACTAATCATACCTTTTAACCCAATCAGCCAACATGGCCTATATGATTCAAATGTTTGTCGGCCTAGAATGATTTGCACTAGTAATAGTTTATCTTTGACATATGAAATTGAAGTTTAGAGTTTAACTTGCGTAGCGATTTTCTTCGTGCAAGTTATTGTTTACTCATACCCCATGACCCCATCCCTCTTTAAACTTCAACAAGTAGGTGGAACATGGAAGTTAGAAATCTGATTCTTGCAAACACTCTCTTCGTCAAAGTTAGCTTAGTCACACATAGTCTTGCTAGTTTGCGGGTTATTATACAAGAGTGGGGGTTACTTAAGTAGTAGTTGTGGATATTCCTCGTCACTTAAAAAAATTAAAAATTAAAGCTCTTTACAACTAGAGGAAACTAAGAAAGATTTGAAGGAAACAAAATTTCCAAGAGAAACCAATTGCATTGTGGTGGAAGTCTAACCAAAAACTGTATAGTATTCATCTGTTCCTTTTTCATCTTCTTCTTTCTGTCTTTCACTGCAGAAGTTGCAGTGTGCCAGAAAACAACTAAAAAAGAGGAAACTAATAAGAAAGATTTAAAGGGAAAAAAAGATTCCTAGAGTAACCAAATGTCTGTATCTCTTTCTTTTTCATCATCTTCTTTCTGTCTTTCTCTGCAGAAGCTATCTATCTGCAGAATGCCAGAAAATTAAACAACTAAAAAGAGGAAACTAAGAAACATATATAGGAAGGGGGAAACAAAATCTCCTAGAGTACATGCACTGAAATCCAGGACGATAGACGAATAATGCTGGCCTGGCCTCCTAACTCTATCACCCAGCATCTGATATATAATCCTTGTGGCGGGGCACGTAGTTTGAAACATTTTATTAGTAATTGGTGTCTGCTCCTTTCTGCAGGCTCGCTAAAGACCAAGCCATGGTTGGAAGCTGTTAGTCTGCACGAGGTAATAAGAAACTAAAGCCTGAGTTTTCGCGAATGAGAGGTGGTGGTTCAATGTCTGAAATGTCCATCTGATCCACTGGCTTGGATAGATCATCCACTGAGAATGGTATGCTGCAAATTAAACACACCCAACAAGGCATCAGTAGTCATCTAAGGACGAGATTTTGCATAAAAGGAAATGGCTATGTCTCAAATCCAACCTCGAATCATCATCTAGCAGAAAAGAACTGCTGACAGCATTGTTTGAATCTTCTGTCATTAGCACCCTCATATTGGATATAACCTGTCAAAACAAACCAAGAATTCTGATTGGTATATGCTCGAAAACTGGCCACTATGATATTCCCAAAATGATAGACATGCTTCTTGAAGCTCAGCTCAGTGTGTAATCTTAACAGTCTCGCCATTTAGTGAAGCAAACAAATCATAATATACCTTTGGGCAATTATATATTTGATATAAGCAGCAGGGGTCGATATGTAGAGCTTTGAAGTTACAAATTCAGGAAGATAAAAAAGAGGCAAATAAGGTCTTACTTCAGGGGAAAGACTGTGAGTGCCATATTTGTCGTCCCAGTACATTGTGCTGATTCTGTACAGCTGTTGTATGCTAAGCACCTACAAGTGATGAAATGTAAGAACAAGATAAATCTCGGACTTGAGCACGTTGTTTGGAGGATGATATACAGGCAAAATATACTTACAGGACATAAATCGTGGCTTATCTCATCCAGCGTCTTCTTCGGTTTCTGATGTATGACCTAACATAGTAACAAAAAGGATCACATCTCACAGGCATGTGATTTACAACATATGAGCTGGGGTAAGTCCAATATTTCTAAAGCAACGGTATGTTTCCATTTCAATCTTAAATTACTCTATTATGTGAGGATAAAGGAGATTGGAAATTTTGATGTGTAGGGGTAAAAAGAAAGTGCTTCACCAGAAATCCTATTGCCTGTCTTATATGTTTGAGCTCTTCCCATGCAGACCCTGCATACTGTCAAACATATTTTCTTATTTGAGAGAGAACCGGTAAGTGATTAAACAAAGTGATCTCAACACATGACTAGAAAAGAGTTACCTCATCGGTTGCTTTATAGCACCAATGTTCAAGTTCAGCAAGCCCGGCCTTGACATACTCACCATTGCTAAATGAGCAGCATTCTCGTCTTAGCAAGAGACTACAACCACGAGAGATGGGATAGAATAACTAATCAGCAATAGATATAGATGGTGACAAAAGAGATGCTTATCAAAAGTCTGAAATGGACCTGTTGAACAATTGGACATTGATGAAGGAGAAAACTTGTGTAAAAACTTTACGAACTAGAAATGGAGGCACCTGAAATATGGTGAGCAAATGTAAATTGCATAGAGGTAATAAAAATAACTCATCCATAAGTTTAATTCAGAAGGAATCCCACCCAACAATTACAGCAATAGCTCACAAACCTTTTAACCAAAGTTTATAAACTTTGGGATGATCATGTGCCTATGAGAGATATATAAAACTTGTTGGTTCAAACAAGGGTGCCAATGAACTTCCGAATGGTAACAAGTATTAAGGTTGTTGCGGACTTGTAATTGAGCATGAAAGTATAGAGAGAGTGATGATATTAACTTATATATGCATAAAACAAGAGAGGCATGCAGTATTTCTTGATCAAGTTAAAAAGGCAAGGAAGAGAAAGAGTAGAGCATAAAAGAAACATCAACAGGCTAGACAAAGTTCTTACGTGATTGGCTTTCAACATGTCCAAAAAATTTGCAAGGCTTTTGACAATTCCTTGCCAGTGAGCAATAAGAATTTCTTGAGCCGCGGCATTTGCAAGGGCACGTGCAGTTCCTTTAATCAAGCTTGCTCTGGATATCCTTGGGGCCTAGTTCAATCATTGGAGTATGTCCATGAATAGGTTCAGATGGAGCTAATGCCCGATATTCATACTAGTTTTTATTACAATTCCTTAACAAAAATATGCAAGAACCTGAATGCATAATCCAAGTAATGGAGAAATCTCTTTCTTCAAATTATCACGGATCATTCCATAAATCTTTTCCACATAAGCTGTCAGCTGCTGCTTGAACAGAAGTGCAGGATATTTGGCTTCAACTTGGCGTAAGGTATCCACTCCAGTAGCTGAATCACCATCAATAAGAGAAAGGTTGACCCCTTGAGGAGCTCCACGAAAACTCTAGAAAATATAATGTTAGCTATTAATGTGTATGCTGAATGACAGAAGACCACATCCAAATTTTGAATACTTTTACCTGCGTCATTCTCCCAAAGAGAGTTGCTGATGTTGATCGCCGATGCTGTGGAGCTATCCCAGCAGCCCCACTAGCTTTCAGTGTACGTTGAAGCAGAAGCAACAAAGTTGATGCATTGGACAACCAATAAGCTAAGATATCATTGTTATCCTGAGTCTTCAATTCAGAAAAGTAACTCAAGTTTTAAAGATCCCAGTGTATTAAATCAGATTCAGCTTTGCATCATATTTATATTTACTCTTTTAGCTCCTACCTCAATAGCTTGGCCGATGGTTTGTATTATCCTGTCAAAGATGCTGGTCCTTTCAACTTCAAATGACCGCCACTGCCTAAGACATTTGTAGATAATGCAAGCAGCAACCGGTCTGCCCTTAGAGAAGCCCAGATGCTGTGCAACACAACGGATGAGCAAGTCCTGATACTCCTGCTGTTTCTCATTAAGGGATTTTTGTGGTCTTCCCTCAACCTCAACATGTTCTCTTGCATTCAGTGAAGAACTATGAAGATCCTGTAATTATTTCCACTATTAGTCAATAAAAATATGATGGGCGGTGATCTACAACAGAGAAAATAATGAAAATATTAAACTTACTAAGTTACTACTAGCAGTACTTTTTGTGCTTTCAGTCCTCTGCCATCAGTGAAAAAAAAAGGGGATAAATAACTAAATAGAGTTCGATAACCAAAAAATAAGAAATTTGGTTAGAGAATACCTGAATGACTGATGATCTTGAGCGTACTGACTGCATCTTAGTATTTTGTGCCATTGCTAGAGCCTGCTGGCGAAGGACTTTATTTTCTGACTCTAAGTTTGTCATCTTCTCTTCAAGCCTATTTGAAAAGGACAAGAATCACATTATCTGTATCCTAAAATGTCCAGGAATGTAGTTAGTTTGATATCGTAGTACAAAGACATTTGCTCGGGGGTTTGAATCCCGTCACCCCCACCCCCAGTCAGGTGTACTGGTAAAAAAAAAAAAGACAGACTAAGTCACTGTTGCAATGAATTCGTTTTGGTATTAGTAAGTTTTACTTGTCCAAAATACAAGGGCAAAGCCTCATGTTTTAAAGAGATATTGACAGTAAATATATTGATAGTAAGTGTTAATTTCCAGAGATAAAGCTAATCATGCAATCAAATGATAATAACCTGAATTTTCATGTGAAGGTTAACATACCTATTGAGTGATTCCTGAAGTTGTTGAACTTTTTTTTCAGTTTCTTCCAACTTCTGTTGCTTTTCTTCATTTGACTTTAAAGCTTCTTCACATTTACTTTCAAATTCATCCGCCCGTCGTTTTTCAGATTGCAATTCATCCTATTTAATAAGTACCAGCAAACAGAGAATCGCATATGAGTTTAGAAAGGCAAACATGTTTAATTTTTATGCGTGTGAAAGGGGGATCATACTATAGTGATTATAACCTTTATAGTGTCCATTTCTGTACTTAAAGACTCGATCTTTGCAGTATCTTCAACAGCAACAGGTGTCTCTTTGACAATTGAAGAGACTTCTTCAATAGCTTTCTTAGCAGCTTCCTTTTCCTTGCTGAGGAGTGA
Organism: Ipomoea trifida; assembly: GCA_003576665.1. Classification (NCBI taxonomy): domain Eukaryota; kingdom Viridiplantae; phylum Streptophyta; class Magnoliopsida; order Solanales; family Convolvulaceae; genus Ipomoea; species Ipomoea trifida. Next base: position 17,874,007 of record CP025657.1, read on the forward strand.
AGTTGTTTCCTCAACTTTGCCGTGCATAGACTGTATGGTATTCTGCAGCTTTGCAATTTCTGCCGCCTTTGCCTCTTCCAAATCTGTCTGCATGTAGTTGTTAAGTTTGTCAAAGGGCAGACACAGTCAAGATCAATCATCCGCATGATGAATGTATATTACCCTTAGGCGTTTCTCCAGTTGCACGCGCCACGTAAGTTCTTCAACCTGTTTTTCAAGCTTGTCCTTTGCTTCTTTAAGCGCGCCTGTTTCTCTTGCAGCCTAAAGATATAAGAAAAGTCGTTAGGTAGCTCACATAATGAGTTGATTTTCTTTAATCAACCAAAAAAACAAAAAAAAAAAAAAGTATCCATATGCTGTAGAGGCATAGTGCTTCGCATTGTCAAAATAAATGTTTGCTGCTATGCATGTAGTAACAGAACAAAACACAAGTTATCTGATGCTTCTGCTTTAGCTTTAAAAAGTAGATTAGATGGATCATCCTACTAATCATTTGAATAAAAAAGTTGGGGCAAGCTGAAAAGTTGGAAAACAAAAAAGGTATCAGTCGTGATCCAAATTCTACCATCTTTAGTTTTCGAAGCTCTCTCCTTGCTAACCTTCCCCTCCATCTGCATTGTGTTACAATTGCTGCCCTTATGAGTTTCTTGTAGTATGAATAGGCTCTATAACCGTGCCAACGGGCCTGCAAAAAATTGCTTCTAATTAACGAAGGAACGGATTTCAAATCCAACCTTTGAACCAACAGAGAAACCAATAACTAACTTGTATGATAATTGCAGCCTTGTTTTGATTTTTGAATCTGAAAGCTTTGCGTGCAGCCATTGCCCTGATCCCTGTCTGAACAGTTATGACTGCATCTTGAAGATTCCTGTAGGACTTCCAGGCAAAGCGTCCACGCAAATTTTTCTGTATTTTGAGAGAAGCAGATTCCCTTTGCATATGTTCAAACAATTTCCAAGCAATCCGGCCTATTAAATGTTGGAAGGGAAAAAAAAATGTAAGCTATCAAGGACTAAGATAATTTAAAGGAAACAGCTTCTGAAGTAGAGAGTTCAAACCTCGACATGAAGATTGCAGAGTAACTGCAGACTTTTGTAAAGCAAGAAAGTATTTCCGAGCAATATGAGTTCTAATTTTCCTTTGAATCTTCTTGGCTGCATTGCTTAGCTTTTGTGCCCTCCTTGCATCTAGCTCAGCCATCTGACCAGCTCTCAGAAAAACTTTTGTCTTACCAATCTGCATATTTATAAGCTCTAAATTTAAGAGACAAGAATCACAAGTCTGAGGCCATATTTAAATCTGTAATGAAAGATTATATCACAGCAATAAACAATAGGATGTTTTTCTGTTGGGACTGCGAGTAGTGTCAAACAAGTACTAGTTTAATAATGTTTCGAAAAAATGAGTTATCTGATATTGTAGCTTGAAGGTAACATTCATTTCCCTAAAAGCAAAGAAAATTTTAGATAACCTGAGAACCCGCAAGCCCAGCATTGTCCAAAATCGTTTTGCATGCAGCTTTTTCTTCATAACTGTCAATGAGCAAATCAAAATAAAGATTTGACATAAGCCTTCAAATGATACTCAATGTAGCATACAATTACAGTAATCACACTGCAAAATATTAATTTCTGAATATTAAGATAAGAACTGTTATTACCTTCCCTCCAATACCTCTGGAGCAAGAAGACCAAACCGATTAAGAAATTCAAAAAATGTCTTACGAGTAGGGTAGCCAGCACAACTAATTCTAATAGCCTCTAGGACACCCTGAAACGAGGAGAAACATGTTTCAATGAGTTCAAAGTGATAGAAAATTTTCAGATGCACTCTGCAAATGCCAATGTGTACTCACACCGCAACGCAGTTGTTGCAAGATGTTGACATTCTCAAAGATGGCAGGTTTTAGTTGATTATTCGGCTTCACACATCTGATGTAATGAGGTTCGGTGGAATTCAGAGTCTCCATCAGTTGTTGAAGTTGTAGCTGCAGCAATCAAACTGGAGCTATTAGGCCTTCGACCTACTTATATAATGAATGACTTATATGGTTGATGGCAAATGCTTTATGAAAAAACATTTATAGGCATGGCATATCCACAGTTAATACTACGTTACCTTAAAACGAGAACCAATAGATGAGAACTTGGAAGATTTGGATGATTTGTTTGTCTCCTCGGGAAGAGGAGGGAAGAGGCCAGCTACAAATGAGCATTTAGAGCTACTCAACAAATCTTGATGCTCAGGAACAACATAGTCTTTGTTCTTATCTAAAAATTGATCAGATTGGTATAGAACCTGGCAACAAACAATCAAAACCTTTTAAGCACCAGATTGACTTTGATTCTTACTTTATAGAAGGTACATATTGCGCATACCTCTCCGGCATAATGAGAAATCGTGAAGTCAGTACGGGACAGTTTTGGTTTGATAAAACGCTTGTGGCTCTTGAATGTCTGATACAGCTTTTGTGAAAAAGTTTCGTGAGTTGACTTGGGGAACATACTGGAAACAAGATAATTAAGTCCATCAAGATAGAGAATCAATAGAAGATTTTGGCTGCATGTATCCAAAATCATATACTGTAAAAAAAAAAAAAAAAACAATCAATGCACATCACAGTATATGTTAATTGATAACATACCAGGCTTCATCAAGAAGAGCAACAACGCCCCCAGGTTTCTGTAAAGGGAAGTGCAAACAGATTTCATGAAAATCTTACTTCAAAAGGTAGAATATAATAAGTGTAGTAGAAGGGCACAGAGCACACGCAACACAAGGAATTCCTTCTTATTGACTAGCACATGCTTGCAATAGACGAGGAATAAATACAACAAATATGAAAGCATTGGTTATCAAAATTTTCACTACCGAAAGTAAATAAAGGAACCTTTTCAATAAGATCTAAGACATCTTGGTTATCAACAAACTCAATATAGCTCCAATCGATCTCTTCTCTTGTGTATTCCTCTTGCTCCATCTTGAACACGTGCTGAAATAAATCACAGCAATTTAGGTACCACGTGAGAATAGGGGAAGTGTGATATCTTTATATATATATATATAAAATTCCAGCTACTATACCTGATTAAAATGTTGCTGCAGCTTCTCATTTGTATAATTAATGCAAAACTGTTCAAAGCTGTAGATCAGCATAACTACGAAGTTAGCCATAAAACAGGAAATTAGTTATACAGATTTACTTACATTGTAACAATCATAACCTACCTATTACTTTTAAAACTTTCAAAACCATAAATGTCAAGAACACCAATTAGTGACTTTGAGTTTGGATCTTGTCCAATTGAGTTGTTAATCTTGTCCACCAACCTATCAATTATCAATCAGTAAAGCATGTACCCTTAGTATCATAATAACTTGTAACAGAATATTGTAAGCAATTTGAGTGAAAAACTAGCAATAATACCAGTCAAATAAACGACAGTATATAGTCTTAGCTAAACCATCCCTACTAACTGCTGCATTTTCAGGATCAAGACTTCTCTTGATAACTTCTTCAGGAGTGACCATCACACGCTTCAATAATGCGTCTTCTAGCGCAACCCGGTCACACCTGATAAAAGAATTATGATAAATGAATCACTCAAAAAACAAAAGGAAAATAGTATAAAGGAAAAAGCTGTCAAGGCTTTGTTCATACATAAGAAGCTCTGATGTTGTCTGAAGATGGAATTTCGATTGGTCATCTTTAAGACAAGATGTATCAGCATCTTTTCCCTTCGTAAATTCAATATTACCGAGATGAAGAATGGCAGCCACAACTCTAAAAATTGCTTCCTGGGGTGAGAAAGAGAGTAACTTGCTGATTCTGAATAAAGATAAAAGGGAAAATAACAGATGTAGTGGTATAAGAAAATACTTGATCGGTTTCACTAATTCCAACAACATCCATAGCCCTTCTTGTTGCAAGATAATCATGAGCATCACTTACACCAACTAGCTCATAGCAATTTGATTGATTCAAGTAATGAAAAGATTTAGGATTCATTAACTTGTATCTTTCAATTTCCTGTTAAGATTTGAAACTGTGAAAAAACATATTGTCTATCAACTCATACAATTATGAAATGATGAGAGAACGAGAGGTCCAGAATAGAAGATCCAGATGGAAGCAAAGTACCTCCTGTGGTGCTGCACAAAGAAGGTAGAAACAGTGATAGTTCCGCTCAGGATCTGAAACCTGGCAAACACGAGATCTCTCAAGGAGATAAGTTCTAATAGCTGCTCCAGATATTTTTGCATTTTTGTCAAATTGAATCTCAACGAATTTTCCAAACCGACTGCAAAAATATAGCTGAATCAGAAGCACAAAAATAGACTGCTAGACTCTATCTTCTTTTCCCCTTGATGTAATTAAATTAGTTAATCACCAAAAATGCATGACTCTAGCAGTATCTGACCTGGAATTGTTATTTCTAACAGTCTTAGCATTTCCAAATGCTTCAAGTACCGGATTTGACTGCATATACATCATTGAAAGTAAATTTAAGAGGGCAATACGAAAAGTTTATCATAAGAAGAACCATGAGCTAACAGCTTGAAACTCCTTCCCCAAGGATAACAGAGCTTTGAATAAATATGAAAATGATTTTAAGATATTAGTAAATCATAACAATAGGTACATGTATGTATCCCACTAACTATTTACAAATTTTGAGCTCTCACATCTCTTTATCAAGGCCTTTGTCTGGCGTCTTCTTGTTCATCATCTCAAAAATTAAGCTTATTGTCACTAATTTGGTTCAAAAGTTACATTTCCACTGTCATAAGCTCTTTTAGTGTAGCTGCATATTTGTTACTTCTTCATCTAACGAGATCACAATCACAAAATGTACTTCCAAAATTTGTACATATGAAGTTCATAATCAAAATGAAATAGGAAAAAAAAACTAATTCCACATTGATTTATTTCATTTAATCCTACCTAAAAACAACGTTTGGATTGTAGCTCTATTGCCTTTTTCTTGACCAGCACCCATCACGTTAGAATTACCATATTTAGTATATACAGAATATATAATAAGGCCGCCTTACTTCCATATGTGGAAAAGAGATTCAATCAGCATAAACATAGGGGGATCATTCCATGTGTTAAAATCTTAGATTGGGCTATAATGCACATGGGCCAAACAACACTAAAAGATTGAATCCAACCAATTAGCTAGTCTAACCCATGGCCTTATAAAACCATATATTCTCTTATTTTGATCAATGTGGGACTCTTAACACCATGGTTACCTTTACTTTGAAACAAGACAATGGCATGTGTTCTTCAAACACAGAAGACACAATAAGTCTTTAAAATAACCTCAATGACTCTTGAAGATGTAAGGCCAGAAAGAGTTCATAGCAAGCTAACCTCGAGAACTTGTTGTTCTACAGTCCGTCCTTCAGTACCTTTGCGACCACCCAAATACGCAAGGTAACGCATAAGCATTTTGGTTGTTTCAGTTTTACCAGCTCCACTCTCACCACTTACCAAAATAGAGTTGCTTTTTCCCTCATTCATCATTGCCCTGCATAATCTCAAGCAAGTGAGCATTGCATCATTTTATGCAGAAGAATAATAATAAATATAATGTGAATAGAGGATCACCTGAAAGCAACGTCAGCAATTGCAAAGACATGGGGACTAAGTTCTCCTAGACCTGATCCTCTGTATTGTTCCATCATGTGGATATCATATATATGAGGCAGTTTTTGGAATGGATTAATTGCGATTAGTATGCTTCCAGTATATGTCTGCCGAAACATCAGATTATTATTTAATATATATGACAGGGTCAGCAATAGCTGTGCTAATTCACTGCTTCTTCTCACCATTGTGAACTCAAATGAAACAGCGATCTAAATATAACCATCATCTTACATATATTTCATTTAGTTGATATCTTGATTTCAAGTTCTGCAAGACCCCAGGTTCATGCAAATATGAGAGCTTGGTCATGTCATCAACTCCTCCAGCAGGAGCATCCTCATCTTTGGGATAAATTTTTGATAAATTTGAAACAACCTAAATGAATTGGAAGCATACAGATGAGCAAGCAGATGCTAGCCAAGTAACAATTCTGCTAGAGAAATTCAACTGTTAAGTTCAATGCTCCTAGTGAAATGCAAGATAATATGCATGATGAGACCGTCACACCCTAGCTCAAGTCCCGCGTTGGTGTGGCAACCTCAATGTCGTCAAAATAATAAATTGGACCTAAGGATTCATTTGCAACATGGGCTAACCATATGGGAACATGGTATTTTTCCCAAATTCAGTTTCTCAAATTTCTCTGGACTGAGCTAGGAAGCAAAAACTTCATTACACTACTAAACTATGTAAGGCCATACTAATCCAGATCATAACATATAACAAAATGAATTGACAGAGGAATGTTGTAATTGAGATTCTTCAGACTCAACAATATAAAATCAACAAAAATGCAGATAGTTTTTTGTATGCATTTGAAGCCTCCCCTTTGATGTATAAGTGAATTTTTAATGAGAAGAGCGTTCCAACGTTTTATTTAGGCCGGTTAGTCATGGCTTATCTTTTTTGGGGAGGACAAGTTGGAACCTTTAAGACTGGTTGGGATACTCAAAGTGCATGAGTACATAATTAAATGGAGAAACTCAAAATACCTGTCTCCCATCAGTTGCATCAATAGTAACTTCTTGTTTATTGATCTTTGTAACACGTCCATCAACCCAAGCGACTGTTGGGTCCTCAACCCAAACCTGAGAACCTACTATAATATTTACTGGGGTGCCCTGCATTAAGTTTGAGGTTTAGTCAGAATATGGAAATATCTTCTTTTTTTTCCTGATAGGAACATAGAATGCATCTTTTTTTTTTTGAGAAAAAGAACATAGAATGCATCTTTAATTATCAAAACTTTCATATACAAATTGATTTGCTCGTTAGTAGCTAGACCTTCCCATATCGTTTTGGTTATGTGAAATTCCTTAAATTTATATCATTTCCAAATTCCCTCTTTATGATTTCAAAAGGGTATACTTAATCATAAACTAAAAAAAAAAAAAAAAAAAAAAAAGAAGCAACACACACACACAACAATAAGCAAGCCCTTTCTCCTGATTCCGGCAAATTATCATTGCCTCCTAGGCCCACATGGTCAGTTGGCTTATGCCCAATAAACAAAACAAAGTTTTAGGTTCTGTATTCAGCTGAATTACCATGATTTATATCCTTACAAAGGTCTAGGCTATTCAGCTTAGTTGCCATGATTTACATCCTCTCAAATGCTCTGTATTGGGGATTCAATCGCTAGCTATTCCGGCAAATGTATTCCCTCGTGACTCAATTTACTGATTCGCCAAACAAATTTTCCAACGACGGCAAAGAAACTGAGAATTTTTTGAAACAAAATTGTTGCTAGAAAGGAGAGAGTCGAGAAGAAACATACCATTTCGAGAATGCGAGTAGAAAACCTCAGCTAAACGACCGAGCTTTTTTTGTCTCCGTTTACCTTGCCGGCGGTACGACGTGCCACATCTTGCAATGGAAAATTGGGGTTGTAGGGGCGACGATTGAGATCGCTGCTGCGCTTGGGAGAAAGAATCGATGATGGATTGGCGAAGAACACGTACACGATCGATCTGCGATGGAATGAATGTGGTGTTGGAGATGGATGGAGAAAGAAAGATTCTTGGAGCAGAGAGAGAAGAAGACGCTGGGAAATAGGAGTCTTTGAACTCTTCGCTTCATTCTTGTGGTCACTCTCTTCTCTCACCTCTGCATATGTGTCCATAGCTCACGTTTTTGGCGGGGGAGGGAGTGAACAATGAATTGAAGCGCCATGAGAGAGAGACGTTAGTTAGTTAGTTATTCCTGTTCGTTGTCAAATCTTATTCCTCCCTTGCTTTTCCATATAATTAAACATACTTTTATTTGTTTAATTCATAATAATATAATATATCAATTCACAAGTAATTAATCTTGTTATGTTCCATTTATTTGACATTTTTATATCATATGTTATATGTTATGTGATAAAGAGAAAAATGTTGGAATTTGGAAAATATCATTATAGCAAATTATTATTTAATGACCATTTTAATACGTTGATGAAATTACGATATTTATATTGATTTAATGATTCAATATTATCAATTTACTTGTCTGTTGTTTTAGAGAGAGCCAAAGAGTTTTATCAATTCGATTCATCAATAGTATGACAAATCACACGTCAATACACACGCCAAGGAAAAAAAGAAAATAGACAAAACACATGAAATTTGCGCTATTGCGAGACTACGATAGTACGAAATCAATCCTACATCACTTTTTACATGCTATGTTTATTATTCATACATCAAATAAAATTAGTTCTTCACAAACAATGACAAAGTTAGTATATATTGCATATAAATAGTGAAATTTCTCTATACATTTGAATATACTTACACTTTTTATTGAATACGGACTTTATCATTTCATTACTCATCAAGCCCGATAGATTCTCTAATCTAATCATCAACACCTCGAACTTAGAACCCAACATTTACATTTCTTCTCAAAAGGTTAAATCCTCAATCCTAAGGATCCCACGCTACAGTCCAACAGAGTATTAGGTATAATGTAAATCATGATAACTCACCTAAACATAGAGGCAAGACCTTTAGTTACTGCGCACAATGACCAACATTTACATTTCTATAATAAATATCACAACTTTATTAATTGATTATCTATAAGATAGTCATTTGTTGAATTATTGATATATCACAATTTTAGTATTATTTTGATGTTAACGAGTTTTAGTTATTACAAAGTAGCTAGTAAAGAAAAAAATTAGAAAAAATAGTCGAGTGATTGAGAATTATTGTTGGGCGTTGATCAATAAGGCTAAGTTTAACATCCTATGGCTGGAGCTGGAGGATTGTTGGACGGAGGTCAGTAAAGAGCTTAGAGCTAAATTCATCATTTAATGTCTTGAATAATATGGCGACGATCTATAAGAAAATAAAGTTGCGCCTTTAACTTTTGCTATTATCTATAACTTTTGATGTAAGTGATGATCTTAACAAATGGTATCAGAGCCATAAACAAGTTTCTCCCATTATCTCAACAGAAATTCTTTGACCAAACGCCCCTTAAGGTTTTAAAAAAAAAAAAAAAAACAGGAAAGGAAAAACAAAAGGGCCCAGAAAAGGCGTTTGCTTCATTTTCCTTCTCAAAAATTTTCAGGAAAAAAGGGGAAAAAAGTCAAATTCTTGGCGAGGAAGAAAGGCAATCTCTTTCAGCAGTTGCTACTGTTTAACACAGTAGTTAAATTCACAGCGCCGCCATGGGATAGGGAGCTAGAGACTGGAGGCACTATCTGGAGAAGTGGAGAACCGGGGAAGATTTATTTGTATGTATATGCGCTTAAGTTTCGTATGTAGAAATTGATATGTGCGTGTATAACGAAGAATTTTCGCGAATCATCTCTTAATTCGAATTCCAGAGTTCATTTCCGTTTGGTTTACTGCGAAGAGTATAGCGAAATTGTATAGTTTTGACTCCGATTCTTCGAGAGTTTCAGATATGGCTCCGCCCTATTCGACGGTTTCTAGGCAACAACCGCGGCTGCGAACCCGAACCCTAACCCTAACCTTTATTCCGGGTCTACCTAACGATTTAGCAGCTCTGATTTTGTTATTCATTCCTTATTCTCATCATTCGCGCTTGAAATGCGTATGTAAATCGTGGAGACTACTTTTCGCATCCAAATCCCTAATTTCTCTACGCTATAAGCTTCTCCCGCCACGTAGATTCTCCCATCTGCTCTGTATATTCCCGGAAGATCCTTCGATTACATCTCCGTGTCTTTTTGATCCTCATAATCTTGCCTGGTGCTTATTGCCTCCTATGCCCTGTAATCCTCATGGCTATGGTCTCTGCAATTTCACCTCCATTGCAGTTGGGCCTCACTTGTATATTCTAGGTGGTTCTCTTTTTGATACCCGATCGTTCCCGCTTGATATCCCGTGCCCGTCCTCATCTGCATTTAGGTTTGACTTTGCTACGTTGTCGTGGGAGTCTCTGTCGCCCATGATCACGCCCCGGGGTAGCTTTGCTTGTGCTGCAGTCCCTAATTCTGATAAGATTCTGGTGGCTGGGGGTGGTTCTCGGCACACTGTGTTTGGGGCTGCTGGGAGTAATGTGAGCTCTGTGGAGATGTATGACATTGGCAAGGATGAATGGGTGCCATTGGATGGGTTGCCAGGGTTCCGAGCAGGGTGTGTTGGATTCTTTGTAGGCAATGGGGAAGATAGAGAGTTCTGGGTGATGGGTGGGTATGGCAATTCAAGAACCATCTCAAACGTGCTTCCTGTGGATCAATACTACAGGGATGCTGTAGTAATGGAATTGAAGAATGGTGGAAAGTGGAAGGAGATTGGGGATATGTGGGAAGAAGGAGAGAGGGGAAGGCTTGGGAAGATTGTTGTTCTTGAGGATGAGGCGTGGGATGCTCCTGCCATATTTATGCTCGAGAAAAGCACTATTTTCAGGTAAAGTTGCAATCTTTCTGTAGTCTACCTATCAAATTTCTCACATTGTCACATGAGTTGGACTAGTAGTACTACCTTCATGAATAGTTACTATTGAATATGTGTAAATTTACTGTTAGAATGCAGCATATGGAAACTGTGCCATGTTTTTCTTGATTTTGCCAAATTGTTTGGGCTTTATTATTAAAAGATCTTGTGCCTAACGTGTGGACTTCCCCAAGTTTTTAGCTTGATTTGGTCTTATTGGGTGGTTTAGGTATATGACAAGAAAATTTGAGTAAGTAGCAGTTGCAGGTTATCTTTGGGTAGACTTCTAGGTTTTGTTTCAATATGATCTCTTACCTGTCTTTAAGTGTTTTATTTTAGTGCCTAGCACAATAGCACTTTAATTAGCCTTAAACTGTTGGAACTCATGTACGAACTGATCTGAAGCAACTATCTGTACATCAATTTTCTCTATTGTCCAACAGTGTGATTTCTCCACAAAGGACTGTTAACCAGAAGGTCCAGAAGTGTGTATTTGATTGTAACTGGAAGTTTTTTTTCTTTTTTACGGGTATTAAATGTATTAAAACGTCAGCAACAAAGAGTTTATGTCCAAACACTTTCTGGCTTTTCGCTCAAGTATATCTTTTGCTCATGATTAGCTCGTATTATTTGGAAAAAAACTTGATTATAAAACCCTCTTGAATATTTTACAGGTATCATAGGACTCCAAACCGCTGGTTGAAAGAAACAAGTTTACCGAAGAAATCCTCTAATGACAAGTCAGTCGGTTTTGTTGCATTGAACGGTGAGTTGCATGTGATGACTGCTCTAAATGGGACCAATTTGACACAGTGCCAAAGTTCAAGGCAGCATAAAAGGCCAGCAACACTATTAACTCAAATATATCATCCGAAGAAGAAGCTATGGAGATCATTCACGACGAAATCCCCCTTTCATCTTCCATTGGATTTCAGCACCGCCATTCTTTGCACAGTTCGTCTGTAGACTTATGTGGCTTTCGTCGTTGCTATTATGTATATACTTGGAACCATATATGTAATTCCTGTTTACTATGTTGCTCCTGATACTATTTGTGTATATACCATAGTGCATAGCATTGATAAGTAATGAGCTTCAAGAAAAGATGTTTCATTGGTACAGTTCATATGAATAGGAGATCATAAAGTGAGATTTACTTAGCGTACACCCACGAATTTCTTTGTCACTCAAAAAAGAAGAATTGAATTTATTCTTTTGCAAGAATATTTCATATTACACTCTGAGTTGTTACAAATAGCATGTAGCTAAGCTGGACAAAGATATGACAAAATGAGCAAAAAGTTCTTGTACTACAAACACGGTGGAATCATAGCAAAAGAGAAGCGGCCAGCTTTTCCTTAAGCTGTTCGACAGCAGCGCCTTGAGTCCGGATAGAGAAAGTGTGAACAACCTCGTCGTTTTCAGTCACTGAAACGGTAGATTCATGTGCCATTACCTGATGTTGTCTAAATGCCTTCACGACTCTTGAAACCGGGTGAGCATCCAAAGAGCAGCCTATTCTTATGACTGCATCATCGCGTCTCTGACAAAAATCAATATCCGGGACAGCATTCTGCCTTTGTGGACCGTCTTTCATCTCCTCCCCGGCTTCCATGGCCCTAATTTTTGCCTGGAGATCGATGATGTATGCAATTGCATCCCCGAGCAGAGATGCTTTATCCATCTTCGAGATAGTTGGAACGACAGCTCTAAGTGCATAAAACCGCTGGTTAAGCTTCTCGCGCCTCTGCCTCTCTGCTTCCACGTGGTTCAGTGGCTCTTCTCTCCCATTGGCTGGTTTTCTACCTCTCTTTCTTGGTTTTCTCTCGTTAGGCTCAAGTGAAGCGTTTTCTTTTGCTAGTTCAAAGCCAGACATTATGGCCTGTGAACTTAAATCCCCACCGATTACTTGATTTGCCCGTGGGGGCAGTTTTCCGTCACCATCATCACTTCGATACCCATTTGATGAGTTCCCAAATACTTGATTATTACCTAACGATTGTAGCTCATATGAACCAGAAGGATAACCCGGCTCTTCTTCCGCCTTTGGTGGATAACTCGTGTTGATAGCCCCTAACTTAGAACACTCGAGACTAAGTTCTCGCCCAAATATTTTTGGAATTGCTTTCGTTTGCGAAGCATTAGACACCACCACCATCTTTTGCGCCATCTGAACAACATTCTGTTGTTCAGGAACCGACTTCAGAGAACCGAGCTCCACAACCCCTGATTTAAGTGGAATAAACACCAGTGTCTCAAACCGAGCCAACTTTGCAAGATGGGACCTTGACTGATAATGCTCTAAACAATTTTTGGCATCCGAAACCCATATCGTTCTACCAGAATTGAACGATTGAGAAGGGCTCGAAGGCTTATCAAACGGGAACACAAAATGCATGGATGTGAGATAGAACATCTCCACATCCGAAGCCGAATCCAACTTCCCCTCAAACCTATCCTCCTCAGACCCCCCAAAGCAAGCCCGAACCATTTGAAGAGCTTGCTTTCTCTTATCTCCATCGATGCCCCCGTTCTCGTCTTTGTTCTTCCTCCTCATGGCTTCTGGGCAATACCCATCACCCCAAATCAAGGCAGACTTCCCAGATTTCGACTTTGCAACTTGCCAGTAAATGGCATAAGTCCAATCACACCCCTCAACTATCTTCTGCAGCCCCACCTGCAGCCCCAAATTCCCAACTGAGACACTGAACTCTGAGTTCATGTTATTCACAGCTAACCAGGTGAAAAATTCCACTGCTTCACTTCCCAAAACCCCTCCCATCACAGCCCTATCCTCTTCATTCAGACAAAATTTCTTCTTCCCCATCATATCCAAACCTCTCACTTCCAATCAAATGATCACAATTCACAACCTCTTAACTACTTCCATGCCCAGAATCCCATCCAATCTATACAATTCCCAGAAATCTTGAAATTCACAATGGGACACCTTATCAACAAGAGCAAAACTTTGGTCCTGATTGGTAAAATAGTTAGCATATCAGTCAATTTTGGCTTATTTGACCACTATTAGCTATTGAATTTGGTTAAAACATCAATATAAGTGTTTTGTTAATCAACCTTTTGTAACTCCAAAGTGCTAAAATTCAAAAATTAGCTTTTTGAGAAAAAATTTATACCAAACAGCTATCAGCTAACAGCTAATTTTACCAAACACTTTTCTACAATCAGCTAATGTTATCAACTAATTATACATTATAACTCAATTAGCTAAAAGCTAACAGCCCATTTACCAAACAGGCCAAATTTGACCCAATAGGGGCTACTTCAAACTCAAACAACCCTTTCAAAGACAGACAAGAATAAAAACACAGACTTTAACAGTTCAATAGCTGGGTTGAAGCAGATTTACCTTAAAGCTGAACTGAAATGAAGAAAAGCTTGATTCTTGAGGAATGGGTTCTTTTCTCTCAACTCTTCTCCTCAAGTAAACCCTAATAATTCAGTGGACGAGAATGAAGTGGGATCCAAGAAAAAGGACAGGGAAGGCTGTTTGTGGAGAAAGGTTCAGTGAATCACAGAAAAAAATAGATGCTGTGACAAGATATACATATGAATTAGGACCAAGGTAGTTATGTTTTGAAAAGGATGGATGGTGCATTTATGGTTTTATGTACCATGAATGTCGTCGAAGGTAATTCGCGTTTTACACGTGATTTCAGCAGCCACTTGTGTGTTACATGAGTACGAAGTATTAAATGTCAACATGAGTGACTCAATTAATAAATTACACTCAAAGATGGAACCAAATATTAACAACCACAATGTGAATTTTTTTTTTAATTTTTTTTTTTGGAATATGGATGACCATTGTTTGATTTGAACCGAACTAAAACACTGTAACAATTAAATCGTAATTGAAACAGTCCAAAGGTTTCAGTTCATTAAAATCGAGAATCGAAATTGCAGATTCTAGTTCAAAATTGATCAATTCTAGTTTTGAACCAAAAATAAAATAAAATAAAATAATTATTAAATTTGAACTGTTTTAAAAATAAAATTTACAATAAAAATAGTTCGAATCGGTGATTTAAACCAGAATTGGAACCAAAACCTTCCTAAAAAGTTCATATTTTGATGTATCATTTCTTGGAACCGTGAACCAACGATTTCGAATCATAATCGAACAATAGTAATACCTACTTGTGGCAGTCGTGGAGTCCTTAGGACGATAGATTTTGTCTTTGCACCTAAGTACATAGTATTAAATGGTACTCCGTATAATTTAGTTGTCATGAGTTTTAACATTCAACAATTATAATGTTATAGTCACCCATAAGGTCATAAGGGGTAGTCGAGTAGATGAAACATGATTCTCATAATTTATGATTGTTTGGTAAGAGTCTTTTTATTGTGATTTATATAGATACTAGTTCAAATACGGAAAGTGCTTTCTGTGCGATCGGTGCGGATTTATCATTAGGTATGTTGTATGCACAAATGCACCGCACAATATTCCGATTCCACTCTACTACCAAACATACAAAATACTTTCACCTAAACCCATTACAATTATCAAGTATTTGAAACCCATTTCAATTTCGATTTCGATTTCGATTCTGATTCCTATGTGCGAAGGCAAACACACCCTTAATGTATTTACTTATGTTTTGTGAAATATGTTCAATGAACCCATATTTATGAAAGCCCATTAAGATAATGGAGTGATGATGTGGGTTGGCTCATACTCTGAGCCCATATAACAGTTAAGATGCTTCAAGTAGGCCTTTTGTTTTTGTTATTCAAGCCCAAAGTCAATCGTATACCCAATCTTTGGTAATTGTTCTAACTCAATATTTTCCTAAAGCTAATTCAAGAAAATTCTTTGCAAATGATCATAAAATATTATTAGAAGGATTTAGTCAGCATTTGAAGATATGATTAATTGTTAGTTTATATGAAAATTAGATGTTAATGAAAACGCATTTCATATAATTTCGTTGTAAATGAGAATGCAATTTAATTTATGAGCTTTGAAGTTATTGTCTTGAATTCTCAGATAAAAATGTAATTTAATTTAATTTAATGTTAGCTTATTAGTCAGTGAGGCCGTCGTAACTCGTACGACCACATTGACGGAGCCGAAATTGTGAAATCGTGGTCGTGGGTCCCACACCAAATCCAAACTTTAATGGTAGTCCACACTTTACATGTCATTGAAATCGACCCAACCTTGCTTACTCCATAACCCACTCATATATATAGAACCCAAAAGCATGCTAGATGATTCATTCACGCTTTTGTATTCTTAATGCATTGATTTCACTATCAAAATAGTAAAAGTTGATGAATCAGAAGGCAATGTTTAAGTGATCAAATTATCAGGGAGAACTTTTGGCAACTCATCCTTGAAATACATTGTGGTCTGTGCACTTGATTGAATTTCAAGAAAGATATGATAACTTCTTAACCCCCATTTAACGCAAATTATATTGTGGACCATGATCATAGTTGATACTGCAGTTGTGTTGAAAAGATACTGCAGTTGTATTGAAAAGATACTGCAGTTGTGTTGAAAGGAAACTGCAGTTGCACCGAACAGAGACCGTTCATCCGTTCAACACAACTGCAGTATCCTTTCAACACAACTACAATATCTTTTCAACACAACTGCAGTATCCGTTCAATACAACTGCAGTTCTAGATGGATGACACGGCCTCAGTTCCGCGCAACTGCAGTTCCCTTTCAACACAACTGCACTATCAGTTCAACACAACTGCACTATCAACCATGACCCATGGTCCACGGTATAATGACGGCCCATTTAAGGTTTTAATAAATGAAACAATTTAATTTTAAAAATAAAGATATTTCTTAAAACATCTTACATTTTACCGTTTAATTAGTTCTGTATGGAAGGTATACTAATATTTATAAATTTGACCTCGTAATTTTTTACCCGGTCTGGTAAGTTTGAGATCACAATGGTAAGTGATCCTTAAAACGTTTGTTTAATTTATACAACAATATACAAATAATGTTAATAAGTTAATATTGTGGTATAATGTTGTAGTTATGTTCCAATCGAATTTTTAACTTTGGAGTGATTATGATGGATTTCACTAGGATTCGGAAAGCGTTAGTTGTGGTACCAAAAAAGCTGCGCTACAGCACATTAGGACAGGGCTTAGAAGAACATGCAATGCATGCATGAATGCTCACTATATACATCAAATCTTTTGATCCCTAACTTTTATCAACCACACATTCTAAGAATTCATCATCGTATTCGTATACCTTGTCTTTACATGCATGGCATATTTGCACATGCGGTCCCAATTCATTCCACTACTGTCGACTAAAGTTTTCAGTCTCTTTCTAGTTTTGCTTTCTTAATTAATAACAAGAAGTCAAAACATATTTACGATTACCCTAGCTTATACATGAAATTAAAATTAGAATCGAAATAGAATTAAATACCTAGTAACTGGAATGGGTTTTGGTAGATGTATTTTGCATGTTTGGTAGTACGTTGGAATTGGAATGATTACCAATATTGATGCTCATTCGGTGATGTATATAAACGGAATAAGTGTTTTACAAATATAAAAATAAAAAATCAAGGCAATTGATCTTAAGAATGACGATGAAGTGAGTAGGCAATGCAGTGAGGGAGTCGATGGAGTGGAAGAGACGAGTGGAGAGGCAATGAAATGAGGAGGGATATGATAAGACTGAACTAATGGAATGATACCTGATTTAAATTAGATTATGAGTTTTGTAATTATAGAGGTAATTTAAATCCTATATATTCCTATGTTTTAAAAAGTTGTCAACTAAACAATTTGTATCAGTGGCTTTCATTCTCATTCCTTGTGTCTAATTAACCTTATTAACCAAACACACCTTAAGTCTTTTTTAAGACATGAGTACTATGGGGCCATTGAGATTGGAGCTGAGTGTAATCTTTTTTGAAAGGGAACATGATATTGTCCACCTCTTCACAAACCGAATGTGGGTACATATCACTCTCACCTTTTAATAAGTTAGACCTTCGAAATCCGTACACTCCAGACTCTTCTCAGCACCATATATGTTGCTTTCAACCAATTAGCCCCCCTTGGAAGGAAAGTTGTGGACACATACAACAAGTTAAGCATGCATAATTAAGGGAAGAAATAAAAAGAAGATGGGAATATTACATTACAATATGATATGCATGATAGATAGATAATGATCAAACTTAACAAATGAAACCACACACAAAAATAAGCAATTAAGAATAATACATCATGGGATGGTGCTAATAAGTGGTGTCATCACTAGCTGGCCTCTCCACAATCCTAACCGGAAACCCACCCATCATTTTCGACGTCAAGTCCGCCGTGTAAACCGGCTCAAACGCCTCTCCGGTCGCCGGAACCACCGTGAACCGCCGGAGAACACCCGCCACCACCCTCTTCATCTGCAAAAAAGCCATCTCTTTCCCCAAACAAACCCGGGGCCCCGCTTGAAAAACAGGATACGTAAACGGGTCTTTCCCGACGAAAGTATATTTTCCGGTGACCGGATCCTGGTCCAGCCACCGCTCGGGGCGGAACAGCCGCCAATCCGCCCCCCAAACCTTCTCCACCCGCCCCATTGCATAGGGATGGTAACTTACCCTCGTGCCCTTCTTCACCGCCGTCCCGTCCGGCAAAACGTCGTCCTGAATCGCCGCCTTTGTGTCCACCGGCACCGGCGGGTAAAGCCGCATAGTCTCGCAGAGACACGCGTGAGTGTACACCATCTCTTTCACCTCATCGTACACCGGCGTTTCGCATTTCGCCCCCGCCGTGATCTCTCTCACGATCTCCTCTTCCACTCTCGGGTGCTTGAAAATTAGCCAGAAAAACCACGATAACGCGGCGGAGGTGGTGTCCCGGCCGGCGAGAATAAAGCTTATGACGATATCCGTAATAAACTCCTCGTCGGAGTGGCCGGAATTCAAGAACCGGGATAAGAGATCAAGAGAATCAATCGAAATTTTCTCCCCCATCTCTCCCTTCTTCTCTCTAATCATTTTTCTAGCGAATTCCCGGACCTCCCCGACCACTTCCCGGAGCTTTTTCTCCGACCCGACGTTCAAAATCCGTTTAATTTTCCAAACCAACGGCACAATAGAATTAAACCTCTCACTACTGATACGTACAGATTCTTCAAACGCCACCGCGAATTTCGCCTCGGGGAGACACGGTAACAGATATTCCGGGTCGTACCCGAACGCGATTTTGCAAATGTTGTCAAACGCAAACCTCTGCAGAATGTCCTGAAGATCAAGAACGCCGCCGTCCACGGCGGCGCCACCGCCTGCGCCGCCGTGTGCGGCGGCGCCGGCGAGAATCGGGACGAGACGCTCCGTGAGCTCCGTATCCACGACGATTTCCACGAATTTGCGGAGAGATTTCATGTTGAACTCGTAGCTCGCTAATTGTCTCTGAAACTTCCATGTCGGTCCATCGGTGTTAAAAATGCCCTGACCCATTAAATCCCTGAGGGCTTTCTTGGAGATTTCCCCTTTTTGGTAGACATGGAAGTGGGTTTTGAGCATGTGTTCGACGTTGGAAGGGTTGGCGGTGAAGACTTGGACATAGCCGAGAGGGCGGTGGAGGACGAACGTTAGGTTTCCGGTGCTGTTTATAACCTCGGCGATCCACTGCACGCGGCGGCGCTGGTTGGCGAGGATGGAGAAGAAGGAGCCGATGATTGGGTAGGCTCTGGGGATCTTGGTGGATTTTGGAGGGAAGAGATTTTTGAGAGTTTTTGTGAAGTTGATGGTGAAGAGGAGGAGTAATGGGAAGGCTAGGAAAGTGGTGAAGAGGATTAATGGTGAGATTATTGAGATCTCTGTCATTTTTTTTATGGGCTTTTGGGTGCAGTGCAGTGTATGATTACCCGAACTGATACTTATAGCCTTGTGTTTGTTTCACTTTTTGAGTCAGTCCATCATTGCAAGAAATGATTGAATTGCCCAATTTAATTTAATACACGGAATTGTACACTTCTGCCCATAAAGAGTTCGTTTTAAACCAAAACTCTAATGTTGGAATCCACACACCGTCGCTGGATGCAAGTATTAAGTGTGCTTCTTGCCTGCTCAGACCATCTAGCTGCACCATATACTATGAGGATCGACATATTCACATATTATTCAGAACAACTTGATACATGTTGCTAGTTAGTATGCAAGCAAGTATAACAAAAGTTACATTTTTATTACTCATTATAACTTCTCTAATATTAGAGTATAAAAAGTTAAATATTTATATTTTTTTAATTGCCAATTCTCCATCAAATCCAAGTACATAGAATTGACATTTTTAATAAAAATTGATGATGATAAATCAATTTTGAATAAGCGTTATCGACTTATCGGCACGTACGTGAAAACTTTTTCCTCCTACTTATTGGCTTGCAGTCTTTTGCCCATTTTATTTTTAAATGGTCGCTTGTTCTAATCGTGTGGTCCTGCTTTTTCCTTCTTTTTTTTTTTTTTTTTTTTTTTTAATCAAGTCTCTAGGCATATCTCAATAAGACATAATATTATATGTATTTTCATTTTTAATTTTAATTTTTTAATTCAATATGATGTTGAGGTAGCATACTTTATTGATTAAAAAATAGATAAACTCACATACCACTCTTTTTGTTCATGCATTTTCTTTTCTTAATTATTCAATTCAATAAGTTCTGGAGACAGGAGTTTTACTTTAAGAATAAATTTATCACATAGTAATTACTATGTAGTTTCTTGTACTTGTTTGCTTCTTAAATTATTAAAAAAAAATCCCTAGAAAAAAGTAATTTTTACTTTTGAAAAAAAAATTATTAGAATATTTCTTAGTTGACGTACAGTTACATAGTTGTCAACTCGAATGTTCACTTTGAGTGAAGCTCACTTTATTATCCTAGTCAGTAAATAACAACAAAAAAGTAAATTAACTTAAATTATCAAACTAACTTGTTCAGCCAATAGACAACTCTCTCAAGAAATTAAACTTGAAACTTCGTCTAATAGGACATGTGTCATGCATTGTGGTAACGAGTGACGAAGATTGAGTTTGTTGTTGTTGTTGTTGTTGTTGTTGTTGTTGTTGTTGTTGTTGTTGTTGTTATTATTATTATTTTATCTATGCATGCATGCATGGAGCTGTAAATTAAATGACTCATCTTCACGTGTATCGGTGTATGCTTGTCATCCTCTCATAGGAGTCATAGCCAACTTTAACATTATCAACCAATTAAAGGCAATTTTGTTGCTTTGCATGCAATAATTAAAGCCCGTACTTTGTGTGATTTGATAGATATTTTGATATTAAACTTTTATGTTTTAATAAGGAATGGATGTTTGGTTTTCAAAAAAAAAAAAAAAAAGGAATGGATGAATTCTTTCTTTTAGAAATGGTGTACTGGACTTGAGATAAATCGACTTGGTGGAGCGGAGCACGATGAATATGGTTGAACTCGGGACCTCGTGCTCTGCCAAGGCCAAGCCCCGTACTCGACCATGGCCTGGGTCTTGGCCCCTGGGTTGCCAAGGCCGAGCCCTATGTTGGGTCACGGGCTCGGCCTTAGTCAAGTTTGTTATAACTAATTTCCTCTTTTTTTGGGCGGGTACTATTAGTATAAATAGGAGTGTAATTGTCTTGTTAAGACATTATGAACTCACTTGTAATACTATTACATTGCGGAACAAACAATCATGATTGTCTTGTTCAGTTTGAAAGATAATAGCACGATTATCTAACAACGAAAAATTAGACAACTATTTTCTTTTAATTTGTGTTTAATTTGATGAATATTGAAAAATTTAAAACTCTTTCGAATAAAATTAAATATAGTTTCGCCTCATAATTTAAAAAAAAAAATCTCAAAAGAATTGAAATAAGTGATTGAGTAATACATAATTACAATTTATATAATAATTATATTGTTTGCAATTATTACACAATAATACATTTTATCCAATATACATATTCATATAATAACTATGAATTTCTTTCATTTTTTTTTAAATAAAATCAAATATTATCTCAGCTTCAAAGTAGGCAAAATTGGTAGCAGCAATAATAGGCGGCGCACGTGGAACCTACGTTAGGTTTATCCCAAAAGTTCGCCGCATTACACCGACCGGCCGTCGCCCACATACTAGAGGCCATATATGTTTATGTCGGTCAAATTAATTATGGCGCACGCAATTATATATGTAATTAAGAAGTTGTTAATTCATCATAATAAAATCATTAAAAAAAACTTTCCAAATCATAATTAAACAATACTTTTTCGTACTTCACCCGCATAATGAATCTAATACAATCACTAATCATATTGCGTTTCAGAGGTTAGAGTTTAATTCTTACCTATATTAAAATAAATAAGAGCTTAATTAAGAAACCGATCACGTAAAATAAAAGAGTATATATTCAGATGTGGTGTGAGGATACAGTTTAGTAAAGTTTTGGTAGGTGGTTTATGGCGATTTATATCGGGAAACTGTAGACCTTGGTTTAATATACAGAATTTGACTTCATAAAGTAGAGAATTCAGGTGCATATGCGTATAATTATATAACTGATGACACATAAACACTTAACATAATATACAAAATTCATGTTCATTATATCGTACTTGTGTGTGTGTATTACGAACATGAATTATGTGCCTTATGAAGTCAAATTTTATGTATTGGACCAGGGTCCACAATGAACTGTGGATCTTGGTCCACGATATAACGATTGGTTGTTTATTGAGTCATTTGAGTGTTGAGACTATTTATGTGTCAAGATATTTTTGGTGCATATAACTTAAACCAATAAGATAAGAGCTCGTGTCTAGCTTATTCAACTTGGTACATCGCTCTCATCAACTACACCATGCAAAATGTGCTATATGTTGTGCATGCCTTGATGCGACATGTGTCTCGAGCTGAATTATTTTGTCACTTCCTTTTGGAAGATTAGATTGTTGGGCCAGACAATTCAATGTACTAAATAATTTAGTCGAAACATAATTTTATAGTGGTAGAGATATTGAATGTTAGTGCAAATTATATTATTAACCTTGCATTATTGTGGATCTTAGTCCAAAATACTCTGTAATAAATAGTAAAGCCACATGTTTATTTTAAGTTGACCCTACCTGCATGCATGATATATTAAAGTGATAGCTCACTAGCTTTCAGTGCATATACCTTTGTGGTACTTTAATTACAATCCAGTAATCCACTTCCAAAACCAAAAAAGATTTCCCACTTCATACAAAAGTGTAATCATGCATGTGCTTTACTATCTCTTACACATCAGGCTATTCCACATACATTGCAAAAGCAAAGCCCACTTTTCTGAGTAAAAATAATCAAACTCTGCAGATGTGATCCGAACTAAATCTAAATTAGTCTGCATATGTGATCCGAACTAAATCTAAATTAGTCTGCAGATGTGATCTGAACTAAATCTAAATTAGTCTTACAGTAATGAGATATGGAATAAGCAAAACAAGGGGTTTCATTTAGCAGAGAAAGAAAATGTTAATTTGGAGCTCATGCAAAAGTTCATCTGTATTTACACAAAAGAACAAGAAAGAAGAAAAGAACCTGCTATCAGGAATCAGGACTGAGCTGAGAATAACAGTAAAAATCAATTACATTGTAATGTAATCCAATTGCAGGGTCACTGGAGGGGTTTTAACAAAACTGTACTGTTGAATGACAAAGAAAACTCGATTTCTGTCGTGTCTAAATCCAAACTTACTTGAAGCAATTCCTTGTCCAGTGAATGAATCATGAATTGTGTTTGGAGTTTCACAAACCCCGTGCATGTCTTCATCTTCATTTTGGGTTTCGGTGAGAAGACAACCTGGGATCCACTCACGTTGAGTAAGTTAACAAGGTGACGTTTCTTGGCATTCATGCATCTGAAGAGCTCATTATCATTATCATCAAACCTTCAAAGCCAAATCATCAGGGGAATAAAATCAGTGTTTGAAAGCAAGGATGATAATTGAAAAAAAAAAAAAAAACTGTAGAAAGCAAAGGTGTGGGTTGCTTAGTTACATAATATTGAGTGATCAAGGTGAAATGTAGATTTTCTCATTCTTGAAGTTTAATACCAAGGATTTCTTGGCTGCTTTCGAATCACAAAACCGAATGCGATTATTTTCTACCTGAGCTACAGTATGATTCTCAACTATGCCTTTTGACCCTTTCAACTTGAAGTCGTCTTTCTGCAAGTCTGATACACCTGACCCATCACTGTACATTTTCCTATATTGTTCTAACTGAGCTTCCAAATCTTGCGTTTCTTTATCCTTCTCAACAAGCAGATCATTAGCCCTCTCCAATGCCTCCATGTCATATTCCGCTTGCTCCTCCATCATTCTTAAGTGCTGCGATGCCTTCATATGAAGTGCTGCCTTCTCCTCTTGCAATCTATTGATCATAGCCATTGCCTCATTTGCAGCAATAGCAGCAGCATTTCGTTCTTCCTCTAATTCCTTATATAGATCTTTCAATGCCTTCTGATCATGTTCAACCTGCCGTTGCAATCTATCAACCATACTCTCACCTTCTATTTCACTCAGAATAAATCCATCCCCAGATTCAGAACCAGACTCGCTTCTCTCCAATGAGGTTGTCTTTTGAAGCACATGTTTCCCATCAAAACTAGAACCATCACTTCTTTGAATGTCATCGTGATGATCATATGCCCTATTTTTCAAAAAATCCATCTCGGGAGCAGATGCTTGAAGTAATGATTTTGCTTCTTCTGCAATTCTTGGTGAATCAGCGGAGGACACGAATTGTTCTGCAGGCATGTGATATATTTCACCGTCTCTATACCTCACAGCTGAAGCATCAACTAGATTCATATGGGTTGGTGTTTCCGAAGCACGATCATCTGAATTACCAGTTGCTACTGTGGTATCATCGATCACTGAATTATGTCCTTTGTGATTGCTGTCAGTCATATTCACTGTTGCCAAAACATTTACAAACAGAGCAGTCAGATGAAAGGGAAGTAGGATTTAGCTAATTCTCATAAGAAACCTCTACAAGTATTAGTTGAATTTGGAGATAAGCACATAAATGCATGTAATAGAAATACAAATAATACAACGTGAAGGAGAAAATGGTAGCTTACAAACTTCCGGTATTTTCACAGCAGAGGGTGAAGAAGGCAAGCTGGTAAATGGAATACAGTCTGACAGTGAAGAAGGACCAGACATATGAAAGTGGGAAATATTGGGCTTAGAAATCTCTCCTGATGCATGAGGAACTTTAGAGACTCCGGGCAATTGTGGCGTGTCATCTAATGGCATAGCCTTTGGCATTATAGGAGAATGGGGTTTTGGATTAAATGGTTCCCAATCAAGTTCCCCCAAGCTATGATTTTTGTGTGAAATCAGAATGCTGTCCTTGTTGGCATTGAGCTGCATTGACTGGTCCAAATCAAATTGGTCAGGTTCAGCAGATTGGCGAGTCTTCCCTAGAGCTACACCATCGGTCGATGATTTCTGCACAAACGTTTTGGCAGGATGACCGCCATTTCCAGAATTGGAAGAATTTGTTCTACAAAGTCCATAATATCCACCCTCATCATCAGAGGCCACTTCTGACTCAGAATCAGAAGTGAACTTCAGCTCTGTATATCCTACATTTGACAGATGGTTAACACCAATTTTCCCTGGAGAACAAGGTGACTTTGGCCCAGAAAGTTGATCTCTAATCTTCTTGAAGCTATCCTGCTTGTTGAACTGACTACAACCTGGCGTGCGAGGCAGAGGAGACTTGACACTAGCTGTAGAAGCTCCACACCCAACTGGAGTTAACTGGACCAATTTCTGAGGACTAGAGCGAGTTTTCCATGACTTGTTACAACATGAACAGCTCCATGGCCCCAAAGAACTGGCTAGAGGATTCTTTTTCGTATACATATCCATCCACGTTTTATTCATTGTTAACCTATTCTCCGCAGCAAGTGACACAAAGCATTCTTCACACATTCCACGAACATCAGCAAGATTGCCATGAACATGACAGTAAACTAGGGATGATATCTCCTCTCTATGGTTGCTGCAAAGTAGACTCTGATAATATCCGGGTTTCTTGTTCCCAAATACATGATCAAGCCTCGAGCATAGTAGACAAGGTGTTTGCAATTCACAGTAACGCGCAAATTTAGTGAGCAAATATGACAATGCTGCATCCACAAACAGCAAAAACATCAAAAACCATTCACAAGCAGCGGAAGACAACAGTGCCATATAACCCCGCGGGTTCCTCTGTCTAGCAGACGAAATCCCTGCGGCTGCCATTTCACAAATCACATTAGCTCCCCAGCCACTCAGCCAACCAGCATTTCCGGGAATCTCAATGGCTTAATGGCCTCAAAGAATCCACTCTTTGCAAATCCCCCAAATGGCTCAATCACTGCAAATCACACCAAACTATTAGAACAAAAATCCACACACAAACTTGAAATTTCAAAGTCAACGACTTCATAATCAGAGAAACAAGCTTTAACCTAAACCAAAATCATCTCAACAAACCAAAACCATCCCAATCATTTTTCAAATATGAACCCACAAATTACACACACAAGCCCTAATTTCCTCCATTTCAAAAGGTCAATAACCAATCATACACAATCGACAAAATGCAACACAATCTACAATAAGATTATAGGTTTAAATGCCTTTCCCTAATGCAAGACATGAATATCAATGCATCAAAACAACAAAAATGGGTTCTTCGCGGCAATGTCATACAATTCCGATTCATTCTTTCCCAAAAAAGAAAAGAAAAAAAGGTGAGAAATATGAGAAAAGACGAAGGAAGTTGAAACCTTGGTCCGCCGCGCAGCCGGTGGAGGAGCAGAGGGAGGATGAATGGAGACGGAGGAATGATCAGCGATTCATCGTCGACGTGATCGCACGAAGGAGAGAAAGCGGATAAAATGAAGAAATGAGTGAAAATTTACAAAGACGTCCTTCGTTCCAGAAAATGACTGACCGTTGAAAACAACTGAATTTCAGAGTCCTTGTTTGTTTCGACACGAATCTAGTAGTGTTTAGTGAAACCTCCCAAGTCCCACCTTCCAATTCTACCACTACATTAACATTCTTTAAGATAACACTTGCATAACTCCGTTTTACACCAAATTTAATTTATGAAATGAGTTACTATAATAGTTATTTGTCATTTACATGGTTGCAGTAAGCGTTAGGCGCTAGTCGGAAAGTAGCGTTTAGCGCCTATACGACTTATGCGGGCACCTATGCAGCAAGCTTAAAAAAAATAGTGCACCATGTGGGTATATATATATATATATATATATATATATATATATATATATATATATATATATATATATATATATAATGAAAAAAAAATTAGCAAGGTCGAACCGATCGGATTAATTCGATCGAAATGAACAAGTTAGCTCAGCTGAGTTAGGCGCTAGGCGGTCGAGTCACTCAGTCGTCTAGGTGGCGCTTAGGAGGGAAATCACCATGGTCTAGGGGCGTCTATACCGATTGTTGCAACAGTGGTTATTTATGATGTAAATGATACTCCGTAATACTTACTACATAAAATTTAATACCATTTTTGAATAAAATAAACTTTTACTTATAATAGATATTGTAATATTTATATGTGAACTTGTGATACTATTTATGACAAAATGATTGTTACTAATGATAAATATTGAGTTAATACACATTTTAGTCATCGATTATAGTCGTTTTCTCGATTAAGTCTTAAATGACTTTTTGTACTTATATAAGTCATCGACTTTGATGGTTTTTTCAATTGAGTCATCTGTTAAAATAACTTGGTAATTTCATATATATTAATACCCAATTTAGTCTTAAACCATAAGTAGCTTTACTTATGTTAGTCTTCAAGTATAGTGATGTTACTCAATTTAGTCATCGACTATATTAATTTTTATCAATTTAGTTCTTGATTCTAACAACCGGTTACTCAATTAGGTAAAACTATAAAAATTGATGATCTAATTAAGAACAAAAAAATTATTTATAATTAAATCGAGAAAAATTACTATAATCAACAACTACATGAGTATTAACTCAATAAATATTGCAATACTTATAGTTGAGTATGTTATACTTATAAACTCACTTGGTTACAACGAAATTGGACAATTTTCATTCAATTCGATTCCAAGAACCCTCAAAATTTTTACATGATTCTCAGATTCTTAAGAGATTGCGTATTTCACGTGATAAGACCGGCATTCTCTTCTTCACTGTTACTCTGTTGAATTTGAGATTGTGATTTCAGATTTGTGCTTTTTGTTACCTGAATGCATCATCAAGCTATAATCGGGAAACTGACGCTAGTTCCAGCAAATGGCCTTTTCTCACACCCGATCTCTGCTCAAAACCCTAGACTGGCTGTAATTCGTTCCGTCTCGCCCAACAGAAGTAGTAGGGCTCGCTGTTCGGTTCTCAATAATCGGAGAATAGAAATTCCGGCGCCAAAGCTCCGGCGTTTCAACGACTCCGGCGAAGACCGCCGCCTCAGGGCCGTCGGAGTTAAGGACATCGATGTCGCGACGCTAGGGAACCTCTGCGTTGATATTGTTCTCAATGTCCCTAAACTGCCGCCCAAACCCCATGACAAGCGCAAGGCTTACATGGATGAGCTTTCCAAAACTCCCCCGGATAAGGTTTGAGCCCTCTTTGCAAATTTCTGCTCGATTTTGCTATAAAATTTCTTTCTCTTGTCTGGTTCTCGTCTGAAACCATTGTAGCTATCTTGTCCTTTAGAATTTTTAGGCTGCTTCATGAAATTCAGAGTTCATTAATAGACCATTGTGTGTGTGTGTGTTTGTTTTCCATTAAATCTTGTTGAGAAATCGGAAAGGATGCCATTTTATTGCAAATTGGAACCCCTATATTGAATTCTAAACATTAGGAAATGTGTATTATATTTTTGTATCAAATGGCACTACTAAATCATCTGTTTCCAGAAAGTTGTAATGGAAGTTAATCATCTGGTGTAGCAATATTTGACTAATTTCTGGGCATTAACGGCGAATAAATATGATTTTTGAACAGTTTATGAACTGAGATGCCCTGAAGTAGTGGTCTCAATCCACTTTCTGTTCCTCTGTTCTATTCTTTAACTGCAAACTTGCAAAACCCTGATGTGAGCCATAAGATTGTCTCAAATATCTTGATAGTCTTGCCGTTTTCGTTTTCCCTTTGGGCAGCTATGGAAGGGATACATTTGTGCTTCTGTCCACCAACAGCCCTTACACCAACAGTATTTCAGCATCTTGACTTTTTGGTCTGCACTGTGCTGCAGGAATACTGGGAAGCTGGTGGCAACAGCAATGTAGCAATAGCAGCAGCGAGACTTGGGCTTTGCTGTACTACAATTGGTCACGTTGGCAATGATGTCTATGGGCGTTTCTTCTTAGATGTGCTTCATAGTGAAGGAATCAGTATGGTTGGGATGAATGAACCGAGTGATGACGTTGATAGCTCCAGTGCTGCCTACGAAACTCTGCTTTGCTGGGTCCTGGTGGATCCTTTACAAAGACATGGTTTTTGCAGGTGATTGCTTTCTCCATCCCCAATATTTCTCTCTATGCGTGTGCCAAGTGCCAACACACCTATGCAGTTCCAGAAAAGATGCAATGCTTAGCTTTCTTTTCATTCTTTTGCTTGTTTTATGTTACAAGGGTGACAGTTACTTCTTTTCAGTCGAGCAGATTTTAGTGAGGATCCTGTATACAGTTGGATGACTAAGTTGTCTGCTGAAGTAAAGATGGCTATAAAACGATCAAAAATCCTATTCTGCAATGGTTATGACTTTGATGAGCTCTCTCCTAGCCTGCTTGAATCTGCTTTGGACTTTGCGGTTGAAGCTGAAACATCTATCTTTTTTGACCCTGGGCCAAGGGTGACCCTTGTTTCAGGAAGACCTGAAGAACAGAGAGCAGTTGACAAATTCTTCAAGATGAGTGATGTGCTTCTTTTGACTTCTGAAGAGGTTAGCTCGCCACTTCTCATAGTTTATATTAACATGTATGAATTTTGGTTCACTTGCATTTTCTGAAGAGCTATCTGATAATACACGCCATAAGATACATTTCAACTGCTTTTATTCCGTTGTGTCCTTTTATCTTTATATTTCATTTAGAACTCTCTCATTCTAGGGAGTTGCTTAGTAGTAGCAGTATCTTGTAGTCTTCTTCCATAGTGTTGCAAAACGCTCTCCATCTAAGGGTAGAGAAACCAAAATCACTAAAGAAAAGTAGCTCCAAAATGGATTTGACTAACATTCTTTTCTTTGCATTCCTATATTCTTAGTCTCATTGACAATTTGTATGTACCAGGCAGAATCCTTGACTGGCATTGAAAATCCAATTATGGCGGGGGAAGAGTTGCTAAAGAAAGGAGCCCGTCTTAAGTGGGTGATTGTTAAGATGGGTGCAAAGGGTTCGATTTTGATCACCAAATCAAGTATAACCTGTGCCCCTGGATTCAAGGTATCACTTTTGTTGGAGAGGGAAATAGAATTTTTATTTGGAATACGCTTTTCTGATTATTTGCTTTGACAGTGAATTGAACAATACATACATATATTTCATAGAAGAATTGCTTATTAATCCCATCCATTTTGCATTTCTATCCCGCAAAGTGACTCACCTTAGTCTGGGAACTAATACTTTGAACAGGTGGATGTTATTGACACCGTTGGGTGTGGAGACAGCTTTGTGGCTGCCGTTGCATTTGGTTTTATACACAACGTGCCATTGGTATATACTCTAACCCTCGCAAATGCAGTGGGCGGTGCAACTGCTATGGGTTGTGGCGCTGGTAGAAATGTCGCGACCCTAGAGCAAGTGAAGGAACTCATGAGAAGATCCGATATTAACGAGGATGAAAAGCTATGGGAGGAGTTGCTTAGTGATAGTCTAGGAACCTTAGAAGTAAATTTACTCTCGAGATCGCTCATAGACCAGAACAGCCCACAGCTTAACGTAGTTCCCCTGCAAAGGGCGGTCTCTGAAATTCTACCCAAGCTCTTACCTGCTCAATCAAAGATGGCCGTCGCTTCTTCACTGTCATGAACAGATGTTATGATGGTAAATTGGTTATCTTTGCTATAGTCAACATACGATTACTCTACTCACCGCCAAAACACAGCTCAAGATTGGAGATGAATGGTAAGTCGAGACAATAGTTTAGTTTCAGGGAAGGGTATGGTGCTCAATATTGTGGGTTGTATTTTTACCATCTTGATGATTAAACAAACTGATAGCACATGATTTACACAAACAATTCTTGTAATTTTCTCGGCACAGCAGTGAGAATAGCGTTTTAGATGCATTGTTCTTGTTTAGTCAGATTCTTTCCTTCACAACTTGCACTTAGTTCTTACTGCTATCATGCTATTAGGTCATGTTTTACTATTTACGGAGTACTATTTACGGTCTGAACTAAATAACCTAGGGTGCAATCTGCCACCCGAGTACCAACTGAACGAAATAGGTTTTGAAGTCAAAGAGAAGATAATGGGAGAAGAAGAAACATGACAACTTGTGAAAAGTGTTTTATTCTGTTTTACTTTTCAGATTTATAGAAACATAGGCCTGAAAGTATTACAAAAGACATTATGTGACTTTAGGGTCTTGTAATTTGATGAACCTTTTATTTTTGTCTATACTTTGATTCCCTCTGCTTTAATTGATTGATTATGCATCCATATTTCTCCTTAGAATGTTGAAATTTGTTGGGCAGCTTTCTTTAGTTCAGTCATATATCTGTTCACGAAAGAGTTAATTTCTAATTTAGTCTTCGACTATGATGATATTTCTTGATTTAGTCTAATTTTTCGCGGGTTTTTTCTCTTAGAGCAAATCAAAAGCTACAAGAGGCAAGTCTGAAAGTTTGGTTTTTTGACAAATCAATGAGCTTTGCTGGTTTTAAAGTTTCAACATCAATTCAACATTTTCAACTCCTAACATCCAGCTTTAATCACACAGCCAATCACGCAACTAATTTTCACATGGAAAAGGTTCAAAATACTTTTAAGTAATCGTTATATCGCTGATCGGTGTTCATATTTTAAGGTGGACATTGGTCTAAAATGCTGTTATTTCAAGATACAACGGTAACGGTCATTCACACTAGAGTATTATGATTATGAACATATAGAATGAACATTATAAACCTATTACAGAGCGTCAGTGAACGGAAAAGGTATAATGAGTATTTATGTATATCAAGGATTAAGTTTATGGATATAGAGAATAAATATTACAAATATTGTACATGATAGAATCTTATTAAACACTATCCACTAGTAAAAGAAAAGAAACGAAAATATGTGTAGTACAAAGAGTCAATATTGATTCTACTGAGACTCAATCCCACCCCCTTCCATACGGGAGTACAACCGGGTGCCACTAGATCATAAGGTCTTGGCCAATCATTTATATTTATTTAAATGTGAATTAAATAATATTAAAGAGACTTGTACAAATGTGCAATTATTCTTTTGTGCAGTCCTGCTTGCAGCCTGCTCTACTTAAGCTTCACATATAAGCTTGGCATCGTATCAATTTAGTGCCATGTATATATAGGGAAAATATTATATATACAATGTTATAAAGTGGCAATATCTTAGGTCATTATAAATAAATAAATAAATAAAATATGCAAGAAGATCACGCCAGATCAATTCGTATTTAAAGGGCAAATAACAGATTTGATTGTAATCATAATTATGGTAGGAATTAAATTAACAAATTTAGAATTGGATGTGAACTATAATTAAGGCATAGAATTACTTCTTCATAATGGAGGCGAATGCAACCATGGAAGAAACGCAGGAGAGCAACACTAATCTCGTCATGGACGATCAAGAGAGGGTTTCTGAGCACACTTTTGGCAACGAACTGTGGGAAAAAGTGCGAACAACTAACATGGATGGTATGTATCGCTACTTTATGCCTTTTAAAATTGGCATTTTAAATTAATAAATTGCAAATATGTGGCTAGTTTAAATAGAAGATTATTAGTTAACGGATCGTAGTAGTAGTTCTGGGCCAATTTTGGGTGTATTGTGTGCCGTTGTGATGGAAGTTCTGTGCCAACATGCTATCTTGTGTGTGCCATGCATGCTATATTAGAGGGACAAATAACATAAGTACAGAATATATACACAGTGATATTAATAATAAATTTGTAACTCAATCACATTGTAATTCATTATTCGAGATAGAAAACGAAATATAGAATTAGCATTGTTGATTTGTAATTTGCAAAAGGACATAGTTTTTTTTTTTTTTTTTGGCACCCATATAATTTTTGTGAAATATGGAATTAGCATTTTTTTATGAATGTTATAGCACTTATAAATATAAGAATGATGGGAATATAGTACAATACTTGAATATTAATGAATAAAAAATTGTAAAAAAAAATGACTTGCTGCAGTTTTTAATTTGTATGACTTTACGACTACTCCTTTTGTGTTCTAAATAAAAAGTAATATGAATGGCAAATCATTGATATTTTATATTGGGTGCAATATTGTGATATAATGTGTGCCATACGTGAATAAAATGTGTGCCAGACGGACAGGAGACCAATGGCGTAGGGTCTGATGTTGAAGCCTGCCAAGTCCTGTATGACGAATTTATACCGGACTGTGACAACACAATAAAACCATACCTCGGACAACGATTTGAAACAATAGACAAAGGTGTACAGTTTTACAAACGATATGCAGCCGAGGTAGGTTTCGGTGTAAGATGCAGCACAATGAAGAAGAACCGAAAGGGAGATGTAGAAGTAAAGTATTTGCTTTGTTCCAGAGAAGGGCATGCAATGAACAAAAATGAAGGGACCAAACCCAAAAGTGAGGACACCACACAAAATAAAAAGACACGACGACGCGTCTCAAACCGGGTGAGGTGTAAGGCAAGGTGTGCACTTAGGCTTAAAAAAGATGGTTATTATGCAGTGAACGTATTTCAAGAAATACACAACCACCGTTTATGCTCAAAACTGGCAAGACCCTTCCTAAAGATAAATCGTAAGTTGGATGGCAACGCCCTAGAAGCCAAACTGTGGAATGAGTTCTACACCTTCATGGAACTATCAAAGGGGAACACAACAGCGATGCAAGAAATGTTAAACTTATTGCAAGATCACAAGGGTAAAATGTTGAAGAGCAGAGGAAAGACACAACATAAAAGCAGCAACACTAAGTTATTAGAGACATTTTACGACACACAGACAACCACTAGCATAACAGTCAAACCACCACAAATATCAAGAACAAAGGAAGTGGAAAGCGATTAAAGAGTGCACGTGAAAAAGCATTAGAGAAGAAACAAGAAGATGGTCGCAAGTGCCATACTTGTGACCAACTAGTCTGGCACGAAAGAAGAAAAAACAACAGAAAAACAAAGGGAAGACGTAGCAAGTAATGAAATAAAAAATGTAATGCTACATTCAAAAGACAATCCATTTCGAATTCTAGCAACAATTACATATATAAATTTGCTTATATTCTTTTTTTTTTTTTTGCACCTAAAAATCGACTAGATTTTATTTATGCAAAGGAGTTTGCCTTAAAAAATTCGTTATTAATTATAACTTTTAGTTCAGTAATAAACAACAAAACTCAAATTAAAAAAATTCTCCCTATTAAAATTGTTTTAGAATAGATTCTTTCTTTACACTTAAACACATATGTCATTGACACGACCTAAAATCAAGAATAGATATGATAGCCCCTTTAATTTGGCATCCAATATATATAATATTAATAGATGAGGTTTTTTGAAGTCCTTTACCGCAGTGGGAAGCAAAAGACATATCCTTTACGTAGCTTAGCTACTTGTGGGAATAATTGCAATTTCATTCCATAACGTCTATCTATCTTTTTTATATTATGAGGTCAACCTTCAAAAAGCATACTTTAATTTAATTTCAATTCATTATAGCTTTATTTATGCCATCCATGACTTCTTGTCATGTCCAAATCTTTCCCTTTTTTGGAATGGCGAGAAAAATTCGTCATTACTTAGAAGGTATATAGTGAGTAAACTTTATTTTTATGTAATAATTTACAAACCACACAAAAAAGGTAAAACTCATTAGGAAGACTAAAGTGAGATATGGATTGTACAATTTGAAGCTAATTAGTTTACAACGTGAAAACAATGGAGTACGTAGTAATGTTTACATAGGTTTTTTTTTTTTTTTGAAATAATGTTTACATAGGTTTTTTTTTCTTTTCTTTTTTGAAATAATGTTTACATAGGTATAGTCAAATAAAGAAAGACATAATCCTCGAAGATCACATTGAAGATAGGAAACCCAAAAAAAAAAAAAATAAATAAATCCAAAAGATGTGACTAAGTGGTTATTAGAGCATGATTCTCGTATTAAAAAGTTATGAGTTTATTTATTGCCAATACGTTATCAATAGATCAAGTCCGTCACATCGAATTTTCTTAATGTGATATACTTTTTTTATGTTATTTGTAGACTATTACACAGATCCTTACCCATCACGTATAGTGATAACAGATTTTCCAATTATTATTAAATTAAAAAAAAAAAATAGAAGTTCGGTATTAACGGTATGAGGAGGTGTGAAAAGCATGCAACTAGGAATGGTGTAAAACATGGACTCCATTTCATGTGGACTGGTTGAATATAAGAATAAAGAATAGAGAATATCAAACCTCATCCTTACGTAAAGCGAAAGGGCTAATCTTACCACCCCCCCACCCCCACCCCCATCAAATTAATTATATTCTGTACGATGTTGCTTTAAGTATTTATCTACTTATTATTAACTCACGAGTAGCAAATTACAATGCTTATAACAATAATAATTTTCAAGAAAAATTCTCTTATTACAAACAAAATAAAATATGTTTATACTCTATTTTATATATCCCATCAAGTGTATATATGATATTACTCTGACATAAATTATGCAACACAACTATCAGAAAGGAATTGGGGTGCTAATAAATTTACTAATATATACCTCGATGATTATACCTTCATGTTGTATGTCCCGTCAAATGTATAGGTATTACTTCGTCATAAATTATGCAACACAACAACATGAAGAAGGTTGTGTGGGGTGCAGGAAGCTTACTAATCTTCTTCAATTTGTTGATAGAAAAGCTAACAATTATTATTTCTTACTTGTAGAGGAAATTTTCCGTATAGTAGATTGTGGGCAATAACACGTGATTGAATTATGGCCCGTGTGGGAGTTACACTTTTAGACACCAAGCACGGATTCTCTCAGTTAATAGACTGATAAATCATCGTGATTTACTCATGCAGTATATGTTGGGTGAGGGTGTAGGGTATTGTGGGCAACAAGTTATTCTTTCTTTTTCGATGTACCAAAAAAATAATTATGCCAACTCCAATCTTTTAACATATTATAGATTCCTCTTTCTCTCTCTCTCTCATCTCTTTCTCTATGTGTGTATATATATAAGCCTTGTCCAAGAGCTAAACTCTCTTCCCTCTCTTCTCAAATCTCATCAAGCTAGGTGTGTGTGTATGTGTGTGTATATATGAAGTCATATATAAATATGGGTTGTGGGGAATGTTGTCTGGTTCGAAATCTTTCATGGGAATATAATGGATCTGAACTTGCATGCATTATATTGCATCACTTCATCATTGTGTGAATTGAATGATTTCGGACCAGGCTTCATTCCCCTCAACTTCGTCGGATCGGAGACTACTAATATATACACTCACAGACATATACACACACACACACACATATATATAGATATATATCACCGCCGTCGTGGCTCCCTCCGCCGGTGAGTTCTTTCTTTGTTTTGTTTATTCGTATATTTACATATTGGCATCGTTTTACTGGTCAATTATATTCATCTCTAATTAAGCTTCAAAATTTTTCTAATTTGCCATGAAATTGGTGACTGAATTGGGGGGTATGATTAGATACAAGTTCAATTTTTGTCAATATTTACTCTCTCAATCTGAGCCCGTCGTTCATAGCTCTGGTTTACCTCCATAGTGTGGTTTACACAAGCACTGAATTTACCTCAATGGATGCGTTGTTGGTTGACCCTGCATGGTGACAGAGTGGATGAAGCATAATTATATTCTCCTATTAGAAGGTCACAA
Organism: Ipomoea trifida; assembly: GCA_003576665.1. Lineage (NCBI taxonomy): Eukaryota > Viridiplantae > Streptophyta > Magnoliopsida > Solanales > Convolvulaceae > Ipomoea > Ipomoea trifida. The sequence goes on from CP025657.1 coordinate 17,910,752, forward strand.
GTTCATAGTGTGGTTTACACAAGCACTGAATTTACCTCAATGGCTGCGTTGTTGGTTGACCCTGCATGGTGAAAGAGTGGATGAAGCATAATTATATTCTCCTATTAGAAGATCACAAGTTCAATTTATCGGCACCGAATTTATCTCAATGTATGGTAATACTTGCAGGTTTTCTTGTCATTCAAAAAAGATGTGAATTGAGTTTGTTTTAGACGAAAAAAAGAAAAAGGTTGGTACAAAAAATATGAATAGAAATGCATTACAATTATTGTATTTTCTTGATTTTCAGTTGCTTCTTGTTGTCTGTTTGTTCATAAGAGAATAGAAAAAGATACCCAACAATTGAGTTTCAGAGAGAATTGGAGTACTGTCAAAGAGGTAGGGATACATTACGTTCATGTATTTGCAAATGAAGCAATAGTTGTCCATGTATGAAACTACAATAGTAGATTGATGTTAAATTAATTGAAAGTTAAATATGAATTTCTTATTAGAGTGTTGCTCTTTGGAGGGACGAAAGGAGTGATCGGAGAACTTTTCTGTTTGATGTTGTATGGTGATCGTTCTAAATTTAAAATTTTAAAATTAAAACAAAAATAATTAACTCTTATGTTGACCAACAAATTGACTAACGCATTAGATATGATTTTTTTCGATAACTCACCATATAGTGAACCTCCGCGTCACTTAACCTACATCTCATAGTAATGGTTACAATTTATGAATGTTGCCTATACTCAAAATTACACTCCAATCTTAAGAGCCCTCACTTGTCCTTGCCCTGAAATCTTGGTGAAAGAGATTAAATAACGGAATATATTTTAAACCGTTCACAGGTTTCTCAAAATATTGCACCCTCTGAGCTACGAGCTATGACTAATAACAAGCAATGCATTATTTTTCGCTGAATCAGTCAACTAATTAAGCTATGTCTCGAGAGCAAAAGATCCTGAATCAAAATCATGTAGTCATGAGCATAAGCCAGTCCAAATAGCCTTTTTCACTCCATACTTTCATAGTGTGAAATAGCTCTTTAGTATGTGATAATTCCACAATGTTTTTGACTTTGCCATCCCACAAATGATAAGAACAAAGGGGGGAAGACAAGACAGGTGTTAGACTGGGCATCAAAATCACGAGGGATTGTCACAAAAAAGCTAGACCTCACAACTTTAATGACACACACTGCACATTACATAGCCTTTAATTGAACAATAATATGGCATTTGATGAACATGATTGCTTACCAAAACAGTGATAAACTCTTGCCAATCATTTCCACCCAACTACAAGGCTTTGGTGTCTTGAGAATCTGTGCAATGGATCACAAGGACACCCCACTTTAGACCCTTTAGTCACCATGATGGAAAATATGGCAATATAGCCTCAACAGACCTGCACAGTTTCACAAAAACTGAAAACCCACACTCGAAAAGACGACAAAAAACACACATCCCCTCAGTTATGATGATGTTTTCTCGTACATTTTAGGAATTTCATGCATGCTTTTCTGTGGTTCTGTCCTCATCCTCAATCCCCAGATTTCATACACACTAGCTGCAATGAAGATAGTTCTGTCATTTGTAGATGCAAACTGTTCTAAATTCAGTTATTAAGGCTGTCTTGAAGTAACTAGCACAGATCATAAAACAGAAATAATTCTCTGCATGTTTTGCCTGCTAGCCAACTATGATGAATCCCGAGAAATTATTGAAATGGTCCCTCGGACTATAATTCTCTGTATGTTTTGCCTACTTGCCAATTGGCATACTAAGAACGCTCAGTAAATTATTGAAATGGTCCTCGACTATAATTCTCTTGATGTTTGCCAACTAGCCAATTGGTATGCTAAGAATTCCGAGTAAATTATTGAAATGGTCCATTGATATAATGATTTCACGACTTTAGTATCCAATTTGTCTAATAATGTTCTTGACCATCAAATTTGTACCTGTTTCAGCTCTGCAGACGAAAGTACGAAACAATACCTCTAGAGACTAGAATAAGTACAAATTCAATAATTCATAACATTATTGGACAGAGTTAGAAGTTGATAACTGAAGTGGTGAAATCACTATAGTCAAAGGACCATTTCGGTAATTTCTCTGTGGGTAATATAGCTGCATGTTACATTGATGAATTCACAAGTTTGAGAAACATTTACTTCAAAGACAATGAATGGCATTTGCTTCAAGGGTAATGAACAAAACAATGATGAACATTTGTTAAAAAGGCAATGGACACTTTAGTTGATGAATATTTAACACAGCTGTTATGGATATTCACAAACATATTTGCTCCTATAGACACTGGAAATGGGAACAACAACAAAGATGTAAGAAGACACAAAAGGGAAAAGAAAATAAATGAGACTGGATTTCAAAGGCTATGGTTAAGAAATGTTACTTTCCATCCTTGAATCCACTTAATGGATCTAAGCCTCTTGATTTAGTAAATAAATGATCATTACTATATTACTAAATATCTCACTCTATAGCTGATGATGCCATCACAATTTGATAATAAGAATCAATTCATGGTTTGATGAATAGTTACATAAAAAAACGACAATAAATAGGAAGCATTTACTAGATCGGGGAATCTAACAGAAAAGTTTACCGGATCTAATCAGAGCATTTTTTGATCCCAAAAGCATGCTTTCCTTGTCAGCCATGAATCTGCATATGAATCACCTGTGAAGAGAAGGCAGCAAAAATACAAATTAGGGGGACCATCTGCAGAAATTCTATCCATCCCCAAGATGATTTTATAATTTTCAATTCAAATTCAGTAGTATTGCATTATTGGATTTATTGCAGAAGTATTTTCACCTTTAGTTCAATCATGGTCAAGTCCTAACCAAGAACAATTGCTCATGAAACTAGGAAAGCATATGAGAACTTTTTCCCTTGTAACATAGCAAACCCACCAAACAAATCCTAGTCACGTGTATATTGGTAAAACTGTTAATTTTAGATAATGTCAAATGACAGTGTAACATAACTGCTTCTTAAGCTTGATTTAAGAAACTTAATACAGAGAGCATGTGAAGCACTACATATATACTTCTACCATTTACTGGTAAGAATATACCAAAAAAAGATGCATGTTAGACAAGTATGAGGACAAGTTCAAAAAAATCTTTTGCAAATCCAAATACATTTTCCGGTGTTTTATTACAGCATAATTCAATTCAAGAAATTCCATCAGGTTTCCAACTCCCTTAATGACTTAATGTGCCAGAAGTTGGGGCAATGACTCAAAAGTGTTGTAGTTTCAATGAATTAAGTATGCCAAAAATACTATTAAGAAATGCTGCTACACAACTGTCCAGTGAAATACATCTAAAGTTTCTAAACAATTCGTGCCATCATCCAAATCATATCAAGTCATCAACTAACCGCTCTACAAGCATGTATAGAACTGTGGCACAGGTTTAAAGATGGCTTCACTGAGTTATATATTTTCATTTTTTTTTTTGAAGATGAGTTATATATTTTCATAATCCCCTGCATAGTCAAAACTACTCTGTATAAGCTAATAGCTCTCTATATCTAAAAGGCCACTTAAAGTAGTGGTGCAATGACTTTAATGGTTAGTTGATGACATAAATAATCAGATCGTGTACCTAAATGGATGCCACTAAGAAAAATTTATGTGACTAGGCATAAAAAGGAAGGCAATATATACACACTTTTTAAAGATTGCAATTATCGGCAAGCTAAGAAACTCTTAGCAAGTATAGCATACAAACTCCAAAATGAAGAAGAGCTGATCTTAGCATAACCATCATTCAGAGAATCTCTCACTGTATAAATGAGTTCCCTACATGATTACCAATTGGTTAAGAAAGATCATTTCTGCATCTGATAAGGAAATTCAAGGAATACAGAAAGTAATTAATTTAAAGCGATACTGAAAAGAAAATCGAAAGAGCAATGATACAAATACATAAAACATTCTTCAACCATGTAAGGCTAGTCTATTACAAATACATAAAACATTCTTTAACCATGTAAGGCTAGTCTCCTTAAGATAGACTCTCTCGAATTCATTAACAAATTGGCTGAGAAGGGTTTGATCATTTAATTGTAAAAAACTGATGAAAATGGAGGACAGTTTAGCATAGAAAGGAATATCAAATTCCCAAACTTTAACAATTAAACATATAGTTGTGCTGATCATTCTTCACTTGAAACTTGATTCGATCAACAAGCTCTTAAATACTGGAGTCTCTTCAATGTGTTCTTGCAACTATATAAACTCGATTAACAATTAGACAAGCTAATGTATCATCATTAAATCATGACCAGAACGGGGCAACAGTAAGGATATACAATGCTCATTAAAGCAATTACAATCTCAAAGTAATCAGGGAAATCCACCAGAAAAGCTTAACTAAAAATAAATAGATTATCCTTCACTATCAACAAACTTTGATCTTTTTTCTTCTATGAATTAGTACTTCAAATTACCTGCAAAGAGAAGGCCGCCCAACAAAGTAGCGGAAGCTAAGCAACTGCAGCACTTCACTTCTATCCCCAGGGTGAAGCTAATTTCAATTTGCATAAGCAACTAATTGTTGAAATCTAGAATTGTAAGTACTTGAAGCAAGCATTCTCCTTTAAGAGCTCATCTTTACTGGAGATATATTTGCCCCATCTCCCCTTGAAGCTCTCTCTAACTGATAAAAGCTGTGCTGCAATGACTTCGCAATAATGGTTAAGGTTATCTAAAGGGAACTATGGAAGCCATTAAGAAACATTCAAGCGAATGATTTGTGCAGTAAAATGAACCAAGCTGCAAATGACTAAGACCAAATATGAATATCACTAAGAAAATATGAATTCTTCTTGACATAATAGCATAGAAACGAAAGAAATTTGTTTGGAAGGAGGAAAATGGAGAAATGAGTAAGACATTCATCAAAGTCCCTTCCCTCTATATATATATATATATATATATTCAGATGATATAGTAAAATAACAGTAAACCAACTGCAGGCAGTGAATTTACAAGCATACACCTAAGTACAAAAAGCTATCTTAGTTCACTAAAGCTTCCCTGTTCCTTCTTCACTTCTTTCCCCTCTTTGCGGCTGCTTTCTTCGCCGGCGACTTGACGGTCTTAGGCTTCACGCTCTTCGCCGGAGCCTTCTTCGTCGGGGTCGCCTTCTTCGGCGCCGCCTTAGGAGCGGCGGCCTTCCTTCCCGGGTTGGACCGAGTGGCCGTCCTGGCTACCTTAGCCGGCTTCTCCTTCAGCTTGGGCTTTGGTGCGGCAGCCTTGGTCTTAGCGGGTGACTTAGGCTTGGGCTTGGCCACAGCTTTGGGCTTGGCAGCAGGCTTGGAAGCAGGCTTAGCCTTAGCAGCGGGTTTGGGCTTGGGCTTGGGCTTCGCTGCAGCTTTGGGCTTGGAAGTGGGCTTGGAAGCGGTCTTGGGCTTAGATTTGGGCTTCGCAGCCGCTTTCTTCTCCTTGGTCGCCTTGGCCTTGCTGACAGTAGACGACTTCTTCGCCGGAGCTGTTACAGCCGGCTTGGAAGCAGAAGAGCGAGCCGACGGCAGCTTGTACGAGTTCTTCACCTTCACGAGCTTATCAGCAGCCACAAACTTCTTCAAATGGAACAGCAACAGCTTCCTGAAATTCGACGGGAGCGTCTTCTGCTTCTCCTCGATGAACTTCTGAATAGCGTACTGACTCGATCCAGTCCTCTCCTTCAGAGTGACGATCGCCTCCTGGACCATCTTCAAAACCACAAAATCGAAACCAAATCAGCCTTATATCCGATCAACAAACTAAAATGCAATAAAATAGCAACGAAATTATGAATAAACAAGTAAACAACCAGAAAATCAACTAAAATGCAATAAAATAGCTATGAAATTATGAACAAACAACCAGAAAATCAACTAAAATGCAATATAATAGCTATGAAATTATGAATAAACAGCCAGAAATTCAGAAAATCCGTACCTCAAAGTAAGGCGGATGAGCAGGAGGGTTCCTCTTCCTGGGAGCAGACGGCTTCTTCGCCTTAGGCTCCTTCGCTTTCTTCGACTTGGTTGACTTCGCCGGAGGATTCTCCGGCTCCTCCTTGACTGGCTCAGCCTCGATCTGCTGCTCCGCCTCCTCAATTGTAGTCTCGATCACGACAGCCGGTTCCTCGGTGGCCATTTTCGGAGATGAAAAAGCTGAAATTGCAGATTAGGGTTAGGGATATAGGGGAGATGAGATCGATGTAATCTCAGATGGCACAGAAAGATAGAGATCAGTGATTGATTTTTGCAGGTCGATAAGAAAAATTATCGGATTTAAATAGTAAGAAAATGAAGAACTCATATCCAGAAACTCGTCTCTGATTGGCTCGCGGGCCGTGGAGAGGATCCATGCCATTTACAAATTTTGAATTTGAGCCGTTGGATTATATCCTATCGACGGCTATGGATGCGGAGTGACCAAGCCTTTAGTTGGAGGTCATTTTAGATGTGCTGTTTTTGGTTACTTGGAGTTGTGTTTTTGTGCTCGATTTATCCGGCCATAACTCTCTGTAGATTTAATGGATTTTGATGAAATTTTTTTCATCTTGTAGGAAATTTCATAAGCTTTCAGGAGAGTATTCATTCGGGTCATAACGATGATCCGTTGAGGAGATATTATGTTTCAAACTGTAAATGGTCGGTTAAACGAACTTTTTAGAGCAATTTGGGGTTTTAAGGCTTTTTACGGAATTCCTTTCAACCAAAATCCAATGTCTTTGTTGAATATGATTCTACCTTAACTGAGGAGACTATAGGATCAAGAATCACGAAAATCCGACATCGTTTGAGCATCAAACTATTGCTTTAAATGTGATTGAAGATGAACACCTTCAAGAAAATATGCATAGTAGTTGTATATAGCATATTAAAACATTTTGTTCACAAATATTACTTTCTTAAAGATCACCCGATTTTAATTACACACTATATCGTTCACTAAATTTACAACACTAATGGATCAAAATCATAATTGATATAAAACACAAATTCATAAGAAACACTTGTCAAAACCTAATAGTACTTGCATGATAAAAACACATGCAAAAACATGACTGCAACTATACTTAACATGTGTTAGTATCTTGCAAATAGCTCTAAACAATAACAAATGGTCTAGTTATATATTGTCACGTACGTAATATAGTTGAAGTCGTAATATGATCTAGTTGATGATGGATTAGTTTCTCAATACAGTGTGATCACACATATGCCAATTCATGCATGTGGTCAATTGACTCCCTCCATTCATGCATGAATCTCCTCTTCTTTTTTTTTTTTAAGTGGCGTGAGAAATATGTAGTCATTACTTGATGGTGTATATTATTGGATGTGCGGGCAAACCACACAGGAACGATAAACTTTATTCGGAAGATCCCGTGCTACAAGCTCAATGAAGAGAAAGTTTGCAATAATCAAACTCGTGATTTTATGTGTAAACATCATGCTATGGTCATCCATTTCGGGACACACTTGACTTTGATCAAACCTGAATAGAGATGACTAAAGGTTAATGTTGATGGGGTTTTGACTTGACCAACAACAAAATGGGTCTCGAATTTGTAATTAGAAATCATGTCGGGAAGTTCGTTGCGACCAAGTGCTTCCTGTGGAAGGGTAAACAACTTGTGAAAGAAGCGGAAGCTCTAGGCATTCAAGAAGCTCTTAGATGGGTTAAATCTCTTGGGATAGAGCGTGTCTTAGTAGAGACATACAGATGCTAGAGAAGTTATTCTAGAGCTCCAGTCGGGTTCAGTTGTCCATCCGTCAAGCTTATATTGATAATATTAAGGCTATTTTAAAAAAAGCATATCTAATGTAATCTTCTCTTTTATCAAATGTTCAGACAATAGCTAGAACAGCTTGTTCCATATATGAATGTTATTCTTGATTTGATGCCCCGCCTCCTATCATCTTTAATAGTTTGAAGCTTAGATTTAAACTAATGAAATTTGGTACTTTTTCTTTCTATATGTGTGTGTGTATATATATATATATATATATATATATATATATATATATATATATATATATATATATATATGATTTGGTTAGCATCAATTCATGAAATTAAACCATACATGTTAAATACCAAGTACACTGTATTCATATCAGATAAGGAATGAACTAGAATGCAACCGCCTAAGGCAGACAACCCGGTGGTGTTACCAGGGTATCTCTCACGCTATTCTTGATAAGCTGCAAGTATTTTCTACCCATTTCATGGTGTTTTGGTAGGATGAAATTTTTCATTCATGCCAAACTTCATAGAATTACAATTTTATGGTTTGGTAGGAGGGCATTGTAATTTCATCGAGTTAATATCAAATTTAATTATAGACTATAGTTGTTTTTAATTTATTGATTTAGTCCTAAATGATTTTTTGTGTTTAACTAAATCATTGACTTTAATGGTTTTACACAATTAAATTATCTATTAAGATAGCTTGTTAATTCACCTCTATTAATACCTAATTTAGTCCAGATCTTTATTTTGATTTCTAACTTTCAATAAAAATTCGAGCTTGAATTGTTTTATTGCAAGATCAGAGTAATTAATCATTGTTGTTTCAAGGTCATCAATCTATTCACTCGTTTAGATAATATTTTTTCTTTTTCTTTTTTACTTTTTGATAAGAGAGGAAAGAGAAAGAATAAGGGTGGAGTCAAAATTCGGGCTCAAAGTCGAATTCAATGAATATTCTATTATTAGAAAAAGAATTCTTAAATGAAACGAATAGTCTATTCGTAATAGAGAGGTGTAGGTGGATAGAATCGAAAATGAAGATCTAGGACGGGAGTCTTATCCAATATACTGAAATTATTTCAAATTGAAATCTAGTTTAGAAATCATTGTGTTCCTTTTTATTTCTTTCATTTCGAATAATAGTTTTATCCAAGTTAGTCTTCGATTATATTGGTTTTACTCAATTTTAGTCCTTGACTATAGTGGATTTTCTCTATTTAGTCTTAGTCAATGACCTAACAAAGCACAAAAATCTATAGATTAAATTGGATATTACCTCCAATTCCTCCAATCATGAAATTTCAATTCCATGGTAAAGATTATTTTACCATTATTTTTATTATTAAGGGGTATATTATTATTATTATTATTATTATTATACATGAGTATTTTAATCTTTATTTATTTCTTCCTCTTCAATTTTCCATTATTATATTCATGTCTACCTAATTTAAAGCCCTGTTATTGAGGAGGATTTTGTAGACATTGTGTCGGGCTCACGAATGAAAGGATCAATGGTCATCCATGATTTTTTGGTTTGTTGAAAATACATTTGTTAATGTATGAGCAAAAAGCTGCCATCTTTGCATGATTATCGTTATCAACTCATATTGTATACATTATGACAAAAACAAACAGATACAAAATGACAGTTACAACAATGGCTCATAATCTATACATCAACCAATTTTTCAAGTTTAGCATAAGTACTAAAGCTGCTATCTTCTAGGCTTAGTGCAGCAGGATGCATCAGCCCCAGTCCTTTCCCTACAAAACGTATTTCTTAGAAAACCTTCTAGCCGTTGGAATGCCGACGAAAACGCACCTGTGTGAGAACAAGAAAACGAGCAGTTAAACGGCCAATGACTGGTCTAGTGGACAAGAAAACGAGCAGTTAAACCGCCTGGTCTAGTGACACGAAGTGGCTCTCCCAAATGGGAGGTCATGGATCGAGCCCCAGTTGGGTCGGTATTGACTCTTTGTGCTTCAGTAGATTGAGAAAGTAGTTATGAACAAGAAAACGAACAGTTAAACTGCCAATGACTGATCTAGTGGCACGAAGTGGCTCTCCCAAATGGGAGGTCATGGAATTGAGCCCTAGTGGGAGTGGTATTGACTCTGTCCTTCAGTAGATTGAAAAAGTAGTTATGAACAAATACTATATTGAAACAAAGTTAGTAATACTAAAAAAAGAAAGATCTTTCATGAACTCAAATTCTGAATTGGGAAGTACAGAAGCTATTAACCAACAAGGCAACAACTTGTGAATTAAAAAAAAAAAGTAGAGAACAGTAAAAACCTGAGCTTGTTGAACTGTCTTTCTTCTGCAATGATCCTCTGACTAAAAGTGTCCCTGGTATCTGCTGAAAGACCTACAAGTACACGATCCATAAGAAAACTAAACAGAAAGAGCAGCGTTTGCTCAAAAAATTCACAGGGATGCTTACCGAAACACGAAAGTGCAGGTCGTTTATTTGACTACTAGAACAATCCAACTCGTTTGGACAGTCAGCATCGTTTACATTGTTTGTCTCCTCAAGTGACTTCAAAATGACATCGGGATGCTCCTTGGGGAACATTATCTGTTAAACAAACATTGTGATTCAGCTAGGACAATATGGCGATTATTCAGCATAAAGAAAAATAATGGAACATACATCAACATCAAATGAGGCTGCATTTAATTTACAAGATGCACCATTGGTACTGAAAAAGGACTCTACTGATTGCAACAAATTGAAGGCACTGTGCTGGCGTTGAAGTCCCTGAGACAAGAGTTCGAACTGCAATATGAGAGCTCATATCTATAGCAGTTACACAAACATACAGAAACATGAAAAACTAAAGTACACATATGTATGTAGGCTAGTTTACATTGAATGGATTGCTGATGCAGAAGTGCAGAACCTGAAGAAAAAATACAATACCTCAAGCATGAAAGATAAATTACTCTTCTCGGCAATCTGTTGGGGTATTGTCTTCTTGGTGGGAGGCACAAAAGACCAAGCAAGTCCCCATCGACATGTCTGGCCTTGAACAAACTCAGTTGTCTTCACAACTGTTGCTCCAACCTCCCAAAGTTTCGATACCAGCACTTTCATGCTTGCTTTTCTTCCAATCATAGACGTGTACCACCTACAAAGATGCGGAGTGAGTGATAAACAAATTTATTAAGTTTGCAGATAAATTAGAAATGAATTTAACACAACATATACCGAAAAGACTGCCTGAGCTGAACACTATCATCAATCATGCGGGTTATAAAAGCCTGCTCCCCTCCAGGACAAACCATCTCTTCTGGAGTTCCAGCACAAGAAGTCTTTGGATTCTGTCCTGCTTCCTCTATCGTCTCAAAGAATGGAGGGTTGCACATGCAAAAGTCAAAATTCTCCCCTTCCTTGACAACACCCACAAGAATAGGTGGACCATGATAATTCTTACTCATATTCAGTTGCACTTCATGTGAACCTGAAAGTGGTTCAATACCTACAGGCTTGGCATTACTATCATCTACATCTTGTTTACAATTGATCATTGGTCCATTAGGAACTTCTTTATCAGAAGATGAATCCTGAGTAGCAACATTTCTAATTTCGATCAATTCGGAAATATGAGGATTACTTTTGACATTTCTCTCTGCCCACTCTAATGCTACATCAGTAAAATCTGTCAAAAGTGAAGCAAAAATACACTCAAATTGCAACTTTATGGCACATAAGGCTTTGTTGAAAGTAAAGCAGAGGCAACCCAAGAACCTACCGGAACCAACAAACCTCCAACCAAGTAGAGATGCACCAAGTAGCGGGTAAATGCAATTTGCTCCAGTTCCAATATCAAAACCCTTCACAGTATTGTCATATGATTGAACTTTAGGTATAATTTCGGATGACAAAAGATCTTCTATCCAATGGATGTAATTAGATCTATTGGGAACAGTGGGGCAAAGCTGCCCATCAGGGATCCACCTACAATTTTGCATTTGAATAACATCAAACCACTCGAAATGCACAATAATAATGCAATAATTTGTGCTATATATGAGTAGTGACAACTTAAAATTCATAAAATTCAACCCAAGTCATCAAAGTGGCTTTTAAAAGAGAGAACTTTCAATGTGGCAGCTTAAACATCCATCTAAATAATACTCATCAAATTGCATTTGTTTTTTTTGTCGGACCACAAGGTGTCCTGAGCAGACCCTAACTGTATGAGGCACCTTTAAATCCGTACCATACTTACACTAATTCGAGTTCGCACCGGGTTGGCCTTAAAATTAAGGGGCATACGAAAACGGATTCAAACTCCCGACCTCTCTTAAGGAACAAGAGTGCATGGCCACTCACGCCAATCAAGCTAGTTATCAAATTGTATTTGTTGGATTGGCTGAGCATATGCATTTTGCAAAGCTATTGGCTTTAATTCCTCCAAACATCATTCAATCAAATTATTCAGGAAAAAAAAACAAAACAAAACAAAACAGCAGAAAGTTTAATTACCAGTCCAAACCATGATCGTGGTGGAGCAAAACCCGAGTGAGCTCTCGAGTGGCATTGAAGTCAGTCCAATCTATAGTAGGGCGGCCACTGCGTGTGTAGAAAACGTAGGGTTCAAAGGATGAGTACTGAGAAGCAAGTAATCCGAAGTCAGGCGGGTTTTCAGAGTACTTGTTTCGGGGGTGAATTCTAGGTCTCTCTCTCTCCCCTCTCTTCCTCTTCTTGCTCGGCATTACACTGCTCTGCTACCCCTTCGATTCTCTCTAGATTTGTCTGTTCAAATTCAATTCAATTCAAGCTTCTTCTTTTGTGCCTCCGATTGGATCATATCAAAATGAATACTGGAAAGTGAAAACACACTTCAATTGCAATCTAAGCTATGCGGAGATGAATATTTTGCAATGGCGTCGTCTCTGGCGCCAAAATAGGGTACACTTGATCCGGATTTAACCGGGTCGCAACGGCGTCGTCTCTGGTCCTTTTACACAATGTGACCTAAGCAATATGAATTCAGTTATTTGTAAATATACTTGGGCCGGTCTACCATGAAATTCAATAAGCTGAAGGCCCAATTACTAAGGATAAATCCATCATACTGAAGGCCCACTTAACACTTGTTGGCCCAATTATAATCATTCATGGGCAAATTACTTTGTGAACTCGGGATTAAAATACACAATTTATATACTAGATGTTCACAATTCATATAATGAACGTTTACAACTAAATGTTCACAATTTGAATATCTAATATGTAAATTGTGAACATTCAATATGTAAATGGACACAGGTCCACCGTGCAAAGTGGACTCGGGTCCATGGCATAACTACAAATTATGCTATGGACTCGAGTCCACCTTACACATGTTCACAATTTAAAAACTCTATATTCACAATTTTAAATCTCAATATTCCCAATTTTGTTATATAGATTCAAAAATTATGTTATACTATTGAATATAGAGTCATGAAATTTTGAACATAGCGTTCTGAAATTGTGAACATAAAGTTTTAAAATTATGAACATAGAGTATTAAAATTGTGAACATAGATCTATGTCCACCTTGCAAGGTGGATCTGGGTCCATGGCATAACCACCGCTACCATCTCGCTCTATCCACAATTCCTTCCCTTCCCTTTATTTCTTGATCAATTCTATCTAGTTTGTGTTGGGTATCGAACGAAAATCCACTCAAGTGTAATAGCTGTTAAATCACATAAGAGAAGTAAACTACACTAAAAAACACTGTGTTAACACATTCGAATTAAAAAATATCAACAGTAATCAAATTCATGATTTTTTTAGCCACGTGTTACCAATGCTACGAGACAGCAATGCCTCTACTGAGGCTCGAACTCACCCGTATAAAGGGAAGGGTTTGATGCCACTGGACCACAATGTGAGAGTTGAAACCCATTTTGTGCTACATAAGGTGGTTAAGCCATTCCCATTTCCCACTTGACTTGACTAAGAACACGAGAGTTGAAGTGGCGTGAACGAACAGTTAGTTACGTCAACTCCTTCATCGGACTCATCATTCATCAATTCCTTCATTATTTTTCTTGAAAATGATTGATGCCTCCGCAGGTTTCATTACACGTTGATTCCACACTCATGAAATTCATATTCTCAACCCACTATTGTGCGCCCGATCGGATCATGCGAATAGTATCGAATTGCTCCATAGTTCAATCATCACATACCAAGGCTCGATTTTGATTCATAATCAAGTCTTAATCGGGGCCACGATAAAGTCCCTATGATTCTTTTTCTTTTTTTAATTAAAATTAGTGGTATTGGGGCGATTCTGATTCTGCTAGAAAAAAAAATTCTTTAAAATCTCTTATAGATTGCAGGACTGAATGCTATGGGACAACAATTTTGAAACTTCGATGAGGTTATAGGACAGTTTTATTGTACTGATAACCTAGGTACAACGGGCTTGTACGTGGTTTCCAATATCTAGAGTCATATACGGTCGGTAAATAGGTCAATTTTGTTACCACTTCACCAGCCATCACATTAACGCACCAACGCATATCGTGACTGATTTGAGTGACCATTTGTGAAAATTGGACCGTATAATGCTATCGAACTCCAAAATTAAAAAGAAAAATAATAAATCAAGAGCATGTCTATAGGGAAATGGTTCATAAATATTAATTTAAATTTCTCTTAAAGAGGTTTGTTTACAGTTCTATTTAATCTAAAGCCATAATCATTCAGATTTGGTATTGAATTCCGCTTTGAGACTATGGTTAAGATTAATTCCAGATAAACAAACGCTCAATACCTTCATTTAGTATTATGAATTTTTTCATTACTTTCACTTTAAATAATACAATATCACAATATATAGCACTTATATTACAGATTATGTATTTTCTTCACATTCAAATTGGTACAGCGTTGAACCTTCTTGATTAGAAACGGTCAACTGTGAATAATTTACACCGATTTATCTTTATTTGCCGGTTAGAATCACAAAATATATATTACAACAAAATGGAAAAAGCATAGGACATCAAATGAAAACTCGACAAGAATAATGAAACCAACAACAGTGTAATGCTCAAAACTCCCAAAGATAATATCATTAAAGATTTTGGAGTAGTGAATGATGAGACAATCATATGTCATCTCATCGGATCTAAGAGAAGCAATTCCTCAGGCATTAGCTTGCACTCCTTTACTTAGTGCTTTTCTTACCCCATCCCACCACCATCATTCTCTCTTCCCATTGGTCTTCCCATGGAATATGTGCCTTCCACAAGGAGGGAACATCATCACAACAATAAAACAATCATTCTCCACACGGAACTTTTACGATGTTGATCACCTCTGATATTTTTTAACTGAATGTAACTATGTATGTTTTTTTTAGTTCCAATCAAAAAAATGTATATTTTTTTAGTTGTATTGGGCACTATTAGCTCTTATCTTCACAATACCCCGTAGCCAGTATAACAAGGCATATTATGGGTGATTGTACTCAGCTCAAAAAAACATACACATGGGAGGATTGTTGGGCGGATCAGGGTTTGTACTTGTTGGGCAGTGACCGATAAAGGGCCAAGTATAGTATCCGGTGGATGGGAGGATTGTTGGGCGGAGGCCGGTAAAGCCCCTAAGGGCCAAGTCCAACACTCAGCCTGTCTCGAACAATGTAATGAAGGTCTATAAGTAAGGAAATAATTTGCGCCTTCGCTACTAGCTATAGCTTTTGGTCGGAGTGGCAAGAACTTAATCCTAACAATACTTTTGCTACCAAGTATAACTAAATATGCTTTTTTAATTGTATTGGGTACTGTCAACTCTTGTCTCCATAGAAGACATATCATGTTTAGTTGTACTCAACACAAAAGGTATTGGTGTTGATCCGCACTATAGAAATATTTGCAAGAGAGGGGCTAACCCTAAGATCTTTCAATATATTTTTGACTTGATTATGCAATTTAGGATCATTTTTAACAGCATTGAAAGGATCATTTAGATATTGCAAATATTATAGGTATTTTTGGAGATTTTAAGAGTAAATACAGAGGAGGTATATGACAGCTTGAAAATTTATAGGCTTTTAAGTGTATGTTAGTGATGGATAAAGTGTTGGAATACTATAGTTGGTTGGACATATGGATCCTCTATAGAGCGCGCACACACATATATAGATAATATAGGGGCAAGTCCCAAAAGGAATAGTCGACTGGCTGGAACATACATATATATAGATAATATAGACACGCAAGTTCTGAAAGGAATAGTCAACTGGTTGGAACCTGACTCTCGTACTTAAAGACTAATTCAATTCTTGACAACATCCTATTAATTGTGTCCTCACACAAGGGCAATTTACCTTTTTGTGTGGTAGGCCACTATACTTTTGGCCAATCACGCAATGAAAACTATGAGGGCAATTAGGCAAATCAAGCATAAACACAAGTTGTAACAAGGAAATAGGAATGCCAAGTTGTATAAAACCAAAGTCATATTTTCATGATGAGAACAAACATTCTTACAACCAAAAACCCAAATTTTTAACACTGAGCTCTCTACCCTAAACCCCATAGAATTCACATTTACCTTTCAAACATCTTGAAGAAAGGCGTACGCCTATCCTTTCCTTTGAACCATATCTTCGGCTCCCTCCCTCCCTCCCTACCTCAAAGCCTAAACTAGCAAAATATGTACAAGACAATTGAAGCCGTTAAGAAACAAAGACCAGAAACCTCTTGTCATATCTTGCCCGAGACTCCCCCCACTACTAGCGCATTTATGTGTTTGCTGACTGCGATGGCACCCTAGGATGGTTATGGTCTCCCTCGTAAGTCACAATTAACATTGAAGGGTCTTCCAAGCATCTTTCCACATGCTTCCTCGCAGGGCAGCCTCTCATGCTACTACATTTATAGTATCCCCTGCACGAGCACAATAAATGTGGATTTAATACGCTGCAAGTACATAGTCCATTAATGCTTTTCTCAAGTCACAAGTTATAAAATCAATGCTCTTCACTCTTCAACTTGCAACTAAGAATGCAATCAAGTAATCGAACAATTGAACAAGTAAAATGTCACTACTTTCTAATTATATATACATACATATATATATAGCAATACCTTGGGTGAGGAGAACCTTTGATTGGCTTCTGCCCGTACTTCCTCCAAGAATATTCGTCTTGAGGGATATCAGCTAGCTTGTTACTGATAGCAGGAACTTTAATTGACCTTTTCACCCGATGTTTCCTGTCCGAGAGAAATTCAAGTTTTGAGTATCTGAAATAGGAAAACGAAGAATGGAAGAAACACCGTAGAGGCTAAAAAACGAACAGACCTCTTCTTGGAGCAGTGGCATCGACTGCTGCTTCCACATTTCGTACTTCCATCCTCTCCCCTTCCAGAACACCTTTTCTTGTGCTGATACGAGCTCAGATCAGCGGAGCGAGAGGCGCCCATTAAATGGAAGGCATTCCCATCCATATTCGCGACACTCCCATCAATACTCAGAGAGGAGATAAACGAGCGAGTGGAGGACATGGTAGGGGTGCAAGTAGAGCTATCGAAATTCAGACTAATGCCACTATTGCTACGACGATAAATCATCTCTGCCTGTTGCTTCAACTGCTGCTGCTGCTGCTGCTGATACCTCTGCTGCTGCTGCTGTTGAAGGAAGTGATAGCTTGGAATCGGAGTCTGGTGGGATAAAGGAACCGGGGTTTTACCATGTAAGTTTAACTCGAACGAAGGGCTCCCCAATGCAAGGCCACTCTTAACACCAGAAGAACCCTTTTCCTGGTTTGAGGCCTCAAGAGAAATGGCAGGCAGAAGCTGCAAGGCTTTGGGGTGATGATCATCCCCTCTGCACATTGGGTTCTCCAAAAGAATGCTAGGAGGGAGAGAGGGGGTCTGGATTTTCTTCACCTTTCTCACTCTTGCATGCCCCAAAGTGGAATTGAGCTTAGAAACAACCCTCTTGAACTTATGAACAGCCTCCCCAGTTTCTAGGGCTAATTTGGCATACTGATTCTGATCATGAGGCTGAGACAACAGACTAATAACCCTATGGCAACTCTCCACAGCTGCCCTGTTAGCTTCTTCAATCTCCTCCATCTCCACACCCCAAATTACAAACAAACACAAAAAAGCCCTAATTCCTAAAATCTAACACAGCCACCACAAAAAACATTATTGTCAGCTCCACAAATCCATCAAAACATCAACAAAACACAAAAACATTCAAGAGAAACCAAACCCCATTCTCAACAAAAACCACCCCCAAACAATCTCCCCTTCTTTTCTCCACACAAATTCAAGATTCAACTCACCCAACCAAACAAAAGAAAAAAAGGAAAAAAGAAAAAAGAACACCTTTGAAACAGCACAGCAGGTTAAACTTCAGATTCAGAAGGGTATACAGAAAACAAGGAAAAAAGCTTTTAAACCCAGAGAAGAATCAATGGCTAAAGAGAAGAGAACGGGCAAAGAGAAGACCTTTGGTTGGAACTGTGGGTGTGCCGTGAAACCCTAGATTCTTCAACCTCCATAAAAACTTGTTGTGATGGGAGAGGAAGGTGTGAAAGAGAAGACTTTGCTTCACTGGAGCAGCATTCACACACCCGAAAGAATACAAAGCTGCAATCTTTTTAATATGTTTATTACTTTTTTTATCGTTATATATTATTCTTCCACCATTGTTGTCTTTTTTTTTCTAGAGAGAGATAGGATACCCGAGTAGAGAGAGACACCACACTGGTGAACTACTAGTACTTCAATTCTCACAGAGAGAAAAACAAACAAACAAAAAATATCTGTTTATTTATTTATTAATAAATAATTATTTATTTATTTATGCATTGTGTATTACAGCTTATGCCAGAGTAATCTTAAATTGTCATAGTTATTATCAAATAGCGGTTTAAAAAAGTAAATTGTGTTTATATATTGCGTATTACAGCTTATGCCAGAGTAATCATAAATTGTCATAGTTATTGTCAAATAGCCGCTTGAAAAAGTAAATTGTATTTATATATTGCGTATTACAGTTTATGCCAAGGTAATCATAAATTGTAATTACTGTTCAATAGCCGCTTGAAAAAGTAAATTGTGAGTCGGTCAAGGTCTATCATGACTCTCAAATTTTTAGTGGATTTGAAACTCACACACTATCATTGAAACAAAGTTTTAGGGTAATATGTGGAACTAATTGAGTTAACTCACAAGCATTATTTATTTAAGGGTAGTCAAATACACTTTCGAACCTTAAAAATTACAATTATCTACATCACCACGTCAATTTAGTGTATCAAAATATAAAAATCAGTTAGTGACCTTTCGGAGAGAAATCGACAACCATCGAAGCCATTGAAAAAGTAGACTAGCTGATCGCCTTCTCCAATCAACTTCTCCCATGACCTGCTGGTCGCAAAGAAGACGACCAACTATTGATTTTCCCTAAAATAGTAAGAACATCATCGAAATATTAGCGACTTACTATTACAACTTCACAAGATACTAATTAATTTTTAGACTTTAACACATTAACTTGAGATGCTAAAGTGTTTAATTATAACTTAAAAAAGTTTGAGGGTATAAACTTATCTAATAAAATTCGTGGGTGTTTTTACCCTTTTTGCTTTATTTAATTATTGCTTCTTGGTTGGAAAATAAGACTTTGGGTAACAGAGAGAAAAGAAAAGAAAAGAAACTGAGAAGGGAAACTGCCGTCTCTGTCGCAGATTTCAAAAGGTGGGACCCATTTTGGACTTTGGTATTCCTTTCTTCTTTTTATGTATGTATTTTTTAATTTATTTTTTGTTGTTTGATGTAATTAATGCTAAATTTCTTTTTTGTTCTTGATTAGTGGGATTAATCAAAGATTAATGAAAATTTTACCCAAATAAAGACCCTGCTTTTTGCGAAATCCAATGTAGGTTGTCTTGTCCTGTCCCTTACCAGAGCATCTTTGGCTCCATGATTTGTGAACTTCACTTCTTTACTGTTTTGACTCTCATCTTTAATTATATGAAACCATGTTGCACAATCCATTTCATTATGTTTTTCCTTTTATAATAATGTAGTATTGGGCAATTCAAACCAAAATATATTATTCTTATAGTGCTTTACAACAATGTATGGATCATGAGTTCGATTCTTATTAAAATTCTCTCGATTCAGCTCGTCGCACAGTATTTTTTTAGTTCGATTTATTTCTTTTATGAGCTATTACATTATAATGAAATTTACTTAGTACACACTTTCATATAGTTGTTGTAGATTTTCATCGTCACTCCAAAACCTATATGTGTGTGTGTGTGTTTTAGTGAAAACTATATTTTTAATCCTTTAGTTGTGATTATGGTGTAAATTCAATCATTCATTATTCATGATATATACATTTAATATTTAAATTATTAATGATGTAGTGTATATGTGCTATTTGATTAAAAACCCTAATGATGCCATCACAATTGAATGATTAGAAGTACTCTTTTTCATATATTTTATCATAAGTTCATAAGTAGTAAGAGAGAATTTACAAACTCACTGATTATACAACAAGTAATGATGTATTTACTCTATTATAATAACGTGTGCGCGAGTGGTGTGCCAATTGAGTTTAAAAAAAAAAAAAAAAAAAGGGTAAATTTTGTCCTCTTTGAAATAAGATATATGAGATGAGAGTAAGGGCATCCCCAATACCCCATGTTGAAGATCCCGTGCAAATTTCGGGCAAAAAATTTAAATGTCAAGATGTAATATGACAAACACTTCAAGGATTTGGTGATTAAAAAAAGTCATTCGTGACAAACACGCGGAGTGCAATGGGGCGCATGCAAAGCGCATGTGCTCGCTAAACACGGTAAAGTGACTGACAATATCCACCTACTGTCCGTTATTTTCATTGTTTCTTTTACTTGTTTCTACATGTGCCCAGTAAACACGGTAAAATGATAGATAACATCAACCTAGCAACTATCCGTTACTTTACGGTTACTTTTATTTTTTAATAATATATAATTAAGACAATTTTATTTAAATTATAAATTAATGTAAAATAATTATAATTTATCTAATTTAAAATATGATTAATAAAAAAAATTATTAAGGATGGTTAAAGAATAGTGAGTTTACAAATATTCTTGTGCAATAGCAAAACAACTTAACAACATATTAAAAATAGATTGATATTAAGTGATGATGCGGAATGAAAATATTTCTAGCACATTATAGATGCCCTAATATCTTGGATGAGTAAACCAAATATTTTCCTTACATAGTACAATCATGATGATATATGGTATAATAACATTTTTCATAGTTTGGCAAGACATTTCTTGCTAAATTCTTGCTTTTTTGATTTGATAAAAAGTTACCTTTTATGTTTTAGCCATGCTTGGTAATTTGGGTTATGGGGATATGCATTGGTCAAGTGTAAAGTTAAAAATATTGTTGAGTGGGGTAAAATTAAAACATTTTGAAACATGATAAAAAAAATATTTATGACAAATTTAAAACATTATTAATTGGATAACCGTTCAAATAGAAAATATACTATAAGTCAAAATACATTATAAATCACACAACATCTATTATCATTGATATAATATTCATAAAATTTTTTTTAATTGGATCAACTTCAAGTTCTGCTTAGATTAATTTGAATACGGTGATACACATTGTGTTGGGCAAAATATTTTGAATGAAGAATTAGTCTTGTCTGGTAAGATGTAAATACTAATACAATATGAAAAAAAAAAATTGTAATTTACAATATAAACTAACCCGCTTTTATGTACTTATCTATATAATGAGCTCAATTAAAAAAGTACTAATAAAAATTAAACTTATAACATTCTGGTACAATAATCATGTTACCCCCACCATCTTTTTTGGGTTACAACATAAACTTTACAGTTTATGTTTGACTAATCCAAAAAGAAAATTGGATATATAGAAAGCATGAGGGGTTGTTTGGATTAATCCCTTGTTTGGTAGTGAGGGATATGCTTGTGATTACATTGGGTGGACACATTTAATATTAATATTTGGGTTATTGGGGTTTGCAATTTTATTAATTTAATTGAATAATTAATTTGACCATTATATCGTTAATCTATGGTGCTTACACCATTTTATCATTCATTAAACATAAAGAAAAGAAAAAAGTTACATAAGTGTTTTAACAATTATTTATTCAATATTGTTACCAAAAGGTCGAATCCTTAACTTTAAGGGCCCCATATCCAGGTCTGACAGAACATCTGAGAGATGTATATCATGATAACTCAGATGAACACAAATGTTAGACATTTGCTTAGTGCACACAAAGAGCTCATCAAATTCAAATTATATAAATTTAGCCCGAATATATTAAATAAATATTCTTTGATCTTTAATTTCTTATATTTTCTATACAAAATCATAAATACTCCTAATAAATATTTTATAACCAAATATCATTAAAAAAAAAACTCATTATTACATCTCGATTATAGTATCCTATCGCATAACATGTAAATATAAATATTACCTAAATTTGTAATATTATACTTACGTTATATATATGAAAAAAATAAACAACCTCAATTATGTTACGGAGTTACTTAGTCAAATATTAATAGGTTTAATTTGAATTCGCCTCAACTCATTACTCGAATTATTCGACCTCAAATTCATATTAATAGTAACATAATCAAATTCAAACATTTATCGAATTGAACCCGATTCGAGACTCATTAACACCTGTAAGTACCAGTTTCTCTTGCCCCGAGTACAAACTCATATGTGCACCAAAAGGCTATACTATACAATGTCTCATTGTCATGTCGCATGAGATGAGTCCAAACACTTGTATCTTGAAGAGGTCAAAGTAAAAATGGAGTTTTTGGTGGGTTTCAAAAATTGTTGGCTTTCACCACCTTGTAACATACGTTTAGATTGAAGAAGCTAAGGCAAAGTCTGCATGTCATAGTCTTTGTTGACTCAAATAGTATCATTTTGAAGTTTTAACTAATCTTATATTCAGGCTGGATGGTCTGGATTCAATGACATGTCATAAGATCCTTGACCACTAGTCATATAACCAATTTGCTAAATAATAATGCCCACCACGGGGGCATTGTGCTATATAGTCAAAAATGTTTTACTTTTGTTTGAAATGTTGGGTTATTGTTAGATTTTAGTTTATTGTTGAGTGAGCTAATGATGAAAGTTATGTTATTCACATTTTTATAAAGGGTTGCGGTATTGTCACGCAAGATTTTCTTCTTTTTTTTTTTTTTTTCGTTTTTTATAAACTAGTTGTATTGGACGCTTGCAATACATACAGATCAGATATCATCAAGCCTCACTATTCAAATGACAGGACGGACCTAATTTTTTTAAAAATAAATTTATTATTTTGAATTGTGATGATAAGGGAAACTTATGAATAAACTAAACTAAAAGAAATGCAAATAGTTTTAGTTTATATTTAGGTGGAATTTTAGATGTTACGCGAGAATGAAAAGCGTGGTCTTTGTCTAAGTAAAACTAGTGGGAATACTTGGTAACATTAGTACAACTTCTTTAAGTTTTTTTAAAAAAAATTACATTAACATATAATAATATGCCACATTCAAGCTCCTTTGGTGTGGGCACATTCCTACTAAGACTTGGTCCAAACCCCTTTTTTGGTTCCTTTGTTTTTCAGAGAACATATTCTTTATATTATTATAGCATAGTTGAATCTAGTGGACATGTGTTACCCTTGTGATTTATCACAATGAACAACTTAAATGCACATCCTTTTTTCTTTGTGTTGCTTTCAAGATTGTGAAAAAAAACAAAAAAAAAAAAAAAATCTTCTATAATCTTCCTGTTATTGCCAACTTGTACCCTCTCGATTGAGCTCATTGCATAGGGTCTTTATAGTGCAATTTACCTCTCATATGTGGTTTTCAAACTATTACGTAGAAGTAGTAGGGTTTACTTCGTGCACACTTAATTGCGTATTTTTTTTATTATTTTTATTTAAAAAAAATTATACATAATTATATTTGATACTATCTACACACAAAACAAAAGATATATCTATGAGTTAGCAAAAAAAGTTGTGAATTATGAAATCATTAAAGGAGCTAAGATGATAATGCAGTGTGAATTAAGTAGTGTAGAAGTATGTATGATATGCAGAGAGAGTGATTTGTTTAATGATTGGGAGCAAGAAAAGAGAGAATTTCACATACTTTAATGAGGTTGGAGGCATAGTGATTTCAAACACTTTACCTTTGTATTGTTTTTGGCTAAAAAGCATAAAAAAGCAACCTAGTGCCTTGGGATCCCAAGAGCCAGAATATTGCTGCTCAAATGAATACAGTGCCCATAAAAGGGGGAGATTATTGCTCCTTATGGGATTTTTTTTTTTTTTTTTGGAGAACCAGAGAAATCCAATTACCATTTGAGAGTATATATTAGATAAATTTAATTCTAGTATAATAGTTTGTAAATTGTATATGAGAGATAAATCACACTAAAAAAATTGTGTGTGATGGGTTCTACTAAAAGCATGTTAATTAGATGTTGAGTCTCCTTTGTTAAATGCGCACTTAGATAAATAAATGTGTTCGAACTAGTTGGTTGCATTACATGATCCTCATCTTTTCGGTCTACCCATTTTGGACAACTCACTAAAGGGTATTAGGAGTCTACTAGCGGCAGATGCAGAGTTGTCTGACTCATATTTTTGTAACTTTGATTCTTTTCAAATCGAAATGACTAAACACTCACAAATACGTGAATTATGCACTCACGACTAACTTTTTACTTTTAGTGAGAAATGAATACAGTGCCCATAAAAGGGGGAGATTATTGCTCCTTATGGGATTTTTTTTTTTTTTTTGGAGTACCAGAAAAATCTAATTATGTTTGAGAGTATATATTAGATAAAGGGAAAATGGCACTTTTTCCCCCTATGTTATGTGTATATAGCACTTTTTCCCCCTATGTTATTAAAGTGGCTATTTTTCCCCTGAAATGTTAAATTGGCATTTTTATCCTTGAAAATAATTATTTCATTTATTTTTCTTCTCCAACAAATTATTACTTATATGTATGGATGATCACGATTCGGTTCGAACCTAACCAAACACTGTAGCAATCATACCGAAATAGTATGGTCGGTTTTGGTTACGATTCAGAACCGAAAAAATAAAATTAAATAATTGTTGAACCGTGAACTGGAACTGAACCACAGTCATATATAGTGAAAATGATCAAACACTTATTTTGATAAATCGGTACGGTTCAATTCCAATTTCGATTTTGAACTGCCAATCAAAACTTATTTATTTATTTATTTATTAATTTTATTTCTTATTTAAAAATAGTCTAAATTCAACAATTATTTTATTTTATTTTTTCGGTTCTGATCGTAACCGTAACCGTCCATACTATTTAAGTTCAATTGCTACAGTGTTCGATTAGGTTCGTATCGAACCATGATCTTCCATACATATTAGTAATACTAGGTTGGAGAATA
>CP025657.1:17936062-17991405 GCA_003576665.1 Ipomoea trifida
TTTGAAAATCATGTTGTCTCTGATCTCGATCTATGACTAGCTTAGTTAAAGTTATTTGGCATAGTCCAATTAAATCTTGATTCCTCCCATCTTTTGAGAAAGCAAAAATGCAAAAGAGAAGAAACAAGGAAAAGGAGAAGACTATGATGATGCTGGGAATTTTGTTTTGCCATTTTAAATGTCAAAAAGGGCACCAATTGAGTTAAGTTTGATTCTAGGTTGAAACTTTGCTTTTTGTTGTTTAAGGTTTGGATTTCCATATGATAAGATGCTGTTTTGTGACTTTGTGTGAAGTAATTTGATCTCTCAAATTATTTCTTAACTAACCTACACTTTTCCATGTTTGGTTGGAGATAACACTTGCATAATCAATACACTAATTCAAAATTTCAACAAATCCCCATTAATTATCTACCTTCTTAAACCCCACATCAACCACCCTCTTTTCCAAAAGATTCTAACATTACTACATTAAGTAGCATGAAAACGGAAAAGGAAATGTAAATACAAGAAAACAAAAATATACAATTTCTGTAAGTTTTTTTTTTTGGGAGAAAACTTGTTAGAATGAGAAGGCGAACAGAGATTTATATAGTTTTTGTAAGTTTTTGGAGATAACGTTTATAATATGCGCAAACGTTCACTTTTAGGGGTTTTATGCAATTTCTGTAAATCTTTGAGAGAAATTTATGAAACGCGAAAACGTTCACTATTAAGAGTTTTTGAGAGAAAACACTTGTGAAAACACAAAATGTTCACTCTGAAGAGTTTTATACAATTTCTATTAGTTTTTTGGGAGAAAATGTTTCTGAAACGTGAAAACGTTCACCCTTGCAAGGTTTTGCCCATCTTAGCTGTAATCTTCACTAACTTAAATTCTACTTCAATGCCAAAGTTTCAATCACAAAACCAAACATAGGAGTGGAGTCTTGGCCTCAAAATCTTTCCCAAATTCATAATAGGATTATAGATCACATCACAAGGGAAAACCAATTGGGTCTTAGGATCTTTACCCAAAAAATAAATGAAATAATTATTTTAAGGGTAAACATGTCAATTTAACATTACAGGGGGAAAAGCTACTACTTTTAAAATAACTGAGGGGGGAAAACTGCCACTTTAATAACACAGGGGGGAAAAGTGCTATATGCACATAACATAGGGGGAAAAAGTGCCATTTTCCCTTAGATAAATTTAATTCTAGTATAATAGTTTGTAAATTGTATATGAGAGATAAATCACACTAAAAAAATTGTGTGTGATGGGTTCTACTAAAGGCGTGTTAATTAGATGTTGAGTCTGCTTTGTTAAATGCGCACTTAGATAAATACATGTGTTCGAACTAGTTGGTTGCACTACGGGATCCTCATCTTTTCGGTCTACCCATTTTGGACAACCCACTAAAGGGTCTTAGGAGTCTACTAGCGGTAGATGCAGGAGTTGTCTGACCCAGATTTTTGTAATTTTGATTCTTTTCAAATCAAAATGACTAAACACTCACAAATACGTGAATTATGCACTCACGACTAACTTTTTACTTTTAGTGAGATTTGAAAATCATGTTGTCTCTGATCTCGATCTATGACTAGCTTAGTTAAAGTTATTTGGCATAGTCCAATTAAATCTTGATTCCTCCCATCTTTTTGAGAAAGCAAAAATGCAAAAGAGAAGAAACAAGGAAAAGGAGAAGACTATGATGATGCTGGGAATTTTGTTTTGCCATTTTAAATGTCAAAAAGGGCACCAATTGAGTTAAGTTTGATTCTAGGTTGAAACTTTGCTTTTTGTTGTTTAAGGTTTGGATTTCCATATGATAAGATGCTGTTTTGTGACTTTGTGTGAAGTAATTTGATCTCTCAAATTATTTCTTAACTAACCTACACTTTTCCATGTTTGGTTGGAGATAACACTTGCATAATCAATACACTAATTCAAAATTTCAACAAATCCCCATTAATTATCTACCTTCTTAAACCCCACATCAACCACCCTCTTTTCCAAAAGATTCTAACATTACTACATTAAGTAGCATGAAAACGGAAAAGGAAATGTAAATACAAGAAAACATAAAAATATACAATTTCTGTAAGTTTTTTTTTTTGGGAGAAAACTTGTTAGAATGAGAAGGCGAACAGAGATTTATATAGTTTTTGTAAGTTTTTTGGAGATAACGTTTATAATATGCGCAAACGTTCACTTTTAGGGGTTTTATGCAATTTCTGTAAATCTTTGAGAGAAATTTATGAAACGCGAAAACGTTCACTATTAAGAGTTTTTGAGAGAAAACACTTGTGAAACACAAAAATGTTCACTCTGAAGAGTTTTATACAATTTCTATTAGTTTTTTGGGAGAAAATGTTTCTGAAACGTGAAAACGTTCACCCTTGCAAGGTTTTGCCCATCTTAGCTGTAATCTTCACTAACTTAAATTCTACTTCAATGCCAAAGTTTCAATCACAAAACCAAACATAGGAGTGGAGTCTTGGCCTCAAAATCTTTCCCAAATTCATAATAGGATTATAGATCACATCACAAGGGAAAACCAATTGGGTCTTAGGATCTTTACCCAAGACATACAAGGGAGGCACAATAAGGGTGCCTGCTAGTACTAGCAGGCATGAGGAATCCCACTTTTCAGCTTTCATAAGAAGCAGTACCCTCACAATGCTCATTTGAGAGGGATATGACTTTTCACCCCCAAAAAAAAAAAAAAAAAAAGACTGCTCCATTATTGTGGTCACTCATGTAATTGCACTATGCAGAAATGAACAGAAGTGTGCAAATTTTTGAAACACAACCTACCAGCTTTAACTTGAGTGTTGCTTTGGTGCTTTGACAGTACAGAATTGAAATTCACCCTTTTAGCAACAGTAATTCCAATCATGCAGGCATGCCCTTTGATTGATTAGTACGCAAAGAAGGTAAACGAGATGTACATCGAAGTTAGCAAAGCAAAAAGACAAACGTTGCATGCAACCATGATCAAACTACAAACGTCTTGTCAGGCGTTTTTCCTTGGAGAGAGAGCGAGAGAGAGATTTTATTGTTTCCGCCCCCTCCCTTTCTTGGCTGGCAGTGACTCGATCTGCTCTTTTCCACCAACTTCTGAAATATCCGCTGCAAAGAGGAAACAGGTAAATCACTAAATCATCATCATGGTAGAGAGAACTCGTAAAAAGAGAGGAGCTTGAAAAGAGTAAAAAGTTATACCATCAGCTCCACGAGACATCAGGGTGAAGAATATATTGTTAAACTTCTCCATTTTCTTGGCATCTTGAGCTTGGTCTGTCTTGAACTTTATACACTATATATAATGACAAAATTCAAAAATAAAAAAGAAGAAGAAATCATGAGAGACTGAATGACTTAACATCTAAAAATAGCAATTGAAACGCACATATTATGATATCAAAATGGAGCACAAAAAGAACCACACATGGCTTCAATTCCTTTAGAAAAAAGAAATTGGAAAAACGGGAAGGAAATGGTGTAAGTAGTATCTGGAAAGAGATTATTGGGCAAACTGTTTGTGTACCTTCATCAGAAAAAGAAATACCAATTTCAAGGTTCATCTAGTGCTCATTGCCATTACTTTATCCAACATTAGATTTTTACAATCTTTTCAGTTTTCACATAGCTTTAGTCTTGCAATCAGATTGTTAAGGTTTGACTACTTTTATCATGCATTTGAGGATATAAACCAAATATTTCATACACATGGGGTTGGACGGTTGGTAGTAAGCTGTTAATATTTCCATTTGAATGTCAAATTCCGAATCAAATGAAAAAAGAAGACAAATATGGTTCTAAGGCAAGCAAATTTAGAAAACCACCAAGATCGCTCTGTGTTAGACCTCACTCCTAATCAACACTTCCAATGAAGGTCATGGTGACTCTTAATCTGATGTCTTGGCAAATATATGCTTTTACTAAATTCCCTCACGGGAATTCTTGCTTGCCTCTACAAGGACCTACTTTGTGCCAGGTTCAACTAAAAACATTGAATTCAGCTTACAAATTCCTATTAACTTTTGCCAAGAAGCTTGTGGTCTGATGGCATCACTGTTACCATTCCAATCGGAAGGTCAGGTTAGATTGTAGTACTTAAAAAAAAATAATATTAACTGTTCATAGACCATAAGGTTGGCAAGTGGTAACACTTCATTTCTGTCCAATCCATGTCCCTTGTTTGTAGGGAGTAGCACATTCGGCTTCAAGTAGATGACATGATATATCTAGACATGCTTTTAGTGAGTGCAGTCAGTGCACTGAAGTTGTGGTCAACTTGGCCATGCCTAAACTGTACAGCCAACTTGGTGATTTTTTCCACACCAACAAATATGCAGTGCAGACACAGTGCAAGGCCAACATAATCCCCAATGATAGACTGTTAAAAAGTCCGACTAATTCTTCAAAAAGAACAATTTTTATTTTTTAATCAAGAAATTCAGCTCCTCCAAGCCAATCACAAGCTATCAACAGGAATGAGATATAGAAACAAGCATTGCACCTTGCCACAAGCACTCGAAGAACTCATATATGTTGCCACAAAATTAAAGCATGCCAATGAATACATTATTAAAAATAAAAATCAATCATTACAGATAGTAGCAATAAAGAAAACAAATGGCCTTATTCTTAAGATCCCTGGTAGGGTATGCATCAAAACAACTGACTGAGCACACTATGAAAAACAACATCATAATTTGCTATCCCAAAAACCAATCAGGCATTCAAATACCAAGTCTGATGCAATGTGAGCACAATAATAATAATAAGCAGGAGAACACACAAAATCCTATTTAGATACTAAATACGAATCTGCAATTGCAGTTTAGAAACAAAAATAAAAAATTAAAATGTTGGAATTATGAATTGAAAAATACCTCTTTATCATCAGTAACTTTGAGAACCAATTTACCATCGGAATGCCTGTATTTCATAACATACCGTGTCTGCACCAAATTTTAAATTCAGAAGGAATTTTCCAGTAAAGCAAAAAATGGAGATTTTAAAATACATATCACATATGCATATACATTCTCAGGATTGGCACGAAATAGCTGTGTGGATTTTTCAACGAAATCGTCCCAAGAAATGATGTAAACCATTGCTGTAAACTCCAATCCGCTACCTACTGCTTTCCCCCGCTACGTAATTACAACAAACCTCGGACGCCGCCGCTTATCTTTCGCCGTCCCGATCGACAAGTATTCGATTCTTTTGGCTTTCCTTTCTAGGGTTTTATTACGATTTTAATTAAACATGTCTCACAATTGTGGTTGGTCCAGTGGTTCCCCTTGCATGCTGACTAGACATGCTTAATGTTAGTGTCATTATTTTTTTTTTAAACGAAAAACATCCTTTTTCTTTTTAAAAAACCAACAAAAAACATCCTTAAACTTGTAAATTGTTAAAAGAATTTATGTCACAGATTTGACTAGTGTTATAAAATCTTATGTCACAAATTTAACTAGTGACCGATATTAAAAAGATCTTTTAATAGAATCATACTCAATCCAGTAAATAATTTCTATCTGACCAGTGCCATTACTTTGATCGACGCTTAATTCTCTTAATTTGGGCTGAGAGTCATCGCGTTCTTTCATGTTTCAACCATGTTAGAAGTGAACTTTATTTGCTCCTGTCAATCTCCTATATTTATGGACAAAGTGCAGTCTATTCTGATTTTTTAAAAGAAGTATGTAAAAAGGACAGATTCAACAAGTAGCAGAAATAATGTTTATTGATTCCCCTAGTACATCATAGGCAATAACACTATCAAAATTCAGGAAAAAAAAAATAAAAAAAAAAATAAAATCTCTGTTTATTACACTAACATCTGAAAAATCATAATACAACACATAATAAAAACAAACGAGGGGACTTAAAACCAATCTGAATTACATGAGAACATCAGATATCAGAGTTCCCTGCCATGTGGCTGGTTGATGTAACCAATCTGTCCCGCCCCCTATTGTAGGGTAATGAGAAACACTCTATAGGGTACCTTGTTTTGAACTTGAACTTGAACATTGTATAAGACTGGGGAAAGAAGAGGCTAAGAAGCTGGAGCCTTACGACCATAATACAACACCATCACGAAATCCTTGGCTGATGAACCAATTGCAACTGGTACCCTTTCTGAGGAGGTCATTTGAAGCCAAGAATCGACCAAGTTATTCAGCTGCAATGTAGGTACTATTGCCTGCCCCATACATCTGATTTCAACCTGTACAACAATCAATCAAATAAACACTCAATGAAGCATACAACTTTAAAACGGTACTCCTGTGTTTTTACTCCTTGTACTTGTTTATCTGAATAAAGACAAGTGATTTCTTGAGAATTGTTGCTATAACAAGTGTAGCCATTACCTCATCTTCACTTGTAAGATCCAATTTCCTCATCAGGTACTTTTGAATGAATGAAACTGGAATGTTCCCATCCCTGCCACCAAACAAGTTACGTTATGTTCCATTTCGAGGATTCCCCAAATTCCACCTCCACAAACTCCCCTCCCTTCCCACCCACACCACCCAAAATAAAAATAGCAACAACAATAAATTTAAAAGCTGTCACCACCAGTTTTGCAATTTCCATAGATTTCTTAATTCCTATTAAAATTACTTAATTTCAGTCACAGTCCAAGGGCCATCTTCTCCGTATTGTAGTATCTCTATTTCAGAGTGTGCAATCTAGAAGATGCTGCACCAGCTGTGGTTTCCTTCCTAGATGCATTATGAAGACAAGTACTGAAGTTCTGTTGTCATCTAAATATCTAGACATTGCTCCATTAACCATGAAATATCTTCCATACTCTTACTGACTTAAAACTTGAACCTAGTTAATCAAGCCCCAAATGTACTCTCTGCCTTAAAGTCATCCAATAGTTAGTTTAAGCAGCCATATAAGACTTCGCAAAAGGATATGGTAGGCATGATCACTTTGAGGGGCTAAGCTAGCTTTTTTCTTCTTTAATTACCCAAAAAAAAATGCAAACATCAGTCTTCAATGCTTTAACTGAGTATGTCTTCCCTCAGGATTTAGACAAATCAGAGTGCAATCTATGAGAAACGAGGAATACTTAAGTTTTTCCTAACTCTCATTACCAGACAACAAATATGTGAAATCTAACTCATATGAGGGAATACAGGTTTCTTGAACAATTCAAACTTCAAGAATAATATTATTCAAAAAAGGAATTGTAAAGCCCGTACTCAAAAACAAACAAATATTCCAGATCAGAATAGCATAGAATGACTTATAAGAGCATGAAAATAGTTATTACAATTAAGTGCACAAACATTTGCTTTATGAGATGCTGAAACTTTGAGAAGTCTAAATTATGCCTACTGCCTTTCATAAGACAATTATTTAAGTCAAATTTAGAACAAAACCGACTCCGTCTAAGTGAGTGGCAATTTTGTGAAAGCAATGCCAAAAATTTGCACATGAAAAGATCTCTTCTTTAGTGTTTTGGAAAATCTATTGCCCTTTAGAATGTGTTACTAAAATTAAAATAAATGGAACTGAAAAGGCACTTTTAAAATTTTACATTTAAACCTCAAAATCAAGTGTATACAAAGGGATGAATGAAGTATTTATTTTTCAAGTTCAGGCAAAACTTAATATAGACAGTAACAATACTATGAAATGACAGAGTTGAAAGGAACTCACTTGATTCTCAAGTAACTAGCAGAAATCTGGGGCAACGGTTCATCTCCATTCCTAAACCAATATGAAGAGTTATGCATTATAAGAGTGGGAAAAAATAGTTAATTGAATATAATTTGTTCCAACCAATTAAATAAATAATTCCAAGATATAAAGAGCTAAGCAGATTCTTACTGATCTTCAGAGGCCACTAATGAGAACCAAATCGGACTGATCCTTCTTTCACATTTAGTGCTAACAGCATCAAGCACAGCTTGTGGCGAAATACTCAAATTCCCAAAAGTTGGTTCCTTCTTCCGAACCCTTCGTAACTTTTTAGGCTTTTCTGATTCAGGAGGGTTAGGATCATCGTTACTCTTTCCATATTGAACTTTAAATTTCTGTCCCTGCTCTTTGACCTTAGATTTCCGGACATGTCCATCATTGTCGGAGGCATGTGGAGGTTCAGGTTTTGCAGCAGAACCTTGTGACGTAAATCTTGAAGACTTGCTCCGGTTTGCAGCTTCCACCAAACAATTTAAAGGTTTCCATAAATCAACTTTCCCATCCCACTGTTCAATGCCATTATCTGTTTCTTTAAGAGATGCAAGGCTTGATGGCTCACCATTGGACGTGTTCTGCATGAGGAATTAGTCAGACATAAAGATGATGTTGGCAATGATAAGAGAAAACCAGAAGAAAGCTCAATACAAAGGCACATGCAGTAGCATCTAGTTTGCATTACTCTACCTGTCTTACATTCTGGGTAAATTTGTTCAGGGTCTCAGGTGAGTTAGAGCTTTCAGGTTGATCTTCAGTATCAGCTTCCTCTTTCTTCATAGGTTTCTCAATAGAAAAACTGGAACCACGTAATGATTTTCTAGCGACAGATTTTGATCTTCTTCCAGTCATTCCAGATTGTGTTGACACTCTGGGGGTATTTACCACTAATGAAGAAAGTGATCGCTCCTTTCTCTTCACTGGTAACATAACTGAAGGCACAACTTCAGGTGCCATCACTTTTCGCCTCTTATATGGGAAAATCTTTGCCCTTACATCTTGCAAATTATGATCTGCCCTGGAACCAATACATTCAGCTATACACTTCAGCACAATGTGATATTCTATCAATTTGAGTTTCTTGCCAATAAAAAAGAGTATGCAAGCCATAATTCATGCTAGCAAATCCATTCCAAAGAACACAAAGTCAGATAAATGGTAGTGTTATGCATAACCATAGCTTGGGATGTTCAGGTTTCAGTTTCTTTAGTCTACAAAGTATCAATGTTGATCAAGTATATATATAAAGCTTCTAAAAATATGTGCATGCTCTTACATAATGGAATAGTTACTTTAGCCATCACAGGTTGGGGTGAAAAATCTGTGGGTCTTTGTGACTAAAATCAGAGATCAGTTTTCATACACACATTATATCAACACATGAAACCTCAGACCATCAGTATGACTACATATCCCTCATTTTCGTGAGCAAGTAGCACAATGCCTAGATAGATGTTTTATGTTTAGCACTGGGAGGGGTTAAAGTCTTGACAAGAAAGGCCATATATGATTGTTGTATATATTTATGTAAATAGTGAGCAAGTGTAACAATCATTGCTCTTTCCATCCAGGCTTGGATTGTAGATATAAGCAATTTCTTATTAAAGAAGAATTTGTAAATTATTTATTCACAGTAACCAACTCAGCTCTTTAATAAAAAAGGAGGGCATGAGCTGACACCATCTAAGGATTCCCAACTCCCAAGTATTAGAAAATGGAGGAATTTCTTCTTCTAAGACTTCTCTTTCATTGGGGTAAAAGCAAGCAAGTACATGAGGCCCCCAGATGAAGTGAGCATGTGAGAACTATATCAGCATTTTCTTTGAAACAATTTGCAAAGATTGTTATATGAAGATCTGAAATTTCCATTAGGTAACTTTTGTTAAATTAATTTTAATATGGCTCTGTCAATGAGAAATTGAAAAATCTCAGAACTTACCATATCAGAACTTCCATTGAGTACATGAACAAGAATTTTTATGTCAAACTGAAAACTGGAAAAGGGAGAGGTGGGCAGGAGTTATAGAGCATATCTAACCTCAGTTTCTCAAGTGGGACACAGCCTAAATCAATGTTACATATTGGGCAACATTCTGTCTCCTCGTCTGAGAGCTTCTTATAAATGCATTTCCTGCAAACTGGGTGGAGTTCCAAACAACAGATGATTTGAACCCAAGTATTTAATGTTAACAACGATAAAACTTACAAATTTACTTCAACAAAATGACAAGCTAAAGCAATTCACTTGAACTAGTATTTTCAATCATATGGAAAACCAACACTGTAGTGAGAGTGAGAGTAAATGTGATTTCCACCGGGGTAGAAGTGTAGAACTAATTCACGTATTCAAACAAAAAGCCTTATGAGTTTGGCACTTTGGCGTGTATCGTCATCAAAACAACTTGCAGAGTAAAAACATGCGTGTTAATAAGCTTTAATTGTAAATTTCACAGCTAAGCATCTTTCCAATATAATTATCAGATTATAGCATTAATTATATTGATGAAACAGGAAACTCTAGGCATATAGTTAGCGAAGTCAACTATAAGTTTGTGACCTTCTAGAGTTCCACATCTAAAAACATATACGCAAACAAAGAGTAGCAAAGAACTGCTAGCAGATACCGAGTATCTAGATTTCTAGAAAGCAAATCCAAGCATAAACCGGGCAAGACAATGCAAAATCGAGCAAACTCGGATCGTAATCCGTCAATTCGAAATTCGAGCACATCATAACAAATCATGGAATCAATTAAATTCGAAGTACAAACGAACGGAGAGATAGCGAGAGACTTACATGTATGAAGGCATTCCGAAATAGTAGTAGCATCTCTGAAGAGCTTATTGCAAAGAGGACATGTCATGCATGCCCCAATCGTTTCTCTCCTCACTTTCACAACTTGATTCGACATCTCTCTCTCTCTCTCCCTCTCTCTGACTACCTGTTCTCCGTTATCTATCAGCTCGTCGTCTTCCAAAAACAAAGCCCCGATTCAGAAGCTCCGAAACCTCAACGTGATTAGGCGGTGCATGTTAGCAACGACACATGAAACGTGAAATTTACGTCCATTCCCCGCCTCGAATCTGCATTAAAACCAAAACACAAAACTCGCGATTATGAATTAATGCAATGGAACGCCGGGAGAGATTCGAGTTTGAACAGACGAGAAACCTGCGAATCGGTGAGCTAAAGCGGCTCCGGCGGATTTGATTTGGGAGAAACGGAAGGTGAGCCGGCGACGGATTTGGGGCCGGCGGTGGGTGGCCGATGATCTGTGAGTATGCGTTGGATTAGGACTTGGGAGACGAAATCCACAGCGGCTTCACTCACAATGCCATGAACCCAAATAAAATTATTCGCCTTTTATATCTATTTTCGCATCTTTCGTATTTATTTTTCTTGAAGAAATAAATTCTTTTTTTAGTAACTAGAAGAAAATTTGAAAAACCCAAAATAAAACAGAGCCGATAACAAAATTTTAGGTCAAATTACTCTTTACACCATCGATCAAAAGCAATCATTCTCATGTGAGTCATAAGTCATTCATATACTCTCGATAGTATATAATTCATGAGAAAATATTCTATTATTCATAGAGAATTTTGTCAAAATACTATTAAAATAGTTAAGTTTCATATTGTTATTAATCAATGTTGTAAAAATTGACTCTTAAATGCCGACTAGCCTCTAGGCGCTCCTAGACCGCCGATTAGCCTCTAGGCGCTCCTAGACCAAGACGATTGCAACTTTAGGCGTCTTTTAATTGATCGACCGACTAATCAGACACTAGGCGCCTAATTAGGTCGAGTTGAGCCTAACTCGAGCGAATGGATTTTTTTTACATGCTTGACTACTCTCTTTTAGATTTCTCCGGCCATAAACTCAATTAATTGTACTTTTTTTAATACAACTCAATTAATTATTTAACATATGCAGTTGAATAGTTTTGGGGATTATATGATATACTTGAATTACTCGGTTGTCTAGTCCTCTGGGCTTGGATTACTCAGTCGCCTAGTCCCTGAACGTCCAACTAGCGCCTAGCGTTTTCTGCAACATTGTTATTAATATATGTATAATTTGTTCATGACGAATGTACTACCCTTAATGTTATTAGTGTACTTATAATTTACTCATGACAGTTCAAACTATGCTCGACAAATAATTCATCCGGTTTTAATGCACACCCACCACTATCCAACACATGCCAATTAGTAAACTAACAATCGCATTTAATATAAAATTTTAGACAAATATGATTTGTTGATACCATAATAGTCTGAAATATTTAATAATTCACATTAAAGTCTGACTAATTCGACGTGGAATTACTATTCCATCCCAATTTTGAACAAGCATTGTGAATTCCTATAGGTAAGCACAATGGAAATACTAAAAAGTATTGAAAAACAGCTATGTAAAAGTGTACAACTCCAAATTTAGCACAAGTCTAAGTTCAGCATAGGAGCATAGACCACTATCGTAAATACATGTTTAGATTTCAGAATACTAAACACTAAGAAAAGTCTGTCAAGAAAACTAAATAATCATTGAACATTAAGTTCAACAAATAGCAACACTAATCAAGCCAAACTCAAGCTATAATTATTTCGCATTCAAACTCGAGCCAACCCTGGTAAGCTGCACCTGCAGCTGAATCTATGAACCTATCCAATGGATTGACTGACATTCATGCAAATATAATGGATATAACTGCATAAAAATGTTTTGGAATAGCAACTCAATTACTTGTATTTGTAAACAGCAGGAGGAGAGAGGTCTATCCAAAATCAATAACAGAAAGCTAATCAGTAATCAAAGTTTCAAAATCCTGTGTAATAAGACACTAAACATAATTGTGGAGGTGGTGCTCCTGGTCCTGGGCAACAAAATAAAACTTCATGGTGCAAAATTGGCATTGAAAAAGCGGTATAAAGTAAATTGCTTTCCGACTTCGAGCTCCATAAAAGGTGCTGCTTTTGTTCGTCCAGAAAGGTAATGTGACATTGTTGACAACATTTTAGCTCCTTATGCATGGTGGTAGTGATGCAACTTGTATAGTAAGACTTTTCCCGAGGCATTTCCCATGGCCATGAAACCACTGTGAGGACTGAAATCCAAACATCGCGGGTAGTGCAGGGTTTGATTTGGGGGAGGCCAGTTTGAGAAAACTGTGAAGGATGGGATGTGTATCAGTTTTGAACTGTTCTTCTTCATGGTTGAACCGATGGCTAGAATTTGGGCA
This sequence comes from Ipomoea trifida, assembly GCA_003576665.1. Taxonomy (NCBI): domain Eukaryota; kingdom Viridiplantae; phylum Streptophyta; class Magnoliopsida; order Solanales; family Convolvulaceae; genus Ipomoea; species Ipomoea trifida. The sequence goes on from CP025657.1 coordinate 17,949,024, forward strand.
TCACTATTGAATTTCATATAATCAACTTTGGTAGTGAGATTCTCGATTGTCTTCACAGGTTTTCTTTTCCCACCTAAAAAGTCGTCGGTGTTGTATATATTCACAATCCCACTGTCTGAACCAGCTGCAAACAGACCTCCAATTGGTGAAGTACAGAGAGCAGTACTGTTTATGCAGCCTTCATCAACACCTTTATGAAAGCAAGCCCTTCTTCTCAAGTCCCAATGATAAACCTGGCCATCTCCACCAGAGCTCAGCAACTTTTGTCCGTCGTGGCTGAAAGCTAATGACCGAACAGTCCCATTCATTTTTAGCGTTCCAACCAGTTCCTTTGTTTTGAGGGAAACTAGCAAAATATACCCTTCATTGCCTATAAAAGCAATCATGTCAGAGTCGGGGGATACCTCAAAACTTTCCAAGCTCCTTTCCTCTCTACCATCAAGAGGGCCTATTTTATTCACTGTTGTCTTAACCAAATCTAGGGCATAAAAGAATTTTCTTCTACCTGATATAATAACTTGAGATCCATCAGGTGAGAAAGCTGCCTTTTTAATTGGACAATCTTCAATAAAGATGCTTTGAATTTTGGTATTATCTTTTCCATCAATTTGAAAGAATCGAAGTTTTTTATCCAATCCTCCAACAAGAAGCAACTGGCTATTCCTATGGAACTGAACAGAATTTATCGGACCACTTGAATACTCCCCCTTATTTGCATCAGCCAGTCTAGAATACTCTAGCAACCCTGGTAACAACTTTGCACTGCTTTTTACAACAAGTTCTTCATTTGTACGGAGGATATCACCAACTTTGGCATCCTTGTAACCATAGTCGTTGGCTGCTCCATTTTCTTCATCAGAACCTGAATCTTCTTCATCAGAGATGTAGCTTTCTCTCTGCGAATCAGTTCGCGCCCATTCCGTCCCTGGATTTAGCTTAACATGTTGAGCCCTCAATCTTGCCACATATGCAGAACCAGATATTACACTCTCATCCTCTTCCTTCCTCAACTTCCTCAATCTGTTTACTTTAGCTACGTTGATACTAGTCTTCTCTTCCTCTTCATCTATCCATGCAGGTTTCCGTTCCTCAGCCTCCTCTTCATCACTTCTTCCATCAGACAGTTGATTGTCATCTTCATAAGCAGTCAATGAACTATTGGCATGCCGGTCCACAAAGAACACTGCTGAATCTTTTTCAGCCTCTTCGGTAGTTGTTTTTTCATCTACCTTTCCAAATTCAATAGGAGAGTGCAAGGAGCCAAACAAGAAGTTCTCAAGCCTCTTCATCTCCCTCACTTCCTCGGGTTCTAATTCCTTCCGGTGTTTCTTGCTCTTCCTTCCACCTGTGGTGTCTAAATCAGAGATCTGCATATCTTCATTTTGTTCCTTGCCCTCGAGAAGTGAACGCTCATCAAGAGGCTCCCTTTTCTTCTTACCAGTTCGGTCTTTAGGAGCAACATTTTGAGATATTAAATTCATAGTTTCTAACATAGCAACTCCTGCAAAATTCCAAAATATATACAGAATTATTCAATTCCAATGAAAACACATAATAAAAAAGAAAAATAGCAGGAACACACACTGCAATATACAAACACATAACCAGAGAAACTTCAATGTCCTATATGAAAAAACATGAGCGTATTCAAAATTCAAATCAGAGCACACATATCAGCATTATTACTAAAAATAGTATATAGTTCCCGGTAGCTGAGGCTGCAGAGCTAGGGTTCTAATGAAGGCACAACCGTTGTTGTATACATTAGCACGCAGATTCGGCTAACAGTATAGCACACAAATCCACTGCCGAACAAGAACAGAATTGATAGTTTTCGATTCTAATATCAAACACTATTGGTAGATTAACATATTTTGGGAGGAAAAACAATAAAACAAACTGCAGTTACTAGAAAGGTGCACTGAAACAAATGTTTAGCCATAGCATATCTGAAAGTTCTACAAGTAGACAGACATGAAACCCTAATGTTTCAAGGTCTATATATAGTTTCCCAGGCTCCCAGCTAATGAAGGTAAATATGCATGAATGGACATGGATAAGCAGGAAAACATAAAATAATGAGTGCAGATGCAAACACACCTTTAAGGAATCTCCGCCTGTGTACTTGAGCAACAAAACAAGCCTTCACTCCAGACCGAAAAATCAGGAAAACGCAATCGTATAAATGGCGGAGAATTGGCGTTCTCGAGCTTTGCAGGCGGGGGAGGTGGGCGACGGTGGTGGCTGGGAGTTTGAGGGTTGTTTGGCGAAGAAAGGGCGTAGAATTGTTGGGATTATATCTTTGGGCCTGATAAGCCTAGCCCAACTGTTCATTGGGTTGTTTGATTCAAATTTTCATTGCTAAAAACAATAAACCTTTTTTTTTAGAATTATAAAAACAATAAACCTTAACACTACTAAACATATTATATATATCAAATCAATTGAGAGCAGTCTAGGGATGGCAACGGGGTAGGGCGGGGCCGGGGAGTATACTCCCCGTCCCCGAAACCCCGACCCCGTCCCAGTTCCCATCTCCGACGAAAAATTGAAAGTAGTCCTCATTTCCGCCCTCGTGAGGAATTAGGCGGAGACAGGAATTCCCTGTTCCCGATTAATTTTTAGTCAAAATTTTAAATTAGTGTAATTTTTAATTTTAAAAAATAAAAACTTAATTCTTATTTATATATATATATATATATATATATATATATATATATATATATATATATATATATATATATATATATATATATATATATATATATATATATATATATATACACAAAAGTAATTCCATTGTACTGCTAAGCTTAGTAATTCCACTGTAATGCCGTGGCAGTATGGAATTACTTTTATATATAAAATTTTTAATTGTAATGATTCGGGGACGGGGTGGGACAGGGAGGGGTATCCATGACGGGAAATTACATGTATTCTCCGTCCTCATTCCTGATCCCCGAAATTTTTTCCCGTCCCTGTCTCCGTTGGAAACGGGGACGAGGCACATTGCCTTTCCTAAATACGCTATTTATATTATGTCATCAACTTTGAGCAAGTAATATAGATAATGGTATTATTTTGCAAGGTCATCAAGATAACAACGGCTTAATTTCAATATGATATTGTTAGTATACTCAGAGTGAGCATGGATATGACATATCTACTCCTAGTGGTGCAAATCTTAAACTTGTTTAATTTGTTCAACTACTTAATACAATAGCGATAAAATCTAATGCGAAATGTAAATCAAACAAAAAGTGAAGAACACAATAAATTATCTACCCATATCGATAGATCAGTATTTACGTCTGAAGGACCACCATCAGTGTGTCTAATCTAATATATTATAAGCAAGTCAAACAAATGGTCAGATAACGCATTCAAACCCAACGTGTACCACACATTGTAAAGACTTATGCTACCAATATACAAACATACAAATCGCTTAAATGATTTTTTTTTTTTACTATGTTTTCCTTCCAAAGTTTGCCTTCCGATTGTCTCATTCTGATTGGTTTATTCTGATCAGATCATTCAAAACGTCTTCATTCCGAAAATTGTTGCCTTCCAAAGTGGTTCATTCTGCTCACTTCTTGTCGACATCAGGTAGTTTATTACAAGGATTTGCCAACATTTAAAATCCAAAAAATACGCTTTCCTCCAGGCAACTTATTTCCGGCTGGCTTCTCTTGATATACTTAAAATTCAACCATTTAGTATATGTTATATGACTGTGGCAAATCGCCGCATTTGTTTTCTTTAAACTTGCATAGCTTAGATTCACTATATTTTTCGTCGTGTTGTTTTTTTGTTTTTTTGAAGTGTTTCAGACCAAATAAAAGCGCGACATCAATTACTGTTATTGATTCATTCGGAGGTATTAACTAATTTCTATATTAAATTTAGGGTGTGTTTGGAAAGCATGAAAAGGACTTATGGAAAATGAGTCATTTTCCAAAAAATTGTTTCATTTCCAGTGTTTGGATGCATTTTCCGAAAAACGGGTAGAAATGTATAATTATTTATTTTTATTATTTTATTTAAAATGTTAAAATATTTATAATAATATTAAAAATAATATTTATAATTTATAATAATAATAATAATAATTAAAATTAAAATTAACCCCCCCCCCCTTCCGGTGGAAACCAGATTTGGTTTCCGCCGGAAACCATGCGGATTCCCGGTCTGGTTTCCGCAGCGAGGAACCAGAGCAATGCTCGAGAAACCAAAGCACTGTGTGCTCTTGTTTCTCGCCGGAAACCAAAGCACTTGGTTTCCGGCGGAAACCATACCATGGTTTCCGCTGAAAACGGTGATGTGTGTGTGTGTGTTGTCTACGGCAGAAAATGACTTCCGCCCAAATTTGGCGGAAGTCATTTTCCGCCAAATGGGGCTTATTTTCCCAGTCGGTTTTCCAGTGCTTGCCAAACACCCAAAGCCCGGAAAATAATTTATGGAAATCATTTTCCGAGCTTCCAAACACACCCGTATATAATTTCATTTTATTCCGGCTATTGTGAAAACAATTACTTTCCTACATTCCTGCTTCATTTCTACGTTGTCCTGCTTCCATTTTTTTGTTCACAAATTCTTACCATTACTTGGATTTTGTTTTTCTCTTTTTTATCATACAGCTTTCATTTTGTCCCTGAGCAAAAACAAATAGATGATAAGACATTTGCCAAAGACCTTGTGGTCTAGTGGCACCCAGTTGCACCTCCACATGGGAGGGGTGTGTTCGAGTTTCAGTGGAAGTGATATTGGCTCTTTGTGTTTCATTTGGTTTTCAGGGGAGAGATAAACCTTTTGTCAGTTATAATGCGATATTTGAAAGACGTGCATTAAATATAGCGAGTAACGTTCACCATATTAAAATTCAACTTTCCCGCGTATTTAAAATCGATATTTGAAAGACGTGCATTAAATACAGTGAGTAACGTTCACCATATTAAAATTTAAAATTCAACTTTCCCGCGTATATAAAACCGATATTTGAAAGATATGCGTTAAATACAGTGAGAAACGTTCACCATATTAAAATTCAACTTTCCCGCGTATTTAAAAACCGATATTTGAAAGACGTGCGTTAAATACAGTGAGTAACGTTCACCATATTAAAATTCAACTTTCTCGCGTATTTAAAATCGACATTTGAAAGGCGTGCGTTAAATACAGTGAGTAACGTTCACCATATTAAAATTCAACTTTCCCGCGTATTTAAAATCGACATTTGAAAGGCGTGCATTAAATACAGTGAGTAACGTTCACCATATTAAAATTCAACTTTCCTGCGTATTTACTAGTTCAAAAGTTTGAGAAATGAGTTCTCTTCTTTCGATGCCTTTTTGACCTTACTATATGAGCATTGTTATTTACTTATTTCATTCTGGCAAGGCTTATTCCGAAACTGGAGCCATGTTCTCTTAACAAGACCTTAAAATTACTCAACTGTTACAGATTACACATAAGGAATACTATATACAATACAGAGTTGTACTAAGACTAGAAGTGAGCAATCGGCGACGCCAACCACCGACGAAAGCTCCTCGGTGTGAACAAATTCCTGGGCGCCCAACAGATTAACCAACTCCTCCAAGCTAAGCGGTGTAGGACGAGAAGACAAAGAAGTAGTGAATGCCCGAAACCCAGACGTAGCCCACGAAAAACATAAATATTATGCTCGTCATCAGTGACCATATGACCGACGAGCACCAAATCCTCAAGCAAGACTTTCACTCTGCCGAGGTAATCCGCAACCGAAGCTTATCCATGCTGCAAGGTCTGCAACTAAGTGAGAAGATGGACAGTTCGCGCACAGGAGGATGAAGCCAACACAAGTTCTATAACACGCCAACGGCATAACCTCTTCTGTCAAAGAAGATATGATCATCGACAAGATACCTTGGTCCTGCTGAATCCATAAGCGATATGCAGGGTTCACATCAACAATGGCGGTGGAAGACGCTTCACCAGCGGGAAGAGGCACCGTAGTAGCGAAACAGGGAATGGATCCGTCCGTCGATATATCCCATAAGGTTTTGACCTTGCAGAAACAGTACAAGCTGAGCTCACCAAAACACAAAATTGCGACTAGTGAGCTTGATACTGTACTCACAAAGTGATGAGTCGACGATAACGAGATCGACCGCATCAGAAATAGTCCGCTTGGAAGAGATATCGGCAGAACCGTCATTAGCGACCATGGAGAACCTAGCGATGATATCAGAGTAGGTTTGAATTATCTGAGGGAACTCAACTGTTACAGATTACAGTAAGGAATACTATATACAATACAAAGTTATACTAGGACTAGAAATAATCTATAATAAGAGTCCTAATACACATAAACTCTTTTATCTTATTACAGGAACGTCTGGAAGTAAAAATAAAGTGAGATTTTTTATCCACTAAATCTAGAATATAATTTGCCAGCCAATGAGCAATTAGCCGGCACACATGAAAAACCCTAGCCGATTAGTCAACAACGCTCCTCATCACGCTCCATTTATCCACATTAGAATATATTTTTTATTTTAAAAAGCATAGGCGCCAAGGCGCCAAACCATCAAAACTCCCGCGCCTCACCCACTACTTCCGCGCTCTTTATTTCGTCCCCTCCAAACACTCTTCCATCTCCCCCAACACGTTTCAACTTTCTCTCCGCCGTCGTCTCTCCCACTTCTCCGTCCCAAAACCCCCAAATGCACGGCCACGTCCCGCACCCCGCCACGCCGACCTCCGACGTCGTCTTGCCGAAGCGCGGCAAGAAGCGTGGGAACTATAACTGCGGCCGATGCGGTATGCCGAAGAAAGGCCACGTTTGCCATCTCCCTAAGGATTATACGACTCCAACCTCCGATGCTGCTACTACGGCTCTCAGCGACGCCACCTCCTCCGCCGCCTCGCCGCTGCCTCTGCCGCCGCCGCCGTCCAGCCAGCCTGGCTCCCGGCTCCGGCGAGCGCTGTCGTTTGATGACGTGGATGTCAGTGAGTCGCCTGGATCTGACGACGACGAGGAGGACTTTGAGTTTTTGGATCTAGGCGGGTCCGGTAACTTGCCTTTCGCTTGCGCCTGGGAGGTGCTCAAGAGGTTGCCTCCGCCGGCGTTGTTGTCCGCCGCGAGTGTGTGTCGGGGATGGAGAGATACGGCTAGGCGGCTGTGGAGAGCGGCGGAGGAGCTCAGACTTAGAGTTCCAGCTAAGGCTCAGATTGGACACGTCAGATCGTTGCTGCAGAAATGCCCTGGGCTCGTAAGACTTTCTCTTAGAATGGAAAGGTTAGGTTCATGAATGGCAGACGGGCCGGATCTAAAATTTTATCCAATCAACGGATCGAAGTCGATTAAAAATGGATTAATTTGTTTGATTGAAGATATAAACTTAATTACAAGGAAATCCGTAACAAAATCACACTAGATCAACGCGATAATGAAATTATCCTTACTTACCCTTAATAAACATCGTAACATGATCATTATTTAGAAGAACGGAAGTATACAACACACTGGAACTGGAAGCTGATCTGTTTGTTATATTTTTCTCTTTTGGTCTTGCAGTGATGTTGATGCAATTATGCTGGCCTGCGTTGCTTTTTCTTGCCCTAACCTGGAATCCTTGGAGATCTTTACATCCAATAACTCAGTAAATCGGATTACTGGGTATGCTTTTGATCTTGACTTTTGTTGTGATATTTATTTAGATATATTCTGTTTTTGTGCAGATCTGAAACTGTTAAAACCTTATCTTAGCTATAATCAGTAACTGTTTGATTTCGTGTCTCTCTATGAGAGATCTAAGCTTCACTATGAATGAGGCTCTAATCATATTGTTAAGTTGATATACATGGATTTCAATTATCACAAACTGTTTGATATTGTATTGTTCTGTTTGTGATATCTAAGCTTCATTGTGTATTTGTACTGATACTGCCTCATTGCAATAATTTTTTGCCATCTGTTTCATGCCTTTATTCTCCTTCCCTGTAGTACACAATGCAATTCTCTCTTACAGTATTTTTTAATTGATTGCTTTGGTGGTCTGATCACATTAAGTAACTTAATATGTTTGGATACAAAGTTTTGGTGGGTCTTGTGTCAGGGTTGTAAAAATGAATGAGGCTTGATTTATAATTCCTTGTCCAGGGAGGAACTAGGACATTTTGTTTCTGATAGAAAATGCCTTACCAATCTCAAGATGGAAGGGTGCTCTAATCTTGGTGGCTTCAGTCTGTGTTCAACCAAGCTTTCTACCCTTTGGCTTTCAGGACTCCGTTGTCTCTCTAAGATGGTATGTGTTTCAAAGTTGCATGTTCAGTAACATCCTAATTACAATACTATAATGATTTTTCCCTTATTTGCGCAGGTGTTCAACTGCCCTAATTTGAATGAAATTTCACTAGATTTTTCTCCTGAGGAGAATGATAGCACTGACCTTTCCGCCATGGTGGAGGGCCTTGGAAGAGGCTGCCCCAAACTACAAATCGTTCACATTGCTTCTGCCCGTCTTTCACATGCTGTTGTTCTTGCACTAACAGCAGCAAATTTGAGGTCTGAATGCCACTTGGTTTTGGATATAAGTACAAAGTTCCTGGTCTGCAACTGAGTTGTCCTTTTCTAATTTGACAAGGAGTTTAATAAATGAGCATGGTTGCTTTGATCTGTAGGGCGTTGCGGATGCTTTCTCTTGTAATGGGGTCTGAAATAACTGATGCATCTGTTGCAGCTATTGCTTCAAGCTACTCGAGCCTTGAGCTACTTGATCTTAGTGGGTGAGTTGTGTGCTACCTACTTACCTAGTCCTGACATTTTATGGTAATTGTCCTGATAAAACTTTGATTAGTAAAAAATAAAGACTAACAGGAGCCTGGATGATACCTTTGGTTCGTTTGTATCAAGTCTAATTTAGTTTAAATGCTTCTAGGAATATCTTCTGATATTTTGTTTCTAAGAATGGCTTGTTTTGATTGCTCTTTTTCTCTTGTTTCAGATCCAGCATAAGTGACAGTGGCATTGGAATGATATGCAATGTTTTCCCAGAGAATTTGTCCAAACTTCTCCTTGCACTTTGTCCAAATATCACTTCAAGTAATACTCAAAATGCCTATAATTCTCCTTTTGCAATCTATTGCGCATTCATTTGAAATAGAGTCTGACATCTTTGACATCTTTGATTTGTTAGGTGGAATTCAATTTGCCACAGCTCAATTACCTAATCTAGAGATCATGGACTGTGGATTTACCATATGTGATCCAAATCCCGACAGCGAAAACCCTGAGGCAAATGGTGATCATGATGTACAGAAAATGCCCAACAGCAGACAGCACCTTGTATATCAAAAGCTGATTATAAAACACAGCAGGTTGAAGAAACTAAGCTTATGGGGTTGCTCTGGTTTAGATGTGAGCATTTACAATCAACAATTTGAAGCAGGTGTTCTCAATTTCAAATGTGATTTTCTCCTGATTATTTCAAATTTCAATGCAGGCATTATACTTGAATTGCCCAGAACTTAATGACCTAAACCTAAATTCTTGCAGTAATTTGCAACCAGGTACTTTTTGATGCCTTTCTAAAGCTCTCTACCTATAAGCCAGTTCAAATATGATATTATGTCTATAGTATCTAAAGCTCCATATTTTTCTGTGGCATCTTTTAGAGAGATTGGTACTTCAATGTGCCAATTTGGAAAATGTTCACGCATCGGGTTGCCATGAGATGTTGGTCGAGACCATTCAAAATCAGGTACCCTATATAAAATCTTAAACTTTATAAATTGTCCTTCACCTTGCAGCAGCTTGACATCATCCCTCCATGTCATGCTTGTCTTAACACTGGCTAATGCTTATTGCCTTATGGATTCAAATATAAATGGTTAAGATTAGCAGACACATCTTTTGAAACCCAAATTACAGTTCAAAAACTGCAACAAACTAAGAATAGTTTACATAGAGAGCTCAAGATTCTGGTAGGGTGCAACCTCACATAAGTTGGTTAGGTTATTAGCTTGGTAACCACAAGATTCTATGTTTAACTCCAAGTGTGAGCAGTTTATTGGCTTTTTTGGTTTGAGCTGGTCAACAAGAGTCAACCTACGTTGGTTTACCTTGTGGTTTGAGTCACGAGGCTAGGTTTATTTGGTTTACATTTTTGGATAGTGGTTTTGAGTTTCTCTGTTTTGGCATTTCATCCAGGTATGCAGCAGTGATTTCATGGCAGTTGAAAACAATATTCCTTGCAAACGCCTACCTGATGGCTCCAAAAGGATACAAGTGCCTCACTTGTTCAGCCCACAGGTAATAAGAGATAACTAGATAAGCTGTATAATCAAATAGTTTCTCCTCCATGAAGCCCTGTGATTTATCTTCTCTACTTGATAGACATATTTATATATCTCTTGTATATCTGCAGCCATCGGATGGTGAGAAGAAAAAGAGGAAGATTTCAAGAAGCAGGTGTGCTGTGCTTGTAGATACTTAGCCTAATATGCCCCGGCCCCCAGGCATTGTTGTTATTATTATAGGCTGTAATAGCCGTAGTTGTATCACCTTCCCAAACTTGGCCTAAAATATTAAGATCTAAGGCAAACGTCTGTCTGCCTGATCATTGTAATTTTTTTCCTTAAATAAACCAAACTGCAATATCCTCATAGGAACTGATTAAAGATTCAAAGGCCATTGCCTTGCCTTGTACCGTTGTCTCCTCTCCCATTAATAAATAACTTATTAAAATATCTTTTCTTGTATTTCATATTCCTTTTCATAATGAATAGCGCCACTTTTTTCTCATTTTCATTTCTTTTAATAATTTTTCTTGTTGCATCAAAGTTCATGTACGAGGTTAAGATACTTTGGATAAGATTTGGTTGATTTAAAGAAATAGGACTAAAAGATTTAAAATTAAGAACTATGCATGTGAATGTTATAGTTGGAAGAATAAAAAATTGTGCTCCAAAAGGGGTGATCGAGTGTTTGTGTAAGAATGGTGTATAGATTTGATTCTTATCAATACATTTTTGTCAAGAATGAGATTTACACAATGCACATCCTTGGAGTCTCAAATAATGGTTGTGGATTTTTGGCGCGTGCATTGTTGGGCCCGTAAAAGAATTTTTTAATTTATTATTTTATTTTATTTTTTTTAATCTTTGCCAGACCTGTTTTACTTTTTTTTTTAACTCACCTTTTAGTCTCCTCTCTCTCCTACTTAGTTTGCAAAAAATCAACAAAATATTTCAACAAATGAGGTTGCTCTAGTTCACGTGTATCGTGAGCAGAACTTGCCTACTTTTTGACCTCTTTGGCAATGCGTAGAAGGGTAGAGAGAATGTTTTTTGCGTCTCCCCCAACGGGCTGCGAGAGATTAGTTAGCAATGACCAGCTAAGAGTGGTGGTTCCGCATCACATTTATGAGACGGCGTAAGCTGTTGTTTCTCTTTTTTGCTATTTTCAGTCTGGGAGTTATTCCAAAAAAAAAAAAAAAAGAAAAACAAATGAGGTTGCTTTAAAAAAAAAAATCTAAATTGTATTGTTCTCAGTACAGGCCCATTTCTTAATAAATTTATCTGAATATGGGTCAATAGCCCAAACGATTCAACCCAATATTTCCAATGTTTATCATTCTGTTGAAAAGCTTACGCACATTCAATTCAATTAATTGCAATTGCTCTGCTCTGCTCTGCTCAATTCCAGGGAGTGGAAATGGAGTTCTCAACGACCTTATCAACGAGGTCCGCAACACTCCACCGTGCGCCCTCAGGTGTGATTCCGAGCTTGCATCACAGCTTTCTAATTGTGTTTCAGCTACTGCATCATTAATTTTATCATCGCCAAATCGATATGGAATCATCAGATTTCTGATCTTATAGCCGTTCCGCACCTTAACAGCTCCGTTGTTTCTATCTCTCTATGATTTACTATACGTGCATTGACTTGTAGGAATGTGTAATCATGTTACCACGCATTCGATTTTGCAGAGACGTTGCTGCTACTCAGAAGAGTGAAGTTTCCTGCGTCGAACCAATGTTATGCTTCGTTTTTGCGGATCAAAAGAGCTATCAGACCTTCGGTACTTTCAATTCCGAAGGGAAAACATTCGCAGGTTCAGTTGGCGTTTTCTCTTGCGATCTGTGCCTGCTTGTAATTGGAATTAGCTGCAGATTATGTTTATACGAATATCACCTGTGCTGGCGAGGTGGAATTGACGAAACCAACAGAATTAGGAATCAGACAATATTATTAGTAATACAATTGTTGTATTATGATCACCTGAGAGCTCTCCTTAATTATGTGTAATATGCTTCTAATAGATACCATAATGTGCATATGCTAGCTTACCAATGCTGGTTAGTATAATAATCTTACTATGTCAAGTTGGTAACCTAAGATACAAACTAACACTGTTTTCTCTTTCATCGTGTGAATTTTATTTATTTATTTATTATTGTTGTAATTATTATTATTTGCTCTCTGATGCTTTACCATTTTATAATTGCCATATATATATATATATATATTGACATCCATCTTTTCAGGTATGTTGCCAAAGGAAACAAATTCCAGTTATAGATGCTGAGTATGTTGGCTTCATTTCACTTCTAGTTTGAACATTTCCTTGAGCTTTATAAATAATGTTTACTTGTTCCTATTTTAGCATATGAAATTTTCGTTACAGTTTTTCAATGCAATATTACAGATATTGTTTTTTATTGTAAAAAAAGGAAAATAAATTTCTTTCTGTGTTTTATTAACAATTAGTAGTAGTTTTTTTCTTAATATACTTCACAGTTGTTATATATGATTCTTCCATGTTTTAGGTGCATGGATGACATATATGATGCCTTGGCTGAGCACCTTGTTCCTACAGCTGCAGCCGCATCAAATCCTAATTTAAAGTAATTTATACCTTCTTCAATCTTGTAAATACTGCTTCTGACCTCAAGGTGATAGGATTTTATTGTTCACCATGAAATAGACTTCTCTTTCATTATAAAGACTTGGGCTCTGTAAGTGTCAGTAATTTAGACTTCTTGTTTTATTTTAGCATTGGCAAGCTTGTAAACACAAAGTTTCTCTGTAGCAAATAATCTGCATAAATGTGCAGGCATATTGTTGGTTTGGCTGGTCCTCCTGGTTCTGGAAAGTCAACTCTTGCTTCTGAGGTTGTCCGAAGAGTTAATATGTTGTGGCCACAGAAGTCTTGTTCCTTTGATTCCCAAGTGGAAACACCTGCAACTGCTATTGTTCTTCCAATGGATGGATTTCATCTTTATCGCCGTCAGCTTGATGCAATGGAGGTTGGTTTTGATAATAGCAGATTTTTCTGGTGTGTAATAACTATGCTATATCTATGGTACATATGATCTTAAAAACCCCTAGTATTTACAAAAATCATTGTAGACCAATAGTAGATCAGCTAAATACGTGCAAGGTGCAATAATAGTTATACTCATGTTATTTGAATTTCTACTACCACTCCATTGATTTAATCTTGTTTATTGCATTAGCTCCATTAAAAAGATGGAGTTATATGTTCCCTATAATTCTTTAGTATGGAACCTTCAAACAAAACACTTAAGCAGCAGAACTTCATGCAGATTTTGTTCTAGTAGGTGTAAGCATGCATCCGGAGATGTTATTAGGCTTCACTTTAGCACTATGTGGACTTTTTATATTATGTGACTGCTGTTCTTTGGTTGATACTTGATAGGATCCGGATGAAGCGCATGCCAGAAGGGGAGGTTAGGCTCTTTATCACACTATTCTTCAAGTAAATTACCTAGTAAAATCTCTGTCCCGAATTATGTCTCATTTGCTTTTTGCACCCAAATTAAGAGTAGAGTAGTTGATTATATTTGCTTGAATGTAAGAATGGTGAAAAGTGAAGTAGAAAGCTTATTCCAAAATATGTAATTTTATTAGTACAAAAATGAGTTCCATTGTTCTTGTTTTGTTAGAGAGTTTCCATTTTAAGAAGGGAAAATTGTAATTTATGCCCCTCCATAATAGGCCAATTATCAATGTGACTACTAAATTATTAGTGGTGTACATGTACCGTTTTGAAAATTGAGGGGCAACATTTACACCTCTAATAATTCAGGAGTCATATTGATAATTGACATATTATGAAGGGGTATAAATTACAATTTTCCCTTTAAGAAAGTGGTCACCTTTTTGGGACTGACTAAAAAGTAAAATAATACAGACAAAATGGGTTAAATGGAATAGTACTTTAAGATTTATGTGCATATCTAAATATTTTTCCACCTTGTCTAATTCAGCTCCATGGACATTTGATCCCAACTTGCTGCTGAAGTGTTTAAAAGCTCTGAGAGATCAGGTGAGTAGAAAAATCACATTTGACCAAGTTCTAAATCATTAATATTTGACTTTATATCTATAGCCGCTTGGTAATTCTCGTTATCTGAGACTTTACATATAAAGGAACTCATTTCTCAGTAAGGATGGTTCTTGTCACTGATTTAAAATAAGCATACAAATTGTTATGGAAATTAAGTATCTGGTATCATGTTCTCTGCACCCCAGGGATCAGTATATGCTCCATCGTTTGACCATGGTGTTGGAGATCCAGTGGAAGATGATATCTTTGTCAGTGTTCAGTAAGTAAATTATACTTTTGATTATAATGTTGCCCAAAGATTTTATTGCAATATTCTCGACTCAATTCAGTAAAGTAGAATCTACCTTTCATTTGCAAAGATGGACTATTAGATGGAAAGTAAACTCATTCCATGCTCTTATTATATTTTAGCTGCTTATGCCTTAATTGGTTCTTAAAAGTATGTTACTGTTGGAGCAATAATAGTAGTCAAGTGATTAAGTTCTTTTTTGCATTACCAGCATTAATTAATGCATTACCCATTGTTTTGGGTCTTGCAGTCACAAAGTGGTGATAGTTGAAGGTAATTATTTGTTATTGGAAGAGGGTGTCTGGAAAGATATTTCATCAATATTTGATGAAAAGTGGTAAGGCATTCTTCTTCTTCTTCTTCTCTCTCTCCCTCTCTCTCTGAATGCACATTCAAAAGCAGCCAACAAACTTTATGGAGTGGTCAAAATGCATTATAGTTGAATTGAACTTAGCCTGCACAAATTTCTATTCCTCACGTAAAACTTAGTTGACAGGTTTTATGGCATCAGTGGACCAGAGTAAAACATTTCTGCTTGATTAATGTTTTGACATCATATGTTACAATGCATTTATTTTGAAGGTTTATTGATGTTGACATTGAAAAATCAATGCAGCGTGTCTTAAAGAGGCACATAGCAACAGGTATATGCTCAAAAACTACCGGTCTGTTAACTCTCATTTCCATCTTGAAGAAAAAGGACTGATTAGGTCTGCTTTAATTTTTTTTGTCTATGGTGTAGGGAAACCTCCTGATGTTGCTAAATGGCGGGTAACTTTTATCTAACTTTATCTGAACCAATTCGCAAACCATTCAGTGCCTTTCTGTAAGGTCTTTTTTTGCTTACCACATCTTGCAGATTGACTACAACGACAGACCCAACGCTGAACTAATCATGAAATCCAAGAAAAACGCAGATTTGGTGATCAAGTCAATCGACTCTTCAAGGTGATTAAATCCCTAGCTAAAGCCCGAAAACTCTAGCTTTCATCGCTTTCCTTTTTTTGTTTGGTATGAGGAAACATCTTGATAAAATAATTGCTATGGTTGAAAACCAGTGCATGATCTGTCACCAGCAATAATCTTCATTGTTGTATGAATTGACTTAAACATATTATACTTCAGTTCTTATATCATATATATAGTCTCACAATACAAAGTGAATTTTGATGCAATAATTGGCACTTAACCACCAATGTTGGTTCTTGGAGAAGACGAGAACCAACCCAAGTGGCATACATAAATGCTGTAGAGACAGGTAGACAAAAAGCACATTGTTTGGTACAAGCCTTAATATCACTTCTCAAAAAGCAAACCAAAAAGAAATGCAGTACTGATAAAAATGTTAGGTTTTTGCATACACAATTACCCAGTAGATTATCTCACATCCATACTTTTGGGCACAGTGGGCACCCTATTATTAGGCAAACCATAAACAGAGACTGAAACGTACAAAGGAAAACACTAAAGTCTTAGATCATCATCATCTTCACAACCTTAAATTTACTGTCCTCTCTCCCTGATTAAATACACAATTAAACAACCTTTAACCCATACATCAATCAATTCAAACCACTATCATAACAATACCATTACCCACTAGATCAACTTACAAACACAACCCCCACCACCCCGCACCTCCGCCATCACTACCGCACGTGGTGGTTGGCTTCCCCTTCAGCTTCTGTTCTTGCATTTTTCCATGGCTCTAGGCGCTGTTTTTCATACATAATCATATCAGAAGAGAGTAATAATAGTATACAAGGCAATCCCAGCCAAGGTGGTCAGCCTCCAGGTAGGAGCGGGGTCAGCCTCCAAGTAGGAGTGACCTATTGGCCTTCTTGGCTGAGAAGGTTTGAGTCATCAGTCAGCTATGGACAATCTAAATTAGTTTACCAGTCTCTTTATGGTCTTTTGTCTACTAAAGTCACAAGGCGAATTTTCCTTGCGCATACCCCATGACAGTGGTTGCAAGTTTTTCTCATCATTGAAAGAAAAAAAAACTTGATCGTATATATCACTTACCAAGCCCAATAGCTTCTGTTCCTTTCATAATACGCAAGCGCTTGCAGGATTCCACAAACATCCTGGAACACACAATCAATATATATTAGATTAGGTTACATGGATAATAAGATTAATAATAGGGTAAATATATAGATGAATATATAAGATTATATATATGAAGGAAGGCTTACTCCCATGGGACATCGCCGACAAGCATCCAATCACCATCCTTGTCTTCATAGGTGGGAACGTAATCAGAACTGTTCAACACGTTCATCAGCTTGCTCTCGTTCATGAAATCCTTCATCCCTTGCGCTTCACAATTACCTTCATTCATCCACATAACCACTCTACTTTACTTCCTCATTTCATAATTTTAACCTCCAAGGATAAAAGTTAGTTTGAAATTTAATTTGTGATATGGACTTAGTAGTACTTTCTCAACCTATTGAAGCACAAAGAGTCAATAGCCCCACTGGCTGGGATTCTTACTTCTCATTTGAGAGAGTCACAACTATGTCGCTTGACCACAAGGTTTTTAGCGTGAAAGTATTTAAAAATTACATTAAAAAGTACTATTAAACACAAAAAAATAAATTTAAAAATAATTAAAAATTGTAAAAAAAAAACAATGAAGAAAGAGTTGGTTTGACTAATGAATAATAAATAAGACAGACAAAATGGGACAGATGGAGTAACTTTTAGTCTTTTTTTTTTTTTAGTACATGGTCAATAAAATAGATTGACATAATTGATTTTTTAGTAGTATCCGAAGCCGTTATAAAATACATGATACCAAGAAATAATAATAAATATATGCATGTTGGCATGTTGCATGCACCATGTATGTATATGAGCTGAGCGATGTATCATGTATGTATAGGTGTGTGTATGTATTATTTGGAAAAGATGATTGATGAGTACCAATAGTGAAGGAGCCGAACATCTTGGCCAAGGCATCAGACAGCTCTTGATAACTCTTGTACATGCCTAGGTCCACTTTCCTAAGGTAGGGTGCACCATCCATGCTAACCTTAACCAACACTGCAGCCTTGTCGCCGCCGTCTTCTCCGCCGCTCTTTTGGTGGTTGTTAGCGGCCAGGATGTTCTTCCGGTAAGACCGGACTGGTGGCCAACCTACAACCTGTGCCCTGATAGATGGATTTCCATCCAACAACAAAAACTCATTAATCTGTTCCCATAAATCACACAGATAAGATAACCAGTAATAGAAAAAACTCTGTCTAATAATAAGTTGGATCTAAAAAGTGTTGATAAGAATCAAACTCATGACGGTTAAGTACGAAAGTCATGCTCTACGTACCCACTTAACCACATCTTTCGGACCGAACTATGCCTAAATTTTTTTTATATATATTGCTAAAGGTAGCGTAATCAATATAATAGTTTTCTTTTTTGGACCAAACCCAACATATACATAAATGTTATCCTTCTATACTTAATTTGCATATAGAAAAACTTGAACCCAACATTTTATCTTGGGTGAAATGTTCCCTTTCACCAAAAATAAATCGTAACACACTTAAAAATAGTAAAAAACTTAAATATTCATTTTAAAAATATATTTAGTGCTTAATTTGTTATATAATGTAAGCCTATGATGTTTATCATAAAGTTAGAGAGAAAT
Organism: Ipomoea trifida; assembly: GCA_003576665.1. Classification (NCBI taxonomy): domain Eukaryota; kingdom Viridiplantae; phylum Streptophyta; class Magnoliopsida; order Solanales; family Convolvulaceae; genus Ipomoea; species Ipomoea trifida. Next base: position 17,967,328 of record CP025657.1, read on the forward strand.
TTTAAGGTGTTATCCACCAATATCAATGTCTATTTATATAAGTATAACCCTATATGACATTTAAATTATATAAGATACTATTAATACTCGTCCACAGTATCTAATGTATGTAACAAGCTAAGACATATCATATATATAGTCATATTTGATATGTACAAAAGATACTCATACTAATGAACATCGAAACAATTTCCCCAAAATTATATACCTTGTAAATATCAACTATACCTAAGGAAGCCTTGATAACCAATAGGTTAGCAAGTAGCTAGGAAACAGTAAGTTTTGTATGAGAATGTTTCTGTAGGCAAAATGCGTAATATCTTTTTAGGTAAGATATAATACTTTTCTCTGCATTCATAAAGAATACTATGTATTATATTTTAGGTATTTTAATTAAAAAACATTACATATCCTTATGGTGAAACAGTTTCACATGGGATTTGAGTTGAATTTATGTTCCCGGCCCTTACCTCGCAAAAAAAAAAAAGTATAATATAACTTACCATCAAACTATAATAAAAATCTGGAGGAATATATATACTTATATTATTAGAGATAGATACAAGTTGAGTAGCAAAAAAATGTAGAAATTAATCTTACTTGGCTGGAGGCTTGATGACAGCATCATTATCATTATCCTTATTATTGGCCTTATCAGAAGCATGGATCTGTGAGTCCTTAGACGAAAGCTTCAGCTTCAAATCCACATGATGCCTGGTTTCTTCAAACCCTCTTTTTCCCTTTCCGGCCGCCGTAGCACCGCCATGTTGATCTGCGGCGGCTTCTTTAGCTCCGCCGCCGCCGCCGCCACCCGGCAGCCCTAAGCTCAGCTCCAACTTGCTTTCTTCTCCGACCAATAACGCCATTTAATTTGCTTGGTTTCTGAGGTTTTACAGATGAGATGAGAGTATAAATTGTGAATAAGTAGCAACGCGAAAGTTATGAGCAATGGAGAATAAAATTTGAGCAATAATAATGGATGTATATGGAAAGACGTATTAGAAAGGGGAGAAGGGCGTGTTTGTCTGTATGGGGTATTAATACCCCCATGGGTCACCTTTGTCCATTTTATTAATTTAATAAATAATAATAATAATAATAATAATAATAAAGGGATAAGGGTTAATTAAATAAGGCGTTGAAGTACACACGAAATTGTAATTAGGCTATTCAATTTAAAAAATTATAATTAGATATTGAACCACACAAAAAAAGATGCCAAACACCTTGGACTCAGATGATATGTAGTGACTCTCTTATATAGGAGGTGCGGTGATTACTAGACCCCCCAGGGACCCGATTTTAGGTTTTTTTTTTTTTTTTTTTTTTTTTTTTTTTTTTTTAATTTTTAATATTTTATTTTTAAGTTGGATGAGCAAATTGCAATTTTGTGTGTAGTTCGATGATTTATTTGACCCTTATTGCTAAAAAAATATTCTTCAACACCGAATTATTATTAAAAAAATGTTACTTTTGAGTACAATTAAATTGATTGACTGATCTAAAGTAGCGTTTATAGCTTCATTGGCTCGACTCCTAATACCAAGAAACTTGGTATGAATTTGTTTTTTTGCAAGTCCCTCGAATTTGAAAGGCAAACCTTTAGAGAATATGGTGTCGCTTGCTTGAATCCTATTTAGGGCAACGGTATGATCGAATTTGTACCATTGTGAACACATTTATACAAAAACTTTGAAGAATATAATATAATTTAGTGCTATTGAGATATTACGATTTACTCTTCCACTAAATTGTAGGACATATAAGGGCACTTGAGGGTCCTTGATTTTACGATGCAAAACTTTAAGAAAAATGTTAGAATTGAGATAAAAGTTATTCCGTATTAAACAAGTGCATGCTCTTTTAGCCATATAGTACAGTACTAGAAGACATTGTCTTTGTTTACTTTAATGATGTACCATCCATATATGATCGATCATTAATTATATTGTACTACGTTTGTTGTTGTATATGATTATAAAATCAGGCAGCCATGAATACAATGTAGAATAGAATGTGAATTTTTCAAGTACTTTTAAGAATGTTAGGTTTTATACAAACAACTGCACTGGTAGATGTTGTGTGGCAAGATTGACACCAAGAGGGTGCAATATATATAATTATGCTCCATTTATTCGGTCACTTATTTTGGGACTTAATGTGAAGTGAAGTGAAGGGTTTTTTTAGGTGACGACTGACGAGTTGAGGGTGTATACTAGGTAAATTCTATTCCTATGTAAAGCCTATATACTATACATGAGAGGTAAACCACACTAGAAATATCACGTGCAACGGGCCGGGTTACGTTCAATCAAGAGAATATTCGTAATAATCAAACTTGTTATTTTCTAATATGAAAATTATGTTCCATACATCTATTCGGTCATCCTTTCAGAATTTTTTTGGGTGTGTTTGGTTTATAGGTTTACACACTAGGAATGAGAATAAAAATCATAGTTAGTGTTTGGTTGACAACTTTTTAAAACACAACTACTAGATTTGATTACCCCTTCGATTAAAAACCTAATTCCCTAATTAAAAAAAGGTATCATTCCATCTTATTGGTAATATGATTTTTAAGATTGGATTAATACTTATTAGATTTTTGTTTTGAATTTTTTTTTTGTTAATATTGGTGCTGTGGATGTTATTTTTATTAGGATCAATTGCCTTGATTTTTTATTTTTGTATTTTTAAAACTTTTATTCCCTTTCTCAAAAAAAAAAAAAAAACTTTTATTCCCATTATAGGGTGTAACCAAACGTTAATATTGATAATCATTCCAATTTCACCCTACTACCAAACATACAAAATACTTTTACCAAATTTTTTGCGTACTACTGACTCTGTTATTTAAAGCATAAATAGTCAATATCGCATCCACTGAGGTTCGAATCCACCCCTTCCATATGAGAGTATAACCGAGTGTCACTAGACCATAAGGTCTTGACTACTATTACCAACTTACCAAGTATTTAATTTTCATTACGATTCTGATTCCGATTTCTATATGTGAACCAAACACACCCTTAAAGTGAAGGATTTTGAAGGATGTGAGTAGGTCAACGAGTGTAAGAAGAGATGTGATGATGTGGAGTAGATTGTTTTGATTATGGGAGTGGTTATTCCAAAGCTTCACTTTCTAGGATTGTGATCCGATCTGGGATTATTGCTTCTATTTTTATCAACCTTACTACGTACTACACTCTTTTTCTTAAAAGACAATATTGTCTCTTTCACACTGCTAACAACGTAACAAGATGCATGGATCGATCCACTACTCCTACACCATTCAACTATTATATTGTTTTTAATCAATTTTCACTACTTTGAGAATCCACAAAAAATACTCCCCGCTATTTCTAACCACTAATAATGGGAAATGATCAATAACATCAACCATCAACAAAAGTAATCTGGATTGTGGTTAAGTGGCAAGGGACTCATCCCTTCTTAACCAATGATCAATGGTTCGCTCCTTGCACCTGTAGTAGGGCAGAGGACTTATCGCGATGCCCGCGGACCAATTTACGATGTCTCCGTCACTGACGTTCGTCAAGCAGGCCACGTCGATTGGCCAGGGTCTTCTTCGGCTAATGAGATCTCGATCTCGAAACCTTCGGAGTATCTTTTTGATAGGCGCCTCTATTTGTGTGGGGAATTCGCTGCTGATAGATCTCGCCCAGTGTCCCCCTCCTTCCCCCGCCGCCTTCCGACCCGCGGGAGAATACAATAATGCAAATTTTCGGGCCCTCATGCCCGATCGTGGCATTGAGTATGGAGCAGTTTTTAGGTCAGTTGTCCCACTTAAAAGATGCTTACAATTCAACAAAGGGATTAGTTACTGTTTGTAAATAAAAGTATACTGAAATAGTAACGCCCAAGTCATATGTACCTACTTTCTAATCTTGACTTCAAAAGCTAAATTGTTATTATTATTTGGATAAAATCATATGTAATACATTAAAATAGGGACACGAGTCAAATAAGAAATTCATTTTTTTTTTATGAAAAATGTGATTAAATAATCAAAATTTAAAAATCTCTAAATAAGTCATTGAATTTAAAAAAATATACAATTAAATCCTTTTTACCTGTTTTCAAAAAAAAAAAAAAATCCTTTTTACCCCACGCACTATAGAGGGTTAACCCTTTTAATCTTTTATATATACCTAATTGGATGCCACACCAAACTTTTGAATCTCAACTCATTTATTTCTTGCTAATTAACTTGAGTGCATTTTTCATAAAAGTTGAATGACTCATTTAACCCTTATCCCATTAAAATATATCAACATTATTCTTTCAAGTACTACACAACACTAATTAACTAAGACATGAGCGCCTAGCTAGGTGCTAGGCGCCCCTCGGCCGCCCAAGAAGTGCCTAGTAATTTTTTCAACCATAGGTATACCTTAATAGCTAAGGTTGTCATTGGTATTATCAACACTGTACAATCAGGCTAGGTATACTATACAAGATTAGCACCAATACTATCACACTGTATAGTCAGGTATACCATACAAGATTGCCGCCAGTACTATCGACATTGTATAATCACGTATGCTATACAACTTAAGGTTGCCGTAAATACTATAAACACTGTACAATCAGGTATACCATACAAACTAAAAATATCGTCGATACTATCGACAAGTATTGTTAAAAAATCCAGATCAGATATTTATATATATAAATTACTTTTTTTTTTCTTTTTAATTTGGGAGTATAGTATATATGATGTATTATATTGTATGGCATATATGATGGATGAAAAGGTTTAACATTATATTAGAGATGCATTGAATTAGCATGACAAACATATATGACTAAAACCCTAATAATGTAGTTGGGTTAAGGGGCCAGGGAAGGGGATAAGGCATGTGCTGAGATTCATTGAGAGGGAAAGAAGGTTTTGTATGAGTGCATCATTGCATGTGAACCTGTTGGCGCTTTGTCACCCTATACTCAAACCCCTCCCTATTCCATGTGCGCCGCTCCACTGCATCATATCTCACTCACCAAATTATATATACCCTCCCACTCAAAATATAAACTAATCTAAATTACTATTTCATTCTTTATATCTATCTAATCTAACCAAAAAAAATAAAGATAAATAGTTACACCGACACTATTATATTGTATATGGTACAACATTGTAAGGTTTCTTTTATTTCTTTTGGGTGCAAATCACGAGGTGTTTTGGGTCTTTTTCCGTTCGTCTTAAGGTCCGGGTCCACCTAATTAATCTTCATTCGCTCTGAGAAACACGGGAGCTGGCCTTGAGAGAATCGTCAATTGTGAGAATCGAACCGCCATCAAATCTTTACACAAGCAATCAGATTAGTCGATTAGAAGATAATAGGGAGGTTGCCATCACTCCATAATAGGTACAGTTATCCTTAACCAAAGGTTAAGGTTCAATCCTTGACTTTGCGTATGGAGCAACCTTAAATCTCACCTAGATGTCCCACCTAATAGAGGTGCCTACAATCCGGAGATTAGTTACTGTGTCTGACGGTGGAAACCCTGGACTACACTTAAAAAATAGTAGGTACAATTGTTAAATGAATAGAACATGATTCTTGTACTTTGAAAGGTCACAAGTTCAATTCTTTCTAGACTCTATCTTGATTAAGTTTGGATAATGACAACAAATTTCCCTAGCTAGTTACCTACAAAAAAGGGGGAGACGATAGTCGGAGATTGTGAGATTTAATTTACGTACACAGGTACATACAGACATATGTAGTTTAAGGATCTTTCATTTTACAAAATCTTCAAGGACCGAGCCAGGAATCATGATGGGCCAATCATCATTCATCACAATAATATATTCATGTTTCTGTTCTATGAATCTCTCTACCATTATGCACACACTCGTTTGTTTTCAATTGGGCGGTGGTTTAAATAAATAAATTTATAATTGAATCTATCTCTCCCGGCCCGCTGGAGCAACCTCTCAAAGTGAAAGATTGGTCTAACATTTGTATTTAACTGATGATCCAATTATTATGATTTACATCATCTCAGATTCTCTGTCAGGATGTGAAGGATATTTAGGATTGGGGATTCAACATTTCGAGAAGAAACTATTCGTTGGGATGATTTCATTAGAAACTATGAAAAAGATGCTAATTTAATGCAGATACATCGAATCTAAATTTTTTAGATGAAAAATTGCACAAAGTTAGACCATGTAACATATAATGCTCGCAAAGATATGGAAACCAAGAGATTAACATATGGTCATCATATATAGCTTAAATTTTGATTCTCTTTTACCAACAACTTGTTCCGACAAACAATTTGTAGAATTTTTTTTACAAACAATATCTCTACAAGACTACTACTATGAGATTAATCCGAATTTAACCATAGTTGATGAGGTGGTGCACTCATGCATATAAAATTTGACTTTTACTTACCACTACGCCAAAAGTGATAGCTCATAGCAAAGACGCAACTTTATTTCTTTATTAACTGCCATCACATTTTCAAGAGTCAAGGTACTAGATTTAACCCTTAATCGATCGGTCCCCGTTTAACAATCCCTATAACCATCAATTGTTGGACTTGGCCATTCATTGGCATCTGCCCAACACATAGTGTAAACATACAAAAATTGATCTTTACATTAACGGCTTGTTTATTAACTGTCTCAAGTTATAGCTTACCACGACTACAAATCAAATATGATATCGTGTGGGAACTGTTTATTGACCTTCTCAGTTTGAATTGATCAACTACGAATAACTTAAACTTGTTAACATATTTTTGTAGCAGCGGTAGACTAATTAATTATTACTAGCTAGGTAACATCTACATATGTTTTCGCATAGATTAAGAATGCAAAGAAGATGCATGTCTAGACAACATCGTAAATGATGTACAGAAAAGTACTGTGAATGATGCATGATTGTGGCTAAGGTTTTGAAGTTTTTATGAGGGTTGAGATGGATGGGATTGACAGGGACAGGAACAACCAAGCCAACCTAGTAACTATTGGGCTACCAACCGGGAACATGGGCTTGTGGTCGTGGGCCACGGCCTGCCAGAAAACAGTCCGGACATTGATGGGAAAGGCCGGGCCCATACGGACAAAGTCCAAGCCTAATTCCACGTGTGGCAAGGCCCACATCTCGCCATCCGCATTTATTACGTTACACGTGTGTGTTCCCATCTCCTAACTCACTTCAATGCTTCAATTTCAACTCCTTCCTTCCCAACTTTAGCTCATTTCATTTGATTCCCCCTCAAACACTCACATGATTGAGTTAACATTTTGACTCTATTCTTATAATATAGGAATTATGTAAGTATGGAAATTTTATGGGTGTTTCGGCATGACACGCTTGGTGTATTTAGGCCTAAGAAGTACTATCAGATTCAGCTAGGGTTGAACCCCTTCATTTGATCTATATATATGTGTGTGTTTCGGGATGACTCGCTTGGTGTACATAGGTCTGAGAAGTACTATCAGAGCAGATAGGGTTGAACTCCTTCATTTGATCAAAGAGTGTGTGTGTCTTTGTGTGGATATTATCGTTAATTTTTTCTTTACAAGAATGATGGTAGTGTTTTTGGACTTGATTTGACTGTGTTGGGTTTGAGAGGCTTGAACCGACACATAATTCCTTAGGTAGTGGTATTGTTGGTGGTTTAGTAAACGTTAGTTAGACTATACCAAGACTTTTTTGGTGTTATTGTCACTGTTTGAAAACTCTCCTTAGACTACTCAAGAATAGTCGGGAAACTATGACTTGTGGACTTTTTTTTTGAGGTGTCATGGTCAATTTCCGACCAACTCAAAAGTAGATAGAGACTTCAAGCACTTTTCAACTTTTTCAACTGCTGTTAATGGTGGTGGAAAAATGGTTAGAATTTTCGACCACCCACCAAAAATGGTCTGTATTTCCAGCTAACGTTAATATGGTAAATCTAAATCAGCGTTATATATAGCTTATTCTCAATTGGCAAGAATGTTTTTTCTTTTAAAGTTTATTTTAATGTTAATAATAATGTTCATCTGTTGTTGTTTTGGCATATTCAGTTATGTGCTGAGTTGTTTCTTAATGGAATGAAAGCAAGTTCTCCACTACCATTGCTGGAAGATACTCCAAAACAAAATCTGCCCATTACCATTAATAATTCTCTCCCCAGCTCTCCCATATGGTTTGTTTGTACTTCACTCTTAATAATTCCCTCACTTTGTTTCAATGAAATCCTTTGTGGATACCACCCTTTTCACCACTTGTGGCTCCACATGTCCCACTTGACAAGACTCCCAAGTTTTGTGAATAATAAGATTTCTATATGGATAACTATAAAGTAATATAAGCTTATGTATTTCCATCGTAGTAAAAGATTTTTTGGTTTGAGCCCGTTATGAATAACTTAGACTGGTTTACCTTCTGTGGTCATTCGATGGTAAACTTCACCTTCTAGTAGCAGCGGTGAGTTTTCTCATAATTTAAAAGAAAGAGACACATTTAAGCCCGTACCATACTCAAACTAATCCCTTTCGCACCAGGCCGACTCAATTAATAGGCAAAGTGCTGGCCATATTAGCTTTTCCATACGAGAGGGGTTCGAACTCTCGACCTCTCTTAAGGGACGAGAGTCCATGGCCTCTCACGCCAATAAAGTTGGTTAAATTATAAATATTTATTAGACTGAAAAATGACTACCACACTAGGATGGATGTTCTTTGATAGATAGTTTTGTTTTTTTCTAGGTGTCCCCTCCCCTAAAAACACAAAATAAGTATGAAATCATACAAGAAACTCAAGATTTGATTCAAAAGTGTTGACACTTCAAGTCGATTTAACCAATGTACATGAACATATTTTATGATTTTATCCAATCCCAGTTTGAACCCACAATCATACAACACGATGGAAACACAAATTTGCAGCCCGAGAATGCTAAACCACGAGGAAAATGTCAAGCAGGGGAGGCGGGGAGCTAGGTACTCAGATCTCCATGCTACAAATTTTCAGTTTGCTGGCAAAACATATAGATATAGTAACAAGCATACAGAATTGTTACTCAAAACATGTAGTTCAGCGCCTTCCAGATGCCACAGATTCGGCAGAGAAGAGGTACTTCACTCGTGAAAGAATGGAATCCTGTGCAGGATCGTAGGGATGGTCCTTTGAAGGAATCTCCAGGATGGCTGGTACCGGCTTGTTATAACCATCAACCAAAAACCTTATCATGTTTGCAACCTGAACATTGAAGTGCGGTGGAAAGGAGTATAGCTTAATCTCAAGAACAAATGATTGTAAAACGTTAAGGGAGCTGTTAGCCCGTAAACATTCCTAGTGGAGTGGTTGTAGCACAACGATTTGATTAAAAAAAATCCAATGCATTATACGATTTCCAGATTGTAATATTACAGTGTCATTTATCTATGCAGCATATAAGACATAATGGACGAGGAGGAAGCTTAAACCAAGTCAATATAACATTCAGGAAATAAAATAACGCTTACATATTGGCTGATCAACACTATTGCAATGTCCTCTCTTGAAGTGAACTCTTTAAAAGCATCTTCAATCTGTTTCACCGTAGTTTCTAAACCATAACAAGGAAAATAAATTGATTCAAACTTCTTTACGAAAAAAGTTATAAAAAAAATTAATATTGGTTTTGGATGAAGAAATCAGAGAAAACAAAAACCAGGCTATGTTTGCTTACTTTTCCACTGATAATGCTGAAATTTACGAGTGAAAATGAACTAACTATTCTACATAGTTTGCTAACAATACAGATGGCTTTATTTTGAATTTACAGATATTTGAATTCAAATATGAAAAAGAAAAACACTCTCGATAAAGATTCAAACTTCACACTTTTCAACAAAATGGTGAGGCACCTTTGATGCTGGGAAATTTTAGTCCATTGGTCACCAACACAGTGATTAATCATGCTATTGTGATACAATCATGCTCAAAGAACTGAAAGATAGGAATTCAAGGCCAAAAACATACTTGAATCCACAATAAGGTAGTTTGTTTTTCTCCTCAAGTCCACGTTGCCAACTCCAGCCATTAAAAATCCAGTGATCGTATCCTACATTTGCATATTGTAAGAAATCTCAAGAGAGGCAACTAATACAGCAACCACACCTCAGTAAAACCGTGAAACTTAGTACACACATCTCGTTTGTCCATCCATAAATTATATGCAACCAAACACCTGTTAATCTGTGTTCATGTGACAACTAAATTCCCATGGCACTTCAGCAGAGAATCACAAAAGAACTGGTGGTACTTAGACATTCTACGGAACACACTCCAACAACTTCCATCCTTAATTGATTTCATGTATTTTGCAGGAAAACAATTGATTGATCTTTCTGATTAAGTATGAACTGAATACTAGCAGGCAATTTACCAAAATACAATTTAAGTATGAAAACATACAGGAAAATCATGATTTGATTCTAAAGTGTTGCAAGTCAAGCCACAGATTAAACCCCTAAACACAAAATTTGCACAAAGCAATACAAAACTGGCATTTATCGCAGAGTAAATCAATTAAAGTAAGCATCCTTTACCTCATCACCAATCATAGCAATGAGTGCCGAGTTGCTGGTGCGGATCTGAGGTCGGTTTGCCATCCTAAACAAATTTGCTTATGCAGCTGCAATGATCGATCAAACAAAATTGAAAATTTCGAAACGTTTAAGCTAGCTTCTGCTAATCGGACAACACAATTGATCGGATCGCGCTTATTTTATATGATGACAAATGAACATGAATCTAAAGAGCATGATTTGGGGCAAAAAGGAAAGGAAAAAACCTGAAAATTCACCGTTAACAGACACCTTGTTCCTGGTGGTGTTTGGACCTCAATTGGTGTAAATCAGTTCAGTAAATCCAACGAAAACTCTGTGAAATTGGAGAAAGAATCGCTAAATGGGCTAGGCCGGACTACTAGTGATGGTCCGATCATGGTGATTACCTGTTTCTACGACTCGTTGGGCCTAACATCAAATTTTTACAGGAAGTATTGCCCAGTTGTTATGCCATGGACATGGTTCAATTTAAAAAGAAAATTTACTTTCTTTTTTGCTGTTTGTTTTTAAAATTTATTCTTTTATATTCATCATTTTTGAATTTTATATTTACAATTTTAGAACAGAATATTCATAATTTTAAATTTCAATATATCCTAATAACAAATTAAATAAAAAAGCGAGATCATGTAATTAAAATTAAAGTTGTGAAATGGAAAAATGAATCACCTGGATGGTAAGTGGTAGCATCAGAACTTGAAGATCCCATTTCATTTTTTTTTTTAATTTTTAATTTTTTTTTACAAAAATTTTAAGCACCTACATGATATATCATCATCATAACATAAATAAATAAATAAATAAGAAGGGAAGATAGATTTAAATCATTAGCCATAATATTCTAGCACGCACTCATATTGCACTGAATTTAGTATATAACATAGAGCATTTGTTGCATGCAATGAATATCACTACTTGTCTTATTCTCAATTTCTCGCAATTATTTGATATATTTATTACTCCGTAATTCGTATTAATACCCTCATTAATATTTTCATGAAGACCTTGACATAGATTTTCGAACAAGCTAACATATAGGTAACATTCCAAAACCATTTAAAATTTAGAAGTAAAAAGATAATATTAAATTAATTGTTTTACTTTATTGAGAAGATATTTATTTAATCGTTATGTGCATATATGGAAAAGAAAATTATAGAAATGAAATAATTACTCTTACTTTAAATAGATATTCATAAATTGGTACTATCATAGTGGAAGTAATTAAATTTTATTATTGTAATATTTGGGGGGGGGGGGGGGGGGTCATTAATTTATTTGTTTAAAATTTTTATCATTTATAGTTTCCCTTCTTTTATGGAAAAGTGTAGACAATATAATCACTCACCTATCAAGTCTTTTTACTTTATGCATCAGTACAATCATAGCGGGAAAAAGAATTAGGGAGTGTTTGGTTCATACATTAGAATTGGAATCAAAATTGTAACTGGAATTAAATACTTATATATAATTGTAATGTGTTTAAGTATTAAAAAAAAAAACTCTTTATTTGGTATTAAACAGAAATGGTGCATGCAAAAATTTAATTTATTTGTTTTTTAGATTTTAAAGTTTTAATTTTATTCTAAAAAAGTTGTACTCACACTTGCAGTTTTTCTTTTATAGATAAGACAATTAGTGACTATCACTTTTCTGTTATTATAATATCGATGCACAAATTAAAACGACTTGATGGGTGAGCGATAATCAACATTTGTCCCTAAAAAAATGAAAACTATAAATAATAAAAATTACGAAGTACAATTCTAAAAATCTCAACAACAAAGAAATTCACTCCACCGCAACAATCATATTACACTATTGCGGTAATAAAAACGAATTACTTAATATTCTTTTGACTACAATCATACCAATTTATGAATAGCTAATTAAAGTACCATACCATGCATTATTTTCCACCTTGTTTAAATAAAGAAATATTAAAAATCAATAATTATCAATATATATTAGTAGGTATGTAATAGTTAAATTTTTCAAATATATTCTATTATTACATTAATGTATTAAAATATTTATAAATTCTATTCCAAATATGCACACAACGATTAAATAAATATCTTTTCAATACGGTAAAATAATTAATCTAATATTATCTCTATATTATATATATGCTAAATTCGATCAGTGCAAGATGAGCACTTGTTTGAATATTACGACCAATGAAATATTTATATTAGACGAATAACAAACCACCAAGTATATTGCTCAATGGTATCGTGGACCATGGTCCACTGTGGTAGACCCCACTAACATGAGGTACATTTTTAATACATTAAAAATTTATTTTTTTAAAGGTACATTATTTGAATATTAAATGTATAATATATCTTCATCTTCAGTACACAAATAATATGCATTTTTTTTTGAAATTAAAATTATACATTAATTCATGGTCCACATTAATTTAGGTACGCGGACCATTTTCCACAATATAATTTGCCATTTTTAGCCGGTTGGGCTTGGCCGGCCTAGTACCGAGTATACCAAATTAAGGTATTACTCGGTAACTCCGTCAGACCGTTACACGCACAGAGACATATATGCTCTCTCTCTCCCTCTCTCGATCTCCTTCTAACTTTTGAGTTGCATTTGCGTATATTTCGTTGATAGAGTTGCTTTGCGATTTAAGAGGTTTTTCATTTTATTTTATTTTTTTTATTAAATTGATTTTATTTAAATTGTTGTACAAAAAAATGAGTGAAATCAGATCTTCAACTCCTGATGCTACCAGTTACCGTCCAGGTGATATATCACAGGAGTTGCACGTTGATTTATACAATTATATTCATATATTTTAAGCACCTACATGATATATATATCATCATCATAACATAAATAAATAAATAAATAAAACAAAAAATTGATTTAATAAAAAAAAGAAAGGAGTAAAGTAAAATGGAAAACCTCTTATATCGCAAAGCAACTCTGATCTCTCGATAAAACATATGCAAGTTCAACTCGAAAATGAGAGACGTATATGTGTGAGGAGTGTGACGATGGAATAACCGAGTATAACCTACATTTGGAGTACTCGATAGTAAGCCGGACCAAGCCCAATTGGCTAAAGGTCCAATCCAACTATACTTAGTCTACCTACATTAACCGAACCATTAATCGCACCCGAAAGGCTAAACTCATTAGTTAACGTAATATTGAGTAATATACTTGTGTTCAGGTGCACCTGAGTTGTATTCTGTGTTATACAATTTAAATTTTTTATAAGGTTGAATGGTACGATATATTTACTAATGTAAACTCAAACCCCATAAGTTTAGTGCACTTTATGTGGGATACATATTTTATTTATTCGCTTCTACTACTTGTACATGAGCTAATAACTATAACATCTGTCTCATCAATATAACAAAGAGTTGTTAATAAAATATTAAGGGATGTCATTTACATCATATTAAATTAAATATTTTGATGTATTGAGAAGATATTTATTTAATCGTTGTGTGCATATTTGGAATAGAATTGAAAAATTATTTAATAAATTAATGTAATTATAGAATATATTAATTGCAAAATTTAACTATTCCGTTCTAATATACATTGATAATTATCGACTCTTAATATTTCTTTATTTAAACAATGCTGAAAATAATGGAAGGGGAAGAAAATTAAAATAAAACTATAGAAATTAAATAATTACTCTTACTTTAGCTATTCATAAATTGCTACTATCGTAGTGGGAAAAAAATTAAAGTAATTAAATTGGGTCACACTTGTGTGGGACCGTCTCACGGATCCTTATTCGTGAGACGGGTCGGGTCGGGTCGAAGCACCATGCAAATATCACACTTATATTTGCAAATGTCATACTTATATGCTCAAATATAATACTAATCAAGAATACAATTTTTGTTACTTATAAGAGAAAAATTATTACATTTTTCATAATAAGTAATGTTGACAAATTTTCCATACTTATAAGGGAAAATATAATACTTTTGAGGAAAAATGTAATACTTTTAAATCGAAATGTAAAAGTATTGAATTTTCCCTTAAAAGTATTACATTTACCCTTATAAGTAACAAAATTTTGATTCCTGATTAGTATTACATTTGAGCATATAAGTATGACATTTGTGCGTATAAGTGTTACATCTGCATCTTGACCTGACCCGTCCCACGGTGAGACGGTCTCACACAAGTTTTTGCCAATTAAATTTTATTACTGTAATATGATGTAGTGGGGGAGGAGCGGAGGAGGAAGGGGCATTACTTTCTTTGTTTGTTGAGAATTTTAGAATTTTTAACTTTTATTATTTAGCGGTTTATAAGTCAATTAAAACATATTTATTATATTTATTTCACCGTACCAATCTCTCTGAAAGGCACGATGGGATGCTAGAGTTTGAGTGTTTGACTGACATTTATGTTTTTCATAATATGTATTCTAAAAATAAGCTTATATTCTAAATCAATTAGAGAATATTAAGTTTTAATTTTATCTTTAAAAAAAATTAATTAGAGGATATTACTACAAAATACAAGCATACCCTTTTTCATACACAACTTCCATAACAATATAAATACAAATGCATGTCAAGACTCAGGAGTACATATTAAGCATAATAAAGTTATACATTTACTACAGGGGAGACGGATTGGGGCGGTTTATAGCTGACTCACCGAGTCACCGCCTTCTAGCATTCACATTTTTGGAGGAGCCGGAGCTGAAGCCGAAGCCGGAACCGTCACAAGCCGCGGCGCAGCAGCAGTTTTGCCCCCATTTTTCTTGGCTTTTTGGCCAAGTCTTTTCTTTGGCTTCTCACTGCAAAAATATACATACAATTTGATCATATATATATATATATAAAGCGCGCTCACATTGAAAAATTAAGGTTTTAAGAATATACATAGGAGAATCAGTGGATGACTCAGCATCCTCGACTACTTTTTTCTGTTTACGAACACGAATTCTCCTCAGGCGGATCTTCTGCACTCAAATTAATGATTTATGTTAAAATATGCTCACACACTCTCACACACATATAACCAATAAAGAAATTTTTTATGTCAAATCAATCTACTCACACATTATATTGTTTTATACCCCCTCCGTCCCATTTTACCTGTCATATTTACTATTTATTGGTCAAACCAACTCTTTCTTCATTGCTTATTTTCTTTAGTAATTTTTTATTATTTTTAAATTTAATTTTTTGTGTTTAATAGTACTTTTGATGTAGTTTCTAAATATATAAATTTTATATATTAATACTAAATTTAATATTATAAAAATTAGATTAAAAATAACTTCAGTCAAGCCTCGTTAAACGAATCAGACAACCAAAATGGGACGGAGGGAGTACAATTCAAAATTTTTTAAAAGATTGAATGGATTTATATACTCGTGCAAACTCAATCCCGCATAAATTTTGTATACTTACATTGCCAGTGTCACCGGCCCGTTTTTGAACTGGTATATATTTTATTTCTTCGCTGCTACTACTATTGGTATCTGAGCTAATGATTATTACATCTGCTCATAAATATAATAAAGAGTTGTTAATAAAATATTAAGAGATGTCATTCACATACACTATTTTATCTTTATTATAGGATTATAGATATGATGAAGAAGAAGAATAAACAAGTTCATGTATATTTATAACGATCTTTCATTATGGGATACTCATAAAACCTAGTTAACAAATTCATTGATTTCTGAATAGTAATATAATAAATAATATATTATGAAATGCCTATAAATCTAATTAAAAGATTTTGAGAATCATGAAACAAGGATTGAACATTCATTTTAAGAATGTATATAAATGATGAATTTCAATTCTTTTACAAAATTCAGAATCGTTAGATCTAAATTCTAGGGCCATAATTTATAAATATTTGATTTTATAAAATAAATGAAACATGGTGATGTTAAAAATGCCAAGAAAAAGAGATATAAAAATATAGATTAAGAACAATAGTGTCCACTTAAGGGTATGTTTGGAAAGCAGAAAATTATTTTCTGGAAAATGAGTCATTTCTCATAAATCATTTTCCTTTATAGTGTTTGGCTGCAGAGCAGAAAATTATATTTGTGTGTTTGGTTCATTTTATAAAAAATTGACAGAAAAAGGAACATAATTGTATAATTAAATTAAATATTTTAAATATCACAATTGTTACAAATCATTCATTTATAATTAAAAAATTACAACAAAATAACAATATCTAAAAAAACATAACAAAAAATGCATAAAAACAAAACAAAAAAAAATATCCCTGATTTGCGAAACCAGTCAGCCAACTGGTTTGCGAAACCAGTCCCGGCCAACTGGTTTGCGAAACGAGTCTACCCACTGGTTTCGAAAATCAGTGGGTAGACTGGTTTCAGAAACGGAAAAATCACTTTTCCCTCAAAAGTGATTTATTTTTCATTGACCACGTTTTCCTTCATCTTCTCAAACACTAAAAACCTAGAAAATGATTTTCATAAATCATTTTTGGGTATCTAAACACACCATAAAAAGATTATTTCGATCTCTTCTTCATGTTTCACAAAGAAAGGGTCGATAGGTACGGTTAAAAATGGTGTATTTTCAATTATTTTTAATTATAAAATAAATAAATCATGAGGAAAAAGAGATGTAAAAATAAATCAAGAACAGTAGGGTCCACATAAGAGGATTCTTTCATTCTTTCGACATCAATTTTGTATCCATTTATGATATGCAGAAATGTTGATAAGTACCGCTAAAAATGATGTGTTTCTAATTATTTTTTATATTCACTTGGTCGGTGAACAAAAATTCATGCCTAATTTTTTGAAAACTCAGAAACGGATACAAAATTGCACAAAAATATATTTAAAACCTAAATTTTTGGATGACCAAAAAATCAATGTTTTCAAGTGTGGATGACCGATTTGGACTAAAAATTCAATTTTCCTTCACAAAGGGCATCTATTAAATCTACAGATCTAAAGAAATTTTTAAACGAAAACAAAATAATAATAATAATAATAACCAAAAATTTAAAATAAAACTCAAACTCAAACACACAGACACACACACAAATAAAAACGTACAAATAAAATTGAAGTTAAAGTTGTGAAATGGAAAAATTGAATTACCTGGACGGTAATTGGTAGCATCAGGATTCGAAGATCCGATTTCACTCATTTTTTTGTACAACAATTTAAGCGCCTACATGATATATCATCATCATAACATAAATAAACAAATAAATAAAATCAATTTAACAAAAAAAAAAAGTAAAATAAAATGAAAAACCTCTTAAACCGCAAAGCAACTCTATCAACAAAATGTACGCAAATCCAACTCGAAATTTAGAAGGAGATTGAGAGAGATCGATCGGGAGAGAGAGGAAGAGAGAGAGAGAGAGGGAGAGGGAGAGGGAGGGAGAGAGAGAGAGAGAGAGAGAGAGAGAGAGAGAGAGAATATATGTGTCTGCATTTGTAACGGTTGACGGAGCTACCGAAGTAATACCTTAATTTGGTATATTCGGTACGAGGCCGGCCAAGCCCAACTGGCTAAAAATGGCAAATTATATTGTGGACCATGGTCCGCGTTGCTAAATTAATGTGGACCATGGTCAATGAATTAATGTATATTTTTAATTAAAAAATGCATATTATTTGTGTGCTGAAGATATATTATTTGGTAAAAATATTAAATAATATACATAATGTACTTTCAAAAAATAAAATTTTAATGTATTGAAAATGTACCTCATGTTAGTGGTCTACCTTATACGGTGAACCACGGTCCACGATATAGATAACATACCATTGAGCAATATACTTGGTGGATTGTTATTCGTCTAAAATAAATAATTCATTAGTCGTAATATTCAAACAATTTAGAGATAATATTAGATTAATTATTTTACTGTGTTGAAAAGATATTTATTTAATCGTTGTGTGCATATTTGGAATAGAATTTAAAAATATTTTAATACATTAATGTAATAAGAGAATATATTAATTGCAAAATTTAACTATTCCATACCTACTAATATATATTGATAATTATTGATTTTTAATATTTCTTTATTTAAACAAGGTGGAAAATAATGGAGGGTACTTTAAATAGCTATTCATAAATTGGTATGATTGTATGTAGTCAAGCGAATATTAAAGCAATTCATTTTTATTGCAGTATAATAGTGTAATACGATTGTTGCTGGGATGGAGGGGAGTGAATTTCTTTGTTTGTTGAGATTTTAAGAATTGTACTTCGTAATTTTTATTATTTATAGTTTTCATTCTTTTATGGACAAGTGTTGACTATCACCCACCCATCAAGTCTTTTAATTTGTACATCTATATTATAATAACAGAAAAATGGTTTAAAGGGGGTGATTTTTTTTTTCCTTTTTTTTTTTTTTTGTTGAGATTTTTAGAATTGTACTTCGTAATTTTTATTATTTATAGTTTTCATTCTTTTATGGACAAGTGTTAGTTGACTATCACTCACCCATCAAGTTGTTTTAATTTGTGCAACGATATTATAATAACAAAAAAATGGTTCAAAGGGGGATGAATTTCTTTGTTTGTTTAGATTTTTAGAATTGTACCCCGTAATTTTTATTATTTATAATTTTCATTATTTTACGGACAAGTGTTGATTATCATTCACCCATCGAGTTGTTTTAATTTGTGCATTACTATTATAATAACAACAAAATGGTTCAAGGGGGTGAATTTCTTTGTTTGTTGAGATTTTTAGAATTGTACTTCATAATTTTTATTATTTATACTTTTCATCCTTGTACGGATAAGTGTTTACTATCACTCACCCATCAAGTCGTTTTAATTTGTGCATCGGTATTATAATAACAGAAAACATTTCAAATATTGGAATGCAAATAGTAATTATATATATATATATATATATATATATATATATATATATATATATATATATATATATATATATATATATATATATATATATGATCTAATGTTAATTAGTTGTAGTGCATTATATTATCGTTAAGGTTTGTTTGTGGTGGAGTTTTGTTTTTTAATGTATGAGCATGGGTGTTAATATTAGTGACTAAAAATAGTTGTGTTTTTATCCATATTGTTAAGGAATAAACAGATTTAGAAAGCATAGTGTGTAAGGAATGCTCGCCTTTTTGTCGATATTAGATGTTTCTGGGTAAACTAATTTGCCCTTAGTCATATATTTCTTATTATATAATGTAATAATATCCTTAATTTTAGAGATGGATGTATAGATTACAATGGTCCATCTCTTGATTTTAATGGTTCAAATTTGATCATAGTTCTCACATAGAGCATGACTCTAATGAGAGTCGGACGCTATGTCAATGATCAAACGAGAACAGGGCCATCCTGTAAAAAATGATAATTGATCTCAGTTGTCAACTAGGATTCATCAATGATTGAGGGTTTTAGTAATAAAAATATTAGGTCAATTTTATAATTATTAAAAACTTTTAAAAGCGGGGTTTATTTTATAGTTATTACAAACTTAAAAGTTTAGTAATAGTGAAACTCTAACATTTGATTTCTCAAGATAGAGGGTGTGAATGTGTCCACACTTTTTACATGTGAGGTGTTCTTACTTGTACCCTCCCGTGTATGTGTGTTTGTGTTTCATGTATATATTGGTAAGTTTGGAATGAAAAGATGGTAAGTTTGGAAATATCTTATCATTACTGTACAACGAATAAATCAAACGTTCAAGTTATCAATGAACATTATTACAACAACATAATTTGTATTCTCATTATAAATTGCCAGCATTGGCTCTTATTATTTTTATTACTACATATTATATCGGAGATAAGTGGATGACTTAGTATCATTAACTTTTTTTTTTTAGTTTAGGAAAACGAACCTCATCAGTTAGAGAATCTTCTGAATTCAAATTAATGTGTGATTTACGTTAAAATTTGCTCTCACACACATACATAACTAATAAAGAAATTCCCATGCTAATTTAATTTGCTCGTATTCAGGTGCACACAAGTTGCACACTATACTATACAATTCAAATTCTTTAAAAAGATCAGAAAAGATATATTTAATTATTAAAAAAAAAGTTAAATGAAAAACCTCTTAAACCACAAAGCACTCCACCAATGAAATAGATGCAAGTTGAATTTGGCAATGAAAGATGTGTATATGTGTGTGTGGCGGAGTAACCGAGTATAACCTAAATTTAGAGTACTCAGTAGTTGGTTGGGTTAAGCCCAATTGACTAAAGATATAATCCAGGTATACTTAGCTCAGGTTAACCATTGATTACAGTTGAAAGACTCAGCTTATTAGTTAACACACGTCACATTGAGCAATAAACTTGGTTGTTCGTTATTCGTCTAATATAAATATTCCATTAGTTGTAATATTTAAACACACACTCAACTTGCACTAAATTTAATATTTGGGAGAAGAAGTATATAATATAGACTATAGAGCATTTGCTCCCTGCAATGGATATCACTTATCTTATATTCTCAATTTTTCGCAATTATATATATATCCTCATCGACATGTAGTTAACATTCTAAAATCATTTAAATTTAGAAAGTATACACTACTACAAAAATATCATATAAGGTCGTCTAACATATCACATTAGTTTTAACAAAATTGTTATTAAAACATTAAGTAGCATTATAATTTTGAAAAGTATTTAAGACCAATTTTTTTTTTAAAGAAAAACTCGGCATCGTTAATAATTGCAGTTTTTTTTTTTTAATTTTAAAAAATGATATGACGTCAATTTTGTACAAAATCGACGCCGTATAAATTATGAATGTTTTTATTTTTTTTATTCATTATACGCTGTCGCTTTTTGGAAAAACGACGTATTATATTCAAATTATTTTAAAATTTGTAATAAGGATATGATATCGGTTTTATATGAAAATCGACGTTTTATTCTTTAAAATAAAAAAATTTAATAAGTTTGTTAGAAAAATTGACGTCATAAATTTTTTACACAATTTTTTTAAATTTAAAACCGAATGACCTCTTGGGTGGGGGTGACCATGCCTAATCTCCAACTCATCATATATTATCAGATAATGATTGTTACGCCCTACAAAGCTTGCTCAATGCTAGACAATTTGATATAAAGTCACCACTCTAACGGCAAAATGAAGATTTTCTAGGCTAAAATTTGAATTTCAATTTAATTAAAAATTTGATTGAGCAACTCACGATTTACCTCATGAAGATGATTGTGGCTTTCTAAAATGGATGCGATGTGTTCACAACTATGCGTGCCTTACAACATTATACATTTGGTATTAATACTGGACAATTATGGCCCACGTGAGCATGAATTTTGGTAGGGGGAAAACCGGGTATTAAGTGAAAAAAGGAGGGCAAATCCGTAAAGCGGCAAAATTTTGAAAATCTGAAAATTTTCATATTCCCACCAAAAATATCCGCCAATAAAAGCTGAGCAGAAAAGCCACCAACAGATCTCGCACTTCTCGTTATTCGTTAAATCTTCTTCCGTTCTTCTCCTCTCTCTGCTTCGGAATTCCTAAGGTATTTCTCTCCATCATCGTCGTTTCCTCTGTTGCATTGTTAGTCGGTCTGTCTATGCTTACTCTGATGTTTTTGAGCTATCATTGTCGGATTTCTTTGACAAGGAGAACTGAATTTTAGTTTTTGTCTGTTGATTTGTTGTTCAGGGCGATATAATGGCCGGAAAAGGTGGGAAGGGGCTTTTGGCCGGCAAGACAACGGCGGCTGCGGCGGCGGCGGCAGCCAGCAAGGATAAGGACAAGAAAAGGCCTGTCTCTCGGTCTTCTCGCGCCGGTCTCCAGGTATATCTCTGCTCCCTTTAACATGAATAAATTGAAACTGTTGCCTATGTTTGACTCGGTTAAGGAATTGTTATTGTGATTGTCATATGAAATCTGTGTTTAGATATATACAAAAGGCACATACATACATGTATTATACATGTAAAACGCAATAATTTATCTAAATTCTGAAAGCATTGAACACTTTTGATCATAGTTGTTGTTTTTAAAAGGTTGAATTCCCAAATCTCAAGAGCTTATTAGACTTTGTAAGACTATGTTTTGGGTCATTATTTTCGAACTTTATTCTTGTGACTAATTGAATTGTTTATGCGAGCTCCTTCAACCATCGTTGTTATTTACATAGTGTTAGTTAAAGATGTATAGAATGTTTTTTATCACTTAATGTCTTGTGTAATTAAATGTTGTAGTGTAAAATCCTAACAATATTAATAGGAGGGTTGTGTTTAAATAGCTTATGTGTTATTATTATAAACTATTTAAACTCTATAACATCTATTTTAGACCACAATATAATGGTCGACCTAAATAAAGCAGTTGTAGAGTTTTGTCTATTGCTTAATCGGTTGGACAATTGAATAAAAGTATGTAAATAACTCAGCTGAACACTATTTGATCTCTTGTCTTTATTTTTAAATTTCATCACATGACCAATTGAGCTGTTCATGCTGGATCTATGTATGGTTGTTTGTAGTTAAGCGTATGTTGTATGTAGCTAATTCTTGAAAAAAATGGTGGGATTGCAGTTTCCGGTGGGCAGGATTCACCGGCAGCTTAAGACCCGAACCTCAGCCCACGGGAGAGTTGGAGCGACGGCGGCGGTTTACACGGCCGCAATCCTGGAGTATTTGACGGCGGAGGTGCTGGAATTGGCCGGAAACGCCAGCAAAGATCTGAAGGTGAAGAGAATCACGCCAAGGCACTTGCAGCTCGCCATCCGCGGGGATGAAGAGCTCGACACCCTCATCAAAGGAACCATCGCCGGCGGTGGCGTCATCCCTCACATCCACAAATCCCTCATCAACAAAACCAACAAGGAATGATTATGATCTCATCTCATCTCATCTTCAGGGGCTCTGATATGCCTTAATCCTAGCTTGCACGTATGCTGGTGTTCATTTAGGATAGTTTTCTTGAATTTGTAGGCTTGTTTACTTCAATTTGTTAGGATTAACGAACATTGTTTGTTGGTTAAGGATAAGATTAACTTTACATTTGATATCAACTATGTTGTCATGGATGTATTACGGTGGAATGGTAGGCATGTTTATTTATTCTAGTAAAATAGTTTGTGAGTTATTATACAAAAAAAAAAAAAAGATTTATTATGTGCACATTACTGAATTGTAATTAGATTTTCCTCGCCATTAAAAAAATTTAGAAATTTTCTCAACTTCGTCATTGATTTAGGATAACAAATAAAGTCACCTAATTGTATTAGGTTCATTTAGGGTGTGTTTGGGAACCCGGAAAATGATTTCTAATTTCCGTTGACCACAGAAAATGATTCCATTTTGGGGAAAATGACTTCCCCCAAAATTATCCGGAAGTCATTTTCCCCCATGGGAAAATGGAAGGGAGGGACGGTTGCCGTCCCTCCCTTCACTACCGGCGGACTGGTTTCTGCCGGCTCTGGTTTCCGCCGGAAACCAGACAGCCGGCGCCCCCCCCCCCCC